>CM073773.1:41002921-41602921 GCA_037158775.1 Hetaerina titia | reverse complement strand
AATTCGTGTCTTAGTATATTTTCGGACATCGCGGGAAGTATACCTATAGGTTAAGCTAAAAAGGCATTCATGAAGAAGAGGCTAAATATATGCTACGGATGAAAAACATTGGAAAAGTGGACCAGCGAAGAGAAGGCTCCTTTGACACATAATTCTAGAGGAGAATGATAAAGATTAAATGGACAGACAAAGTGAGAAACGAGGAAAATTAAAAAAACGCAGAATATGTAAGAACAATTTGGAGAACTCTACGGCAAAGAAATACTATATAAACTAGACACACCTTAAGACATCATGGATTAGTTTACAACATAAAGGTAGGGAAAATTGAAGAGAATATCCCGCGATGAAGATGAATAGACAAGTACATATGACAAATTAAGGACGTAAAACAAAATCTATCAGGGGTAAGGGAATTGACGTTAAATAGAAAAAAATGAAGGCATGCAGTAAGCCAATTCTATATAAGATTTCCATACTGATTATAATGAAGGTAAACACTAATATCTATGCAAGAGATTATTTCATTCCAGATTCTTATGATTACCAAATGCTTACGTATAGTAAAATAGTAAATTGTTTCTTAAAGTTGATCGCGTAAGCTGCAAATCTCCTCTCTATGATTTCTAGGTGGCATATTGCTCTGATCAATGACTGTTTTGGTTCAGCTTATACTTCAGCTAATAATATTCTATAATTCGTCTACTAAACTTCTTTTAACCTAAAGTTCAACAGTATCTCCACTACTGTTTTGTTCTCTTCCTATGCGTTCTATAACTATCGCTCTAATAATCACCGCCGTTCTTTTCTTCCTTTCTGATCATCCGTAAAATATATGTTTCCACTTTCCAAATACCGCATTACGATTTTCATTTTACCTCAACATCTTCCTAGGGTTTCAAGTCCCTGTTTTTGTTTGTTCCGCCTCTTCTTTGTCTTCTCTGCTACTGCTCTCGATTTCAGTATAGGAAACTTCACCAATTCCTTTTTTCAAAGAATAGCTTGATTGTTTTTCATAACTCAAATCGTAGCCCCACTGTAGTTAGATGCCTTTACAGCCAACTCACGGATGAACAGGTGTTGCGCGGACTAACTTATGCCTGGCTCCTACCCTTTTACCTATCTGGCCTACCTTACCAGGTTTAATTAGTATTGCTTGCCCCAGCACAGCTCTAGGTTTCATTAGAATTCTCAAAACCACCCCGTGTATCTAGCCCTTTTGGAGTTTCATAATGATCATGGCAAAAACATTGAAGTTACGGCAGAGAGAGGCATGTTAAAAATATACGGATTTGGATTTAACGGCTGATAAAATTTACCGAAAAATGCTTCATTCGTAGAGGAGATAAAACAGTCGCCCCAGTGTACGCTGAAAGCTACCTTATCTCGTGGAAATGCACTTGGTCGAATGAATCTTCCTTTTTTTCTTCTTTTATATGGAGGAGTGAAACAGGGTTTCCTTTAATATTCCATACCTGAATTCTCAGATAATCTCCAACCTTATCTTGCCAAAATTATGTTAGTAAAATTTTGTTTTAAATTATAATTTCTTACTACACCGCCTCAATATTGTTCGCAATTTATACCTCCGGAAAACGTTCTCCAAGTGTTTGATACCTTAATACTGATTTTGTTATATTTTTTGGTAACAAAAATGCAACGGAATTATCCTCTCTTTAGCGCAATTGTACCAACGAGCAATTTAATGAATCTTTTGGAGTTACGCGCCTTTTAATATCGCTGGCACGATGAGCTACAACAATTCTGAGGAAATGGCTTTAATATAAAATTTATACGATAAATTTATGGTATAATTATACCAAAACATATCAACGCATCAAATTGCAAGGCGAAGTTTTGATTAGTATAATTTAACGCTTGAACTATGAACACCTTTTAAATGATATCCACGGCAGCTGCATTATTGGGATTTTAAGGATAAAAAGATGGTATTTGTAATCCCGAATTAATAATCTCCGCCGCAAAAAATAACCGGTTTACTATGTAAATAATAATGCGGAACACCATAAATCAGAAAATGTAGTTCACCTTAGGCTTCCTATGCCATGCGATTCAAAAGTGAAAAAAGGACCTCAATTCCATCTCCCTCCAGTACTAAAGGAGATATTTCAAATATTACTGCTTAAAAAATATTTTTTGTATATTATATAATGTTAACTCTCACCTTTCGTCTGTCTACCTTCATATGCCCAAACGGTCCCTAACTACAATTAATTTTTAGCAGAAATTTTCAGAAGAGCTATGGAGACTAAAGTTACTATTTGGGATTGCTTCTTATTGGGAAAATATTTTTAAAATATAATTTATGGAATCAATCTATTGCATATACTTTGTTGCCTTAAACGAATTACTTCAGTCATTAATCTTAATGAAACTTTATAGCAGACACGAACAAAATAAGTTCATCGTAATCTACAATTGAAATGAAAAGCATAAAGCTGGATTAGCTGGCGAGTTGGAATGCCTCGCAACGTGCACTTCTTTCACAAATCAAACTTGAGTGAAGTCATGCGATAACTTTTACGGCAAACACGACGAAGACGTAATTTTCACCCGACGAGTCGCACGCCCGCTATGAAGTAACATGACCACCACGTGCGCGTAAGCCACATTTGTTATTGGCAACGGAGTCTTGTTCAGCCAGTCCGTCTCTTTCCGAAGAAACTCCCACCGAGATCCTCCCACCTCCTACGTCGGGGGGCGGGAGGAGGGTAGAGTCGTCTCAGGGTTCGGGGCCACTACACCCTCTGAAGCCCCCTCCATTGCATCTACTGTTGTTCCTTCCCTCTCACTCCCAGAACATACCCTGCGCCGTATAAAGGCGATACGATGCTTTTTAAGAGCCCGGGCGTGGGAACGGGGATGTCAGGCGAGGTGATGAAACGGGACGGGAATTAAAGCGAGGAGCCGAGGGTGGCAGAGGGAATAGTTGAGGTGGGGGTTGGAAGGAGAGAGGGGGCGGGCGAGGTGGCGTAAGGAGAGACGGGTATGGGGGAAAAGGCTGGAGGTCTTCTTCCTCGCGGAGAAGCAGCGGAGGATGTTAAATAAATCATTTTTTCCAGACACACATCCATTAGTGCTCCCTCCCCCCCCTTTATCCCCCTACGCTCCGCCACTCCCTCCCAGCAGGGAGAAAATCTCATCGGATGGGAGAAGCACAGTTGCTAGAGGGTTGGGTTGGGGAAAGAGGAGAAGGAAAAAATGAAGAAATCTCATATTAAATTCCGAGAGGAATGCTAAATATGGGAGGGGGGCATAGGGAGAGGGGGGAAAAGATGCAGAGGGGAAGGCGAAGAAAATGGGGATGAGGAGGAGAGAAGAGGGATGGTGGTGAAAATGAAGAGCGGGAAAGGAGGATTGGCTCCTTAAAAAAGGATCCCTCCCTTTCGGTTACTACTCTAAGGACAGAGAAAGGGGGCTCTAACTTCCCTTTCACAGACTTCATGTCACCCTAACCTACTCGTACATGCCTCCCGGGATGGGCAATGATGCAAGAGAATTTATGAATAACGTATGAAGAGCTTACTAAATTTTTGCCCAATTAATGTGAAAGGAAATTGCGTTGGATAATTATAATTCCTATCTTTACACAAGATGTACAACGCGTGGATTTCCGCGATAAAGATACCTTATTCTGTATAATTAAAACTTTTCCTTCTCTCCTGGTTCATAATCTTCGAGGCATGAATAAAAATCCTTATGATTGCATTTGAAAAAAAAAACATTTTTCTCCAAAAATTAATCTCTAAGGCTAGTACGTGGGCGGTCTGAAAAGTTTCAGACTCAGAAAATTTCAGAAAAAATGTCTTGTATCTTTGTTAGGTCGGAAACTTTTCAAACCACCCTTGTATGTGCTGGTATAATAACGCTAAATAAACGGACCCAAGTGTATGCAGTTACAAGTTTGTATAATTTGTCATGAGATAATCAATCATAAACAATTACTCAATTTTAATAACACAGGCCAACAGTGGTTTTGGTGCCGGAGCTTTTAATGTTGATTTGAAGAACAATTGGGTTGCTGAATCCAATTATGACACTAGTTTTTTCCTATCAGCTATAGTTTTCAAGATATAGAAATGTTGTTACTTAAGTAAAAAAATCTTCTACATGATGATATGGGAATATTATATCAACAATTATAATTGAATGTTCCGTAAAAAATAAATCTTCACGTTACTTTTCGTGAGAAAAAAAACGATATATTCTCAAACTACTGATGAAAAACTGCATATGATGACATTGAAAGACATGCGCATAATACATTTTTGTTAAATAAAATGAACGACTTTGAAGAATGTATCTCATTTGATACTCTACTTCGTGGTTTTGAATACTCGCACACCAGGAAGTGACTTACAAAACTTCTGGTTTTGAGTACCCGCCTATCGTGGGTGGTTCAAGGGAAAAGATATTATTAACTCAACAAAATTAAAATCGTTGACATGCTTTGTGTGGATACTCTATCCTACCAATAAAACCTGATATTTTATTAGTCTCTCCTCAATGCCGAATTATGTCGTTGAAAATATATATTTTCATGCAAGAGGAAATCGACTTTGATCCTCCATCTTATTTGCTCCAAGTCTTAATTCTTTGTGCCAATCTCTTTTCTTACGAGACTCATTTGAGAGAAGCGGGTTCATTAATTACAAGAGGAATAATGATGATAGTAAAAATAATTTCGGACGCAAATTAAGGGGGTGTGTGGTAGAAACAAAGGGAGATGTATTAGACACGGAAAAGGGAGACCAAAGTAAATTCCTAAAAAATCATAAAGTTTAAAAAATGAAGGGGAGGAGGACCGTGCAAAGACGTAGAAGATAAGGAAGCTACGCAGCCTTAAATATAGACTTAGTTGAAAAAATATGTCCCGTCTTAAAGGAAATTGCTTTTTATATTTTTAATTAGCAATCTCTTCACGGCTCCGCGCTTGTTTCTTCTTTCCAGTTCTCTGCCTCACAACAGGTAATTCTCGAGCTTAGGAAAGGGGGGAAAAAAATGAAGAAAAACACTAAGGCGAATTTCGAAATTTGAATTTATGAAATATTAAAGTAGCGCAGTGGATGGATTGGAGCTCTTATAAAGGGAAAGAGGACTCTATCGCCTGGCAAATAAAAGGCGCCAATATTTGCGTTGGATGAGAATCAAAATAAAAACTCGCAGCTCACTCCTTTAGCAAGGGAGATTCAAATTTCCTTCAGTTCTAGTTTGTTTATGGCAGCGTTTAAGAGTGTGTAGACTAACACTTGAAGAGTTAATGAAGACTAGAAGGCATATAGTGGTAATAAACGAGACTAAATTTCCAAAAAAAAACACTGTTGGTGAATGCAATATTAAGATTTCATCAAGGCTACACTATGGTCGACCCTCTGTGATACCCTACCTTTAGAACGTAGGCGATTCTAACAAATGCCGCATTCATTGGCTGCCGTGAAGTTTCGCATCTAAATGACCACACAGGCTAAAACTCAAATATTTACATCTGCGACAAAACCCAAAAGATTCTCGATATTGAATCCTCATTCTCTGATAAAACTATAATATACAATTAATTTTTAATGCAATAGAGCATTGTTTTAAAACTCTGGCTGCCACTGTTGCACTAAACACCATTTAATTTCTGCTCTGACAGTTTGTCAATCATTGTAAGTAGGTATCAAACCTGTCAGCTATTTATTCGCAATGAACTGACAGCGTGAATAAAGGTCTCCAACTTCTTGACTACATTTTTCAGATTGTGCATATAGGTTGATGGGCTAAACTACCGCTGATTGAACAGAAGCACGTCAGCTCAAGGACTGTTATAGCAAGAAGCATGATTAATTCATCTTAAGCATATTTTGTTGAATATCACACTATTATTTATTTCATATTTTACGAAAGTATTAAAATACGAAGCAGACAAAGTAAGCAATGACAATCACCATCCCCATTCTATCTCATATGATCGACGTTCGATCAATCTCAAGATATACGATCATTTGTACATTTGAGCAGTTGATCACAACTGGAAAGATAGTTTTCCAACACTTGGTAACAGTTTTCGAAGTCTCTCCCGACGTACTATGAATATGTTCCGAGCTAAAGAAAGTCGCGCAAACGCCGTCAACGAATAGGTGCCCGCCCTAAGGCTACAATAAATTGGAAATTCCAAGAAACAAAATGCTATGCATGAATAAAATACTTCAATACACATACAGAGTTAAAATAATAGACGCGATAAATTTTTCAAGTAAAAGCACTTCCTTTATATGGCTGTCTTTGAGAGCCAAGTAATAAATTGAACATTTACGTGCAGTATTGAGGAAAAAGTCTCCGGTTTCCACAAAACACGCCCTTCAATTTTTAGTCCTTGGCTGTCCAGACTGCAGGCGGTCGAACAAGGGAGGAGTAAGCAGGTAGCGGCGAGTGAGTGACTGCAGACAGGATAGGAGCAAGCGTCACAGGGGTGCAGACGGCACCAGCTCCCCATGCCTGTTTATTTTCACGTGACCGTCGAGTGGGCTGTGTTGTGTGAGGTCTCGCTAGGATAAACCACCAAAAACAAAATGCTGAAACGCTCCCGAATATGCACATCATTTGTTTGCCGTTTTAAACAATTTAAAGGGGAAGTATGGTATGGTTTCCGCGAGGGAAAAAACGGCGACGGTGCGGCAATGGCCGTGGAAACGAAAGAACGTGGATGATAAACGTCGGTCCGCTGAATCGCATCGAAATAAATAAACCTAAGTATTTGAGCGATGAGGATAAGAGAAAAATAAATTTCCAATTTCTGTGGTTTATACGATAGAATTTGTGAGGTTGACGGCTAACTGGGAAGGATTCATATTAGCAATATTACCAAATCCAGCACTCAAGGCTACGAATAAGATAACCTAGGAACTGTATGAAAAAGTACGGCTACGATATGTTTAATGTTTTTAGAAATTTTCCGACTGAATTAATTAAGAGTTTTGCATTAAGATTGTCTGCATGGTTTATGGAGGTGGCAGGGCAAGATATAATAAGGTCAAAAGGTCCAAAAAGTCGAAAATTAGTATCTGTCACAGTTTTTACAAAATTCTAAATCTAGGATGCCCGGGGTAGAGGTATAGTGATGGTAAATTTTAAAGTCATTACAATGAAACTGAATTATTATTAGGTAATCTACCGGTTAAGGTAGGTTTTTGGATGGACACAACTATAAAATAAACATTTTGTAACTCCCCACCTATCAAACTAATCTATATCAGGTCCCTCTTCATCTCGGTGTACTTCTTTCCTCCCTTCATCCCATCCAACATCCCTATCCTGTTCCTACCCTTTCCTCGTTTGCCCAACATTCTCCCCTCTATTACCCTCTTCAACATTCCACTACCGCTCAATACGCTTTTCATCCATTTTTCCTACCTCCATAGGATTTCTCTCAACAAACCCCTCTCCTCACCCACCATTTCTAGTACTTCCTCATTTGTTTTCCTTTCGGTCCATTTCACCTTCTCCATTCTTCTCCACACCCACATTTCAAAAGCCTCCAATCTACGTCTATCCTCCTGCTTCAGCGACCACGTTTCCGCGCCGTACATAGCTACGCTCCATATCAGAGTTTTTACGAGTCTTGTCTTAACATCCCTACTCAACGTCCCCGTCATCAACTCCCTCCTCCTTGAGAAAGCCTCCTTGCCTAGCGCAATTCTTCTCCTTACGTCCCTACCACTTTGACCGTATTGGTCCAAATCACTTCACAAAACACACTAAATAGTATGTAATAGCTTGTAAAATAAACAACCACCGACCGGGACCTTCCTATTCTTTACAGACATTAAATTAAAAATCACGGCTTCATATTTTGGCACGCGTTCCAATTCTCGTGGATTCATTTCATGTAAACGGATCATGGAAAGCATGTCTCTAAATGTAGTCCTTAGTTAAATTCTTTAGAACTCTAGGTACTATGATTATCCCGCAGAAGTGCCAGCAAAGATTTACTCCTTGTTGATTACAATGAAACGAGCAAAAGATACCAACTGACCGTAGAGAATGTTCTAATTGCCATCCTATTGCCATCGATTCTCCGCTCTCAGTTCTTAGAAGCAATAATTAAATTATAGACTGAATGCCTCAATGGAAGGACGTACATTTCATACGGTTACATTTTTCCACAGTATTTCAAGTGACGATATTATCTAACCCTCGAAAATCACGTCGACTTCCGCTAACATCCGTGGCGATATACTTGAACATTTTCTCTTACCAATGTGCTGGAAGTGATCCATGCTGGTGCTTTTTTAGTGCGAAATGGTAAACATGTTCAAAGCTTAAGCACATAAATAACCTTTTCATATTAGGATTGCTGTCGATAGATAGGCATTAAAAGAACGGATCACTGATGCACGAAATCATAAACACAATAATTATTAAGGGCTGCATATCATAAATATCTCTGTGCGTTCTAAAAAGTAAAGAAAAATGATCAGTTTGCTTGAAACTGAATATCTGACAAATATTCAATAATTAATTCAATAATATAAAAATATATAATCGTTCAATTTTTTCTATTGACAATTTAAATAATAGAATATTGAAGGTTACATATTTTTCATACCAATCTTTTCGTCACAACGTGATATTAATGTTAATCACATTACGACTATACTGGGGCACGTTTCTGTTCCTTTAAAAGATTGATTTCCAAAATTTTATGGTTATATTTCCAAATGATTGATGCATACCTTCACGTTTGAAGAACTGAGCCTTTTCGAAATTTCTCTTCCTTATCACTTAGGTTCAAAACTGCCGAAAAGATTGTCAAACATTTCATTACTCTCTTGAAATAAATTAGTAAGCAAAACAGAATAGAATCTCAAGATAACAACGTGTTAAAAATCCCTTTATCAATCATACAACTTTTATGATCTTATGAAAAAAACATTGTTATTCCCTTCATTTACGGTCAATCGTAGTGTTTAAATTATCTTCTGATCTAAATAATCTCCAAATTTTGATGAAAAGCTACCGACTTTCTGGAATTAGTTGAAACTATGTCAGGCGAAAATAGTTCTTCAAATAATGTAACGGCTCAAACAGCTCTCTAATGATTGCATTGGGCTAAAACAGAAAGAAGGATCGACATGGTGCGGTTGCTTACGAACTCGCTTCCCACCGTCAGGTTCCGGGTTCGAATCCTAGCGACGACAGATATTTTGCAGTGGTGTCCCGATCCCTACTTGAGGTGCTTTGTGGAGGGCACTTTTGAGTGCGCCGTCCGTCGGATGGGATGTCAAGCTGCGGGGACACCATGGTGCCTCAGGTTAAGAGCAGGCTAATGTCGACGCCGAGTTTCTCCCCACCCTTCATCCTTTCCTGTCCAACCCTAATAGCGCAGATGACCTGTGTTGCCGGTCGCCTCCCATTAAAACTACTACTACTTAGACAGGAAATGAAATAATTTAGCTAGCAGTAAAGTAAGCGTAACACATCAATAACCAATGAAATTCTCCTAATTGACACTTAAGATCTTTCGCTGTCCTCTAACGGGCCATCAAAATTAAATCAAATTTAGTGCGACTGTTCCTTTTCTATGTCTAACCTTGTCGGCCTAAGTTCTTTACCATACAGTGTTTCTATATATTCCTTCCATCTCTCATGACGTAGAACATGACATAGAAGAAGATAGCTTAGGTCCAGGCATACTCGACGATGAAATAGAAAGGGCATTAAAAGAGATGAAAGCAAATAAGGCCGTGGGGGTGGACAACATACCTGTAGAACTGTTGAAATGTTTAGGAAAATACGGGAAGGAGGCCCTATATGGACTGATTCGTAGTATCTATGAAGAAGGAATCTGGCCGGAAGATTTTGTGCGATCGGTGTTATTTCCTATTCCAAAAAAAGCAAAGGCTATATCATGTGAGGATTACAGAACAATAAGTTTGATATCCCACGCAGCTAAAGTTATTCTCAGGATCATCAACAAAAGGATAGAGAGTAAGGCAAATGATTACTTAGGGGATGATCAGTTTGGGTTTAGGAAGGGAAGAGGTACGCATGATGCCATTGCAGTAATGAGATCACTAGTCGAGAGGAATATAGAATACAATCAGGACGTTTTTGCCTGTTTTGTAGATTTCGAAAAAGCGTTTGATAGAGTGAATTGGGAAAAATTAATGCGTGTATTGCAGAAAATAGGAATGGATTGGAGGGACAGGAGACTGATCCGCAACCTGTACATGTTTCAGACTGCTCAGGTGCGAGTGGAGAACGGAGAGTCCGGATGGGCTGTGTTAGGAAGAGGGGTAAGGCAGGGTTGCCCATTGTCATCGGTACTGTTCAACGTATATGTAGAGGAAATGATTAAAGAGGCATGGGAAGAACTGGAGGTAGGAATGAAAGTCGGAGGGGAATTCGTAAAATCGGTTAGGTTTGCTGATGACCAAGCATTAGTTGCTCAGTCAGCCAAGGGGTTGCAAGCATTGCTGAGTGAATTGGAGGTTCAGTGCGATAAATATGGGATGAGAATCAATATTAATAAAACAAAGGTTATGCGATTTTCCAGAAAGAAAAAGGCTAAGCTAAATATTAAAATAGGCGGGGAAAGAATAGAGCAGGTAGAGCAATTTACATATCTCGGAAGTGTTTTGGACCAATACGGTCAAAGTGATAGGGACGTAAGAAGAAGAATTGCGCTAGGCAAGGAGGCTTTCTCAAGGAGGAGGGAGTTGATGACGGGGACGTTGAATAGGGATGTTAAGACTCGTAAAAACTCTAATATGGAGCGTAGCTATGTACGGCGCGGAAACGTGGTCGCTGAAGCAGGAGGATAGACGTAGATTGGAGGCTTTTGAAATGTGGGTGTGGAGAAGAATGGAGAAGGTTAAATGGACCGAAAGGAAAACAAATGAGGAAGTGCTGGAGATGGTGGGTGAGGAGAAGGGTTTGTTGAGAGAAATCCTATGGAGGCAGGAAAAATGGATGAAAGGCGTATTGAGCGGTAGTGGAATGTTGAAGAGGGTAATAGAGGGGAGAATGTTGGGCAAGCGAGGTAAGGGCAGGAACAGGATAGGGATGTTGGACGGGATGAAAGGAGGAAAGAAGTACACCGAGATGAAGAGGGACCTGATGTAGAGTAGGTTGCTAGGTGGGGAGTTACAAAATGTTTATTTGATAGTTGTGTCCATTCAAAAACCTACCTTAACCGGTAGATTACGTAACAATAATAGTGCGACTGTGACTTCAGCCGTGCTCGTATAAATTCTCTCATCAATGTCCACATGGAATGCAGTGAACCTTCTCACTCCAGAAGCTTTGTTTTACTATTCAATGAAGTCATTAACAATGAAAGGAGGGGTATGTTTTCGTTCTTTAGGAACGACCCACATGCAATTACTTTTGAGTTAGACTACAGACTAACACTTTGATATTTAGATCAAGTCGATAATTTTTTTCAATAGAAAAATGCCTGTATATGTAAAGTTATATTAAGCATAAGTAAAGCATGTTATTAACCCATCATAAAAAAATTAAATTATAATCGACTAGAATTTAAATGGTTTACATAATTGTGTACGAATCTACATATGCTACGATATGATAATCTTCGTAATCCTCAGTATTCATAAAAATGGAATTGTCTCCAGAAAGAGGTCAAATAATCAACGGTCATAAAAATTGTATAAAACGTTACAATAGATTTAACGCGTCGCGCACATGAATCACATTTGTATGTTTAAATTTAAATAGTTACAATACTTTTACTATAATAAAGCAACTTAATTAAATATTTAATTAATATTAAAGTTAAAGAGTTAAATACTTCAACTTGAACATCTAATACATACTCACTCATTTTGGATCTCTTTCTCAAAATTCCGTTTAAAATTTGACAAATACCGTATGTCAAAACGAAGCTTAGTGAGAGCAATGCGTTAGAGCATCAAAACTTTTAACGTACATGTAGAGTATCCCTCTCAGACCTTGGAAATATTGCGCAATATGAAGACCATTACGTTGGCCTATTAATAAACTTGTAATTTATTTTGATCTATTTGCTTTGTGCTACAAAAGAGAGTGTTTTCTAAAACAACAAAGCTTAATTATGCTACCATGGGTTAAAAGCATAAAAACTGTTTTGCGTAAGTTTATTTATCGGCATACGTATAGTAATTCAGGATTTGCACTAATGGTCTAGCTTATGATGAAAAAATGAGTTGTTGCGAGATAGTAAAACCTACTTTTAAATTACGCCATATACAGCTCTCATATCCCCTGAAAATATCGAATGCATGTTTTAATACAAAAATTAATGATTTGTTACATTTAAATTATCGACAAGTTTTTAACAATAAGCATGTATGTTTTGGATCCATATGCTCATTAAATAAATTCCGATCTAAATACTCTCTCCATTTTACAGCGACCAAGGAATCGCGGTGAAAACCCGAATATGCAGAATTCTTCACATTTATATTCTATTGTTTCGGGCGTCACTTCGTGGAAGTATTTAATATTCATACTAAAAAGAAAGACTTGACTTTTTCACAGATTTTTTCCAAAAAATCTGTGGAAAAATACAAGTCTTTCTTTTTAGTATGAATGATAAATCCATTTACTTTCATAAATTTAATGAAAATGAATTCATTCAGTCATATGTTGAGAATTTGTTAAATAATTCCATTACTTTTCCCTAAATTGCTATTAGATTTAATACAGTTTTCAAGTGTTTTACATTTTTCATGGGTTTCAAATTTTATAAGTTCGTTTTAATACGATTATAAGTTTGAGGCTTCCAACGCTGAAATAATTAAGGAAAATACTTAAAAAAACTACTTAAAACGTAAAAACTACCTGAAACCGCCAGTAACGAGTATCGTGATAGTAGATGATGCGTTGCATTAGCTTTCTTAAAAACCCTCGCTGAGGGCCGTGGTGACCATTTCACTTCAGAGCCGAGAAATCACAAGCGGTCATGAATCCGAGAGGTCAAAACGTGACCTATTCACCACTGCACGAAACTTAACTGCCTTTCAAAGCGTTCGTCCACCCGAGCGTCGCACTCAGGTCTTCGTTCGGCAGAAGTTGTGGATTGAATCCATCAGCTATTGCAGAGTTTCCTCACTCCATACTAATCCACACCTCGGAATCAGAAACTTCCCTCTCCCCCCGCACACACTCACCCTTACTCACCGCCAAAACTTGAAAGAACAAACGAAATGAATACACCCACCACCCCACCCCCTCCCCTCATCGCCTTTTCGCGATGATCCACGATCCCTGAAACTTTCCAACCTGCCCTTTTTGACTCCCTCCCACGTCACTTTCTCTTTCCCCTCTAGCCTCTCATTCCGAGGTTTTCCTCTCGATTTCGTCCTCAAGTTCCATTCCTACTCTCCATATCTCTCTCACCATCTCCCCTATCCTCTTTCTCTCCACTTGCCCTCCTCCTCCTCCTCTCCTTATCCTCCCATGCCCTTTCCTGCAGTATCTGCCCTTCAGTCCCTTGCCGCAAAAACCACATCATGATGGCTCCCAAGAGTTCCTAAGGGACTTTGGTGGTCATATGCCCGAGCACATGACCCTCGGCCACGAGGGATTCCATGACCGATCTTCCCTCTTGCTCACCCACTTCCCCACACTTCTCCTCTTATGGTCACCAGGCCTGCCAACCTCCGCGCTAACAAAAAGTAATAAAGAGGGGTAATCGGCGATTAAGCTCCTACTGTGGGGACGCTCTCTTCGCGGCGTGCGGATCCTTGGTGCTTATATCCCCGTAGGATAAAATATTTTTATTTTCAAGTAACCAATGAGCGAGGGTGTCGACGCGAGGAGGGGAGATGGACGCGGTTGAAGAGAGGGAGGAGAGATTATTAAGGTTTTGTTGGTTTTGGGACGCTTTCCAAATCACGTCTCGAGCTTTGCAATCCGATTTGCGAGGCGTTTCTTTTGCAACGGCGTCCTTCTCGTTGTCCCGCACGAAGCCTCGTTGAGTGAATTCATTACAGTCAGATTAGAGAGCACAGACTTTGGAGTAAGCTTCTTCCGACTGGAGAGGATCATAATTCGGCATAAAGCACTAACAAGTCACGTCAAATTGTGGGGTAAGGTTATGAAAATTTTGTGACATATTTTCTCGTAAAATTTGTCGGTCTCGGAAAATGGCAAGAAGATACTTGTAACTTTTAGAACATCCAAATTATTAGGGAGCTACTTATCGACAATACCCCAGGATAACGAGCCCAAATATAAATTTAAAACTCTTACGGAAAAGTAAAAATCTAACTCAGATATTGTATGATATAAAATCTAGTTAATAAAATTATCATTTCTCTTAATTTAAAATTACATGAATAATAATATATGAATTTTAAGGCAGTTATTACGCTTTGACTGTGTGAGTTAAAAAAGCTTCAACATGGATGTAAAAAGGCCAGTTAATTTTTTATCGTTTATTTAGAACATCCAATCTGTAATTGGGAGGACTAAGAGAGTTATTTGGCTGGAAATGCAAAATGGTGCATAAAGTTAAATTCACCAAGTTCTCTGTAATTTATCTCCGGTTCTCTTAAACGATCTCCCTCTTTTTGGCCTTTTAAGGACATTCAGTTGGCAGGTCATTGATCATTCTTGAGTCATGGGTATTGGGAATGATAACTCATACAGTTTAACTACCTGAAAATATTTTTCTCGCCAAACATTAGCCGAGAAACTTAATACAAACATGGAGTGTAAAATATTTCTAGTTTTAACACATTTTAATAGTTATTGAATAAATTAAACTGCATAGAGTTAATCGAGGAACAAATCTCCGCATACGCGAATCGTGATTCCTGGTTTAAAAAATATATTCGGTAATTGCAAACAAAATATCGGTCTAGAATTCGAATAAAAAACCCTCTGGCTCCCGGTGAAAGGTATAAAAAGTCCCACATGAGCAGATCAGATTAGTTTTTTTTTCGAAAATTAACTTTCATTCACGCTAAAATTTTCCACGCTCCACAATTTTTTTTAATGTGTATTTTTGTTTCTGAGTCCTTGCAATTTTTTTTGTCTTTAAATTTCGGTGCAAAGTTGAGGTTTCAGGCTTAGCCGGGGGTTAAATTTAATTTTCCAGCAAATTTGTTGAGGATTACGAGATAAAATGGGGAGAGTACTACTCGACTGATAAGCGAAGGTATAAATGCAAATTAGAAGCACACGGGAGAGGACTATAAAAAAAACAAGGATAGAAAAACGATGGGGAGCAGGAGGCAGAGAGTGTGGAGCAAGCGCGGAGGAGCAGGAGGGATCCGCGGGAGTCGGGGGACCAAGGGGTGCTGCTGCCTGGGTTGAGAAACGAGGGTGGAGAGTTGGAGTAGGGGACCCCGAGCAAAATTAATTCCGACAGAATTATTACAGTCCGAGACTGGGAAAAACTCTTATCTGGCAGACACGGTGCTTCTTCTAACCCACCAGTACCCCTAACTCCCTCTTTTTTTAAAACCTTATCTGTACCGCATTCACTATCTCGTTCCCTTACTTACTCCTATTCCTCTCCTTACTTATTCTATTCCGCTTCCATTAATTACCTCAGCTTCTCCATCCTCCTCTTTACTTGGACCATATCTCTGTTCAATCCATACTTTATCGTGCGGCATTCCTCATACTTCTCGTTATCTCATCAATTCCTCACCACGAAAATACGAGCATGAGCAATACGTTCTCTTCGTTGACCTTTGCTGTCACTTTGATTCTTTGTGGGGATTGATCCATCGTCGCATACGGTGAACGAGTCTCGTGAAAGTGGCATTGCAAATGCTCAAATATTTTCGATATTTTTATTGTATCCGCATAGAACTACTTGCGATGAAGAGGCTGAAGTCAATGTCGCCCTAGATGCTGTGGATACACTAACAAGTTTTCAACGACGAGATTCAAGTTTGGCAAAGAATGGTTAATATTCATCACAAAAATGAAATGCTACAGGCAAAAATATTTACGCGTACGAGTATTTCGCCTTTGACCGTTTTCTTTCCATTCCATATGATTGGAAATTATGAAAAACCTTAACATTTAAGTCTCAGTAAATACATAACTGTCTAGTCAAAGAACACGCTATAATTCAGATTGCTGAATGTGTAAATGGGTGACGCATAACAAAGCAAGATAGAAGTAATGGTAAAAGCGTCATCGTTGGATTGGATATTTTTTTCATAAAAAGTTGCAAATAGTCTGTGTAAAAAATACACTTGAACAACTGTAATTGGTCATTTTAAATAAAAATCAAACACGGTAAATTTGAGCAGCTTAAATTTTCAGCGCTATTGCTTTCTAAGTACATCATTGCAACTTCTGTTAGGGTTTTTGTTACAATAAATAAATTGTTCCAATAAATAAATGATCAGTTCTGAAATTTTCTGGCCAGTCATGCACCCATTGATCCGAAATTGACAATTTTTTTTTCCTATGATTGATTCCAATTTTTTTACATTTTCACCCAAATAATGTTGATAACTATAAATTAAAAATACTTCATTCCCTTTTTCAAAAGAGCTAATATGAGAATAATTTCTTTTTCTCGTTTCTATCACTTCTGAGAAGAATACACAGTTTCCACCGTGGATATTTCCATAAAAATTATAAGATTATATTCAGAACTGAATTATTGAAGAACCATGGTTTATTGAAGTCAAACAAAAATAGTTTAACATTAATTAATAGTTTTAAATAGTTTGTCAAGTTCAATTAGTATCCCTCAGTTCAACGTTTTAATGCTCTAATTTGACGAACTAAGTAGTACAAATGTGAAAGCGTCAGATTCATCATTTTAGCTAAAACTTTGTTGGGGAAAAAAAGGAGATGACATAGTGAATAGCTTCGGAATATACAGAAGTGTGAATACATGCTAATGGAAATTATGCAGACAAAAATGTATTGACAGGTAGGAGAGCAGATACGAGAAAGTTTATATTTGATAACAATTTAGTCTTCCACTTTAGAAAATCAAGTAATTCATATAGCCACAATGAAAAATATTTAAATACCAATATATTGCGTGCTGAAATGGTATTTGCCTCTGGTTCAGTTTTCTCTATTTACAATTATCTCTCAATAGCTTATAGACAAGAGCTCAAAGTAATTTCAGAGGATGATATTACTATTTCAGTTCTGGTTATATAGTATACTTTCCGAAAGCGTATTATATTATACGGAACTAACACATTAAACAGTCCCATGCCGCTAACAAATAAAACAAATTTTACTTATTTCTTCATAAAATATGTGCTAGCTGGAGTTTTAGATTTTATTTTTTGTTATTAAAAAAATTATAATTATTAGAGTAAATACCCATATAAATGCGATAACAAACTCACTACAAAATATTAACGCCCAACATTCCTATAAAAAAGGCCTTATTTTGAGATATTTTCAAAGTTAACGCGTTAAAATAAACTCTTTTTCATCCCAGAATGATGGATTAATTCACGAGGATTTTTTTTAAACTCAGTGAAAAATGCTTTCAAGGTTTTGAAATCACAAAATGATAATAACAAATTTCGGCATAGGAATAAGAATTCACAAAACCTTTTAATATTTTACAATGGGAGGATTGAATCGTGAGTGTACGCACGCGCGGTTAAATTAAAAATAGAGTCAAATCCTGTGAAAGCGGAGCCTGGAAATATTTTGCAAGTGCTCTGAAACGCAAGCAATAGAATCAGGACGATATTTACTTGGAATTCGTGCCAAGTTCAATAGAATCGGCTACTAGTGGCCCATAAAAAAAATTGCCGGAATAAAACTACGCTGATCACGAAAAACTGGGTCGCCGAGCGAATACCGAAGGGAAAGGGTCCAAGTTTTAATTCCCTCGGAAAAGTTTTAAAATAAATCCCCACATTGTTTAGCTGGATTTATATTTTTATCGGTTGACCTCAGAAACCAAATCACGTCTTGTTCAACGCAAACGACGTGAGATCTTTTTGTTTAAAAAACAACAACGAATTATAACTTCGGCTCCGTCTACCAAAGAGATTACTAACATTTTCAACCAACGGGAATAGTCTTCCGGGATTTGGAATGGTATGACTCTTTGAGTTGGGAGCCTTATTCTATTCTATGCCAAATTCAATTCAGACCCGAATTGTGGCTCCAGCTGAAACTCGATAAAATAATTTCATCGAAAATACTTTTTTTAATATCCATCTAGTTAGTCTAATTATATCAGCTTTCGCTGTGTAGTTTCATTTATGTTGTTCAGAATTATGTTGAAAAATGCAAGTACAAAACAAAAACAAGTACGTTTTTTGAGTTTAATACGAAAATAATGAGTGTGGCCAAATGCTAATTATGATAACTAGGGCATTCATTTTTAGTAGTTTCAAGAATTATTCTAAGAATTGATCGATTGAAGAAATGCTATAATGATATGATCCAATCCATTTCATGCGAAATGGCTTTAATGATTAAAATAATCCTCTTCTCAATGGTAGCAAACAAATTATAAAATTTCAAAATAGGTAAAAAGTGATCAGATACTCTCAGAAATTTATTATAATTGATCTACTGAGAGAAAATGAAAATAAATGTTCACGGATGTGACCGTCAGAATATTTTTCTCGGCTAAATTTCTAGTCGCGCATAAATATTTTACTCCTTTAATCTAGACAGGAATGCTCATTACAGATTATATCTGGCGCTAATTGCGCAAAAAGTGCTCGGCTTCTTCTTTGAGCCACTTTATTTACCATTTTATTTAACTATATTCACAAAAAAAGCAACGTCAGGCGACGGGGATACGGAATAATCGCACAATAAGAACAAATCTCCGCCACACACCCTTGCAGCGGCTTGTGGGGTATTATGTAGATGAGATGTAGAAATCCTCGTTTTCTTAACGACTATTAGATTATATTTACTGTTCTGAAAGTATTTTTGAATTAAACTATAAATTACTTTGAACAACCAATGTTAAATTATAACTAATGCTATAATACGTCAAGAACTATGATCACTCAAATTTTGATGAAAGATACCTAGGTATTAACTCTCTTAACTTCAGAAAAAGAGCTGTAATATCGTTCTCAAAACCGCACTAACGTAAAGAAACACAATATATATATAATGAACACTAGACAAAGGAATGATCTCTGGCTAAATATTTAGGGGTATTTATCGGAATAACGATATTGGTGGGTGGTGGGTAGCGCTCGCCTTCTAATTCGAAGGTCAAATCTACTGCTTTGAGCGCGTATGGTACGTATTGTCTCCTATTTACTTCCAATGGTTGAGATTACGGTGTGAAGCGACTTCAGCTGTCGTGAAATCTTAAAATCCATTAATTTTGGTACTTCAATACATTCAGATGACATGAACTCCCTTTCATAATATCTTTTACCAACAAATATTGAAATTAATTAGCAGCGATTACATATTCTCCTCAAGCTTATGGATGCAGGTGACTGCACGTGAAGTTTCCACTCTCGCGTGTACTGGTCATCGGTCTGCTATTTGCCTCATATCCAGGAACACATTTCTCAGAAGGAAAAAAAATAAAGTGAAGGCAGAATATCCATGCGCTCTTTACAGAGTGGATCGCTTTGCCAGTAATCCACAACCCTGCACACCTGGGCTCCATCCTCGCACACCCCCGCCGAAATTTTTAGCTCCATAACCGCGCGTGCGGAAGCAAATATAAAAGTCGTTCCACGAAAAATACACACACACCCACAACCGCCACACCCTCGTTTCGGTGAAAAAAAATAGGCTCCCGAAAAATAAAAACCGAGAATAGCGTTTTTAGTGCCACCGAAGTGCGAATCCCAACCGCATAAGTACCTTCATTCATTTATATGGGCTCGGAAATGAATACCGTTCCCTCTTCCCATCCCTTCATCCTCCCTTCACCCCCCCCTTTCTCCCTCCCGTTAAGATGAGAAATGAAAGTAAGGCATTAATTACGCTTTAACGTAAATAAGCATGCATAACAGCTTTTAAAAAACTTCTCCGTTAATGGAGATGCGACTTCGGCGAGGTATGAGTTTAATCTCCGTGAAAAACTGCTCCGTTTATTTTAGATGCCCGGTACAGTTAACTCCTCAAACGACCGCTTCGATAAGGAATTTATTTTCGTGGAATAAAACTTTGAATAAGGTAAAATGCCTATTGATCTTGCGTTTCATAACATTCCTGGGAGTGAGGGAAGAAAAATAAGGTGTGTTATTACAAGACATCTCATCGCAAAATGCTTCAGTGAACATTCCTTATCTCCACTTCCAGAAATGTAAACGGGGCGTCTTCCGTTGTAAACTGTTGAACGTTTTGGTAAAGGTCGGAAAATTGAAAGATTTTTCTGTTTTAAACCATAGTTTTTGATCATCTCCGCTGCTTATGTGAGACCCATTGCAAATCCTTAAGGCAGGCTTACTTGGTTATTTTCATTCATGATATATCAGAATATTGTAACACTTGCGCTTGAAAATCAATAGACATAATACAGTGTAATAGAATTACAAACAGAAAAATAATGAATATCACACTTCAGTTTCCTCTTCCGAGAATCTTCGGTGAAAAATTAATTTCAGCTACATCGCGAGAGTAGCTATTATGCATGTTCTTTTGTTTTTCATGAACTTGCGTTCGTACCTCTATTATTAAAATATACTGATGATTTTCTAGGTGCAAACGAAAGGATCCTCCTGATTGGAGAGCTAAATGAAAACATATGGCGAACGACATAATCGTACGAACATCAAGTGGAAAACTACTCAGTTTATTAAATGAAACTTCTCAGTACTATGATCTCGCAGGTCTTGCTAATTAACTAAGGCGTCGGTTAGGGAGCTTATATAGCCGCAATTTGCGAGCAAAACATTTGACCAATATATTTTGGAATTCCTTAGCATCTGTGATTTGAATTTTCACAGAAGAGAAAACCTTTTCAGGGAAACCACAATTTAGTGCTCAAACTGTAAAGTCACGGGAATAATTCTATAGTCCTAAGGCTACAATAATGCATACCGCTTAGTCATTGCCGGAGATAGGGTTCGAGGAGCTGAAAATTTGTATACCGGGCCTAGGCCGTTAAATATTGGGTTTATTAGACTGTAATTTTGAATTACGCCGCTCTAGCAACGTTTTATATATTCGTTGCTTAGTTTATGCGTATTTTGTGGTCACGGATGCTGTCAATTGGTTAATCTTAATGCTTATATTTCATTCTCATTCAAATTCAAATGATATGACGAGACTAAAACTCTTAACGGAATCATTCTCTGGAATGTATTAAAATGCTTCTATATTAAAGGATAAAAATCATTATTATTGAGTCAAGGTGACCCAATTGAGGTCAATTCGGTACCCAAAGTTCGATATTTTTAAAGTTAAATACGCACTTGGCCTTCTCCATATTCAATTTACATTTATCCTCGGCATTTCCTTATGACGACCATCGAGTCATTGAAAACGACAACCCACACCTAATCCTGCGACACCCTTCACCACTAGGGAGTGAAGTTGCAACCCCATACTAGTTCACTATGAGCTGCGCAGTCTCGCAGAAACGGGGATAAACCCGTCTCTCCCCCTTTTCGGCAATAGTGGTTGCATAGAAAGCAATAACGGCGGAAAGAAGAGACGATCGCGGCGTGACTCGCGTGCGATTCCGATGCCATCTGTGACGCGGATGCGGAGGAACCAGCCACTACCCTCGTCTTCCCTACGTGACGTAATCTCATACATCTCGCTCCTGCAGACTATGAGAAAAAGGAGTAGAGCCGACGGGCAGGGAGGGGAAAAATAGAAGATGAAAAATTGAGTAAAAAAAGGAGTGAGAAGAGAGTGGGCGCCAGAAGTGATATCACCGTCGGAGATTTATACATGTAGGACCCAGGCTGCACGGGGGATTATATTCTTCGGCGGATTTATTTCTCGAGATTTTTCCTCGCCCGTCGCGGAAAACAGTACCATTCCGTGCATCTCACATGCGAGGGTGGTGGTATAAAAATTTAGTTCCATCAGACCCACGAACACACAAACATCCTCGCGAAGAATGTACGTAGGACGGCATATGTACGAGCAATATGGATTGCAATTGACTAAATGGTAGGAGAGGCTCTTTTACGATCGATCTCTTACCGATAGAGAGGATTTATTAATACAATATACTCTTTTGGCCCTTCACGAAAACGGGAAGGAAGGGGAAGACCGACGGGGTGGGATTATAAGAGCGGAGAGACGAGAATGTCAAGGATGCAGTCCTCCGCCTAGAAGCAGCTGTGACACGGTTAAAGGACACCGCCTCCAGCCGAGATGATGGAATTTTACAACAGGCGGAACCGAAACCCGATTCTCACGATAATGCGGCACCGGATTACATTAACAGTGCTCGCAGCACCTCTAAGCATCCGACACCCTCCCCACGATAGGGAGGGTCTTATTTGTCGATTGGATGAGACTGAGGATTTAAAACATTTTGAGAAATCCAAGTGCAGCCTTAAGGGTTCACAGCGACGCTGAAGGTACGTCGAAATCGATGAGCAAAGTTTGTCCCCTATGCCCACTCCGGTAAAAGTAGGCTCAACTCTGCAGTGCGTTCCTCAATCAGCATACGTAAGCATAGACAAAATATTGCCAAGCATATTACCATGGAATATAGTCGACCCTTTTCCACACGTCGTGTGAGTTACCAGGGGATGGGAAACTTCGTTTTGGAGTCATAGTGCACGTAAGCTGGGCTGATAGTATGAATACAGTCGGAGGACATCAGGAAAACCTTTCATTAGCTTTCGCGGTATTTTCGAGCTACATTATCCTCACGATTTCGGACGCAATCATTGACGCGTATTATTGTTAATATTGTTGTAGATGAGTTTTTATTTCAACTTAAGAAATTAAATATTATCTTTGCTTTCTACAGAAATTTCTGTAGAAAGCAAAGATAATATTTAATTTCTTAAGTTAAACATGGATTTCTACAAAGTTAAGGCCTCAACCATTCAGTGCAGTTTTTATTTCATTTATAAAATGCGTAAACAATATTAAGAAGAGCCTAAAACCACAGTAGCACAAAGACCATAAAAATAATGAATATAAAATAATTGTTCCAATGTATTTTAGACAGGAAGAAATATTTAAGTAACGGGCGAATTGATATTTATTTTTATTTGGTATTTCCTATGCGAAGGGAAGGGTATATAACATAGGGAAGAAAAAACAGAGAAGCGAATACCAACTCCCTTTCTGAAAGATTTGAAATTTAGTACGGAATCTTTAGTACGGAAGTTTCTTACTCAGTTTCACGCAACTGTCTCATTTATTGATGTGCATTTTTAACTGAAACTTGCGTCTAATGCAGGTTGATCTTTCATGCTATTTAATGCGGAAAAACTTGTTTCAAAGTAGTTCAAACGGATACTTGTAACCGCTCTAGCCCTGATTTAAACAAGTTACAAATGCTTTAAAAGGCCATTCGATGCCAACAGGGGGCATGAAACCTTGGTTTGTTTTATTTCAACTCTGCCTTTATATTGCGACCTCTTCCCACGTTATGTAGGACTTAAATCATTAGACCTGATTTTTAAATGGATTTAATTATTGCAACTGTTGATAAACTGTATTTACAGACAAAGTCAACGTTCAATATCCTACGTATATAGGCAGTTTTCATCTTTTATGTGAATAAAACACCTAGATTTTTTTCAGCTTCCCCATCTCCAGCCAATATGAAATGCTGGATTATTATTATTAAAATTATTTCAATTAAAATAAAAATAGAATATATTTAGAAATATGTTAATCATCATTTATATTTTGTTACAAATAAATTGTTCCCAAATGAAATGTATCCAAAAATGACATTAAAAATGTTTATGCACAGGAAGACGTAACAATGATTTCTTTTAACAAATTCTATGCCTATCGCAACAGAAAAAATTAAAAGACATTGAACTTCATTGATTATGAGTATTGTTATTATGTATAGAATCTTATCAGTCAAGGTTTAGATGAGCCCATGACCACATCTCGTCGTTTCATTTGCCTCAGAACCCCGTCTTTGGGCAGCTTTATGCATATCTTTGCCCTCACTCAAAACTTCTGAACTGATTTCTAAAATCACTACTTTGACATCCTGGTGAAGCGTCTTCATTCCAAAGTTTTATTCATTATTCTTTTAAAAAATGTTTACATTTGGTGCAATATTTCACGAGCACCAAATAACGATCCGAATCCGCATCCTTCCTCGGAAAACTGTCCGATTTGACCACACTTCCAAAAAAATATATCTAGCCATTATACAATCAAACTCATATCTGTCTGTATCTCCAGGTGTTTTTCACTTGTAACTTCGTCTGTTGTGGTTCTCATATCGAAAAAATCGGTGGTAATTTCTCTTCTACTGTATTTTTCTACGTCATGTCTATTTCTCTCCATTGGCCAATCATCATTGGGTTCTGAAAAGACTGAAAATTACCTGAGCCAAAATTTCCTAGTTCCATTCTTAACTCACTCACTACTACTCTTCTTTCAACGTTTTCCTTCTCCGCAACTATCTACAATAAAATTAATTCACTTTTTGTTATAAATTCACGTTTATCATTCCATGAAGTATAATTCTTATTACTTTATGCAAGTATTCCTTCATAAAGAGTGAATATTCATTCCTCAATTTTTTTCTCGACACACACAAATACCGTGTGAGTTCTTTTGTTTCTTCTACTCGCGTCTAAGAAAGTAGCTAAAGGGTTGAAATAGAAAATACATTCATTCTTTTCAAGATTGTTTATGCACATACACCCCGGTTGATGCACTTAAATCTCGGCAATTCCGGAGCAAGATAAAATAAAATGGCAATGACTCCTTTGCCTAGAGTCATTCAATATTTTAAAAGCCTTGATGCATGCCCACTAATTGGTTCTTCAAGATTCTAGTGTCTTCTTTCCATCATTTTTAATACAACTCCAAGGAACCCCAGAGTGCATTACGCTTTAATTATTTACATTCCACGTAAAATTCCATTTTAAAGTTTTTCCAGTACCATTTTCTCTTCAGTTACAATTAGACTTTCATTGTTCTCATTCTTTATTGATTACACTGCAATTCTCACTGTGTTCCTTTTAGTGGATCCTCACTATCCGATCTTATATCCTATTCAACCTTTCCCTGCACGAGATAGCTATGCCCTTCTCCACATTAATTCTTCATCCCTTCCTCCCTGACTCTCCGTACCTTCCAGCTGATCTCATTCCTTATCCTTTTATACTGCCTTCAGTTCTTGAATTCTTTTATTTTGCTCTCTCTTCAATTTGTAACAGTACTTCCTCCATAATCAAGGCCTTCCTCCTAACTACTCTATTCCGGAAGTTAAGTTTCTTTAAACTTCCCTGCGTGCCTCCAGTGGTTTGCTACATATTTCAGTTTCTTCAATATAAATGACACCAAAACGTCACTACGCTGTGGAAACGTTCAACGTCTCCTCACATAAAAACTTGCTGTCATTGATTTGATTCTTGAAAACCTGATTCACGCCAACGTTTGCAAAGCGACATTCCAATCTATTCATTTTATTTTCTATTATTATCTTCTACCGAAGCCATTTTTAAACAGAGCGTTGGCCTAAATATATTAAAATTAGTACTAATCTGTCAGTCTACTTTTACTTATAAACTCGATGGTTTCAGGCTTCACTTTGTGGAAATCCATTCTAATAAATCAAAAGAGAGATGGTATTTTTTCCACACTTTATTATTTAAATAGGCGACATCATCAGGTACATAGATTCAGTGAGTTCCAGAATATATTCCGGAACTCACTGAATCTATGTACCTGATGATGTCGCCTATGCGACGAAACCAGTCGACTTTAAATAATAAAGTGTGGAAAAAAGTACCATCTCTCTTTTGATTTATACTTTTACTTAACCTATTTTTTATTCACATCCTTTATATTGACAGTTTGCTGAAGTGTTCTCTACATTCCCCGCTATAATTTTCTAATCTCTTTCTTTATTTTATAATCTCATTGTTTCCTCGAATCCTACATCGATCACTTCCGTTCCTCTCTCTTCCCACTCCCCATCAATTTACACAGTCGAAGGCATGCATGTTTTGTATCATATACCAGTCTATTGAGGCTAATAAATGTCCATTAGCTTTGACTCTATTGTAACTATGACAATTGCTATGACGTATTGCCATCTCCACTCACATTCCTGATCTGTTTCGAAATATGACTTCGAACTTCGATTCGTCAACCCATTATGAATACTTCCAACAGTAACCACTTCAAAAATACGTGTATACTTATATCATATATGTAACCACTAAAAAAAACATAAATTCAGCTTAATCCTCAGATTCCTAAAATATCAAGGACCATGTTTCAAACTCTTGTTTTTATATTTTCCGATTATCATCTGCTCGCCACCGATTTATATTTTGTATAATTATTTTTTAGCTCACATGACTGATTTATTCTCAAGACTTCACCCCACTAGTAAGATTGTAACTTTCCTTCTCAAATGGAGGTAGAGGGGTCATTTTCAGGAGGATTTTACTCAAATTAATTAATGCGCAATTAAATTAATAAAAGGAAATAATTGGTGGGATAACAATGTGGTGGTGACCGGTTCACGTAAATAATACGTCGTAGTACGTCTGCCGTTGAAATAATTCTTAGCGATGGCAGCAAAAATGAGTGATATCATGAGAGTGGAATTTTAGGGCTGAAACAATTGGCTTTTATTGAGATGATAAGGTTTTTACACCTACCAGCATCATCCACGATATGTTATGCCAAACAAATCCGCTGACTAACACCATACGTGTGTATTTAGTCGTTAGATACTCTGTCATAATAAATCACTATTTTTATGAACATATATCAAGTTGTAACAATTTATATTAATTTCTTATAAGGAAATCTAAAAATCAAAACATTATCCGATGAAGTAGGGAATCAAATTATCGTCGGTTCATGTTATTTACCATTTAGTCATCCATAAACTTTAATTAAAAGTATAAATTCCGCTCTCTAATGATCATAAAACAATAGTCACCCCTACTTTCACCTTTGTGCTTAGAGGATGTTGCCTCTTTCTCCACTGTATTAACGGCCAGAGTTTGGTTGGCGGAAGTCATGGGGTTTCAACTCTCGGCAACTCATGGGATTTCGTTATATTATTAGGCGAATTCGCTTTTTTCCAGAGAGCTGGACTTATTCACCCTCCACTCAATGTCCACAGCTGTTCATTTCCCGAGTAAACTCACGTCAATCATCTTCAACCTATTCCAGTATACATGCTCGGCCCTTTAAGCTCTGTTTGAACACATCAACTAGCTTTAAGCTGCGGGACTTCTGCTGCATCAGAAATGAAATGTTTTGCATAGTATGGGATGGAACAACGCAGAGGCGAGAGCAGTCGCCGAATGCGAAGAAGAGCCGAGAGAACACCGTTTTTATTCATGCAAGTTGTGCGCTTCTTTTACTGTAATGAAAACGCAATATGGACAACTGTCTCTCAGTAGTTAGAAAGTTGAAAAATACAGCCTTAGTATTTATTCCACTAAACAGAGAATAAGTGTGATTCATAATGAATTTTTGTTAACAAGAAAAAGAGCACACAAAATAATTTAAATGAGGAAGTTATTGTATTACACAAGACTAATTTAAGTAATTATAACTATCTTGTGAGCCATCAATAAATGGAGCAAAAATTGATATATAATAATTGTACATAACTTGGGAAATCTCTATTTTTCTCATGCATCACTCATGTAAGAGGTGAATCGTAATTGAACAAATAGTTGCGGCCATTTTTGCGAAAGGGAGTAAATGAAGTGTTCAAGATAATTATTCGGTGATGATAGTATTTCTATAAGTTTCGAATAACATCCAATGGCCGATTCATTTCCGGTGGTACTCACAGAGACATTTTATTACAAAGTCGATTTTTTTTCTCTGGCAAGTTTCAAACTTAATAGCCAGAGTCCTTTTACAAATTCTCTTCTGGCTTTTCCCCAGAAGAGAATTAAATGCTTTCGTAGGGGACTCGGTAAAAATCAGTTAGCGTCACCAACAACTAAAATATTGCATCCGGTCCTAATTGATTTGGAAGGAAAGATACCAGGTTCCGATAACTCCCGCCCACTGGCGGGAGTTATCACATCGCTGTGGAGAAAAAGAAGAGAGAAAGAGAATCGGAGATAAAGGGGGACCCAAATGATTCTCCCAAGCTCCATCTTCCGAAATATCGACTTCCAAAAGCGACAGAAAACATATGTGAAAAAGTGAACATCCCACTTCTCAATCGAAGCTGGATTTTTATCTCAGCAGTTTTTCAAGGCCTTTAATAAATGTACTTGCGTGATCTCATACCACCTTCGTGATAACCACTACTTATAGTGTACCGTAACTATCATGAATTCAAAGTGTGTGTTATACTCATTTTACCGTCGCACTGAACCAATTTTATTAACTCGAACAGAAATAGTAATTGTAATCTTTCTATTGTTCAATAACTTTTGTTCGGAGTCCCTACTACTCCTTATATTTACTTTATCTCCTTTCCAGTCATCTACCTCATTCCATCTCAGATTTTTCATTATGGAGCTCTCAACTTCTATTACTTTTATTTTATTTTATAAACTTCAGTAATAAACTCAGCAGGCGTTTTTTACTTGAAACATAACCAATAGCTTCGTCAATTTTTTGTTTTTCAGATTTTTCAGAAGATTTTTATTCTTCCACCTTTACTCTCTTGATATTTTCACCGTCGACTCATGCTATCACTTTTACGTTCATCGTTTTTCTACAGCGTCACAGCCATATCGCATCTTCTCTTCTCGGCCCCTGTTGCTATTCATGCTCCCCTATCATTTATCATTTTCCATTGAATACTTCTCAATCATTTTACACTGAAAATAGGTTTCTCGAAAAGTTTCGAAGCTTTATGCGAACTTTCTTCACAGTAAAAATCCCTGCGTGAAGTTCTTAATATGCAACAGAATACTAAACTCTCCTTCAAAAAATGTGGATGAGAAAATTAAAATCCCAAAGACTCAACCCCTAACTCGTTACATACTATTCACTTTGTCGAAAAAGTAGCAACTTTGCGTTCAAAATTCCGACAACTTAGTAGCACGCTGACTTAATGCTGCGTGTACAAACTATGAAACGGTGAAAAAGTAATAAAAACTATTGTAAAATAGACAAATGGAGCTATATTTATTTGAATAACTCACGTAGCTAGATTAGAAAGACGAAAGAATTCAATTCGAAGAAAATTCTAAAAACAAAAATTTCGTTCAATTGAAGATTATGCGTTATAATTTTGCCAGTTATTCTTACAACGCCCATGTTCTTTCGTTTTTCACTGCAGCAGATCTAATAATATTACCGTAAAGGAAAGTATTAACACATATTTTACCAAATTAAGGATTTTTTTCAGTTTTGGTGAATTGAATTGTCCAATACGTTTCCCATTGAATTAAATCATTTTTCATTTTTGTTTGAATATTAATATTAATGAGGTATAATGAGTAATTTCCGTCAGGAAAAAATAAACATTTTATGTAGTTGGTACGTAATTCCGACCCTTGCACAAGACGAGGTAAATCAATAGATGGCATATACGTGGAAAGGTTTTGATAATGACACAGAGACAGGAATACACATTAAGAGTACTCACTTCATTAGAATCGCTGATAAAATGAAACCTCTAAATTAAAATAACGACGTAGGCATTACTTGTGACTGATGAATATGCAAATTTAGCTAAAAAAAAGAATCGTTTTTTTTTTACAATTTATCGCCAAATTTTTTGCGCTCAAATAAAAAAAGATCACACTTCTAGCATCGTTGTTCCCTTAGCACTAGCCTGAGAACGTTCTCCATGCAACGACCTCAAAACATTATACCCTATAACGATCATCGCGCATTCAACAAAAAAACAAACCATTCTTTTCAACAGGGGATTCTACGGAGGGAGGTTGCTGTCGCCTTAATGCGAGAGGTTATGAGATGAAGTGTTAAGAAGGGGAGAATAACAATAAAGAGGATTCGAATACACCCCTCCATACCGATTAGGCGGGAGGAAATACGAACGTTTGGCTGACTTCGATAATGATGCAGACAGGGTTAAATGGAAGTCGTTGGGGGTTTTCAGGCGATAGGATCCCTTCCGGGTGGCTTTGCTTGCGTTCATAGTTCCAGTCGATCGATGTCGGAATCTTGTCGAGGACCCTTTTTAATGGCGTGAGTGGAAGAAAAGGGCGATATAATCAACATATGCGGGTCTGGTCGATTGACTTTTGGTTAGATCGTTAGATTTGATTTCCAAACGACTGGTTACCCCTGCTTTCATCCACCACATTTCCGCTTGATTTTACGGGGGAATGATAGAGGTAAGATCAAATCGGGGGGGGGTATGGTAACTCTAGTTCGATAAGGGAAATGAATTTCTCCTGCATTGTATTTTCAAAGGAAAATTTATAAGTGAGCATTTTTACTTCTGAAATGCTAATGGAATCCATTAAAGAAATTTCATTTCCTTATAATCAACGTCCTGAGAGAATTAGTTAAAATAACTGCATTTTCTAAATGATTAATACACTATGAAAAATGATATAGCCAGCCGCATTTACACCTAATGAACAATAAGCATAAATTGTTTTTCATAATATGGGTAACATGGCTTGGAATTGAACATTTACTTATTGATCAATTTTTTTATCTGATGGGGAGCGCTAAACGGTACAGTGTATGGCTTATAAGGTCTTTCATGAGAAGCTATAATTTCGATGTGTCTTAATTACCACATAGCTGAAGCAGTTTTATGGCTATTGCTGCCTATTAGCTTTTTTGTTGAATAAATGTTCATTATCTGGACTAAAATATAAAAAGCATTCAATATTGAACATTGATTTTATGAATATTATTACGTAATACGTATACGCGCTATTAAAAATGCGGTAGAAAAGACTTTACAATAAGAAAATAAACGAACATATACACATTATTTTCAAATCAAATAAAATCATTACACTTTTATAATTTCAAGTTATGCATGAGGAGACCTCAAGTCTATTATCAATATTCTAAGCTAATTAGAAAATATTTCTAGAACCACTAGATCGTACTTAATCATAAAATATATTTGTTTCGAATTTTGAACAGTAATAAAAGAAGGACCCGCAGAGTAATTTCACCGATCATGATTTATTTTTTACTCAATTATTGTTTAACAAATGGGGGTAGAGTAAACGTTTAGTTAATATAATGTGATTTTTGTTTTTTTTTAATTCATTTCCAAGATTTAATTCGTTTTCATCGTAGCAGAGACAGGCTAGAGAGTGCAGGATGCCAACCCATATCAATATTTGGGGCCATAGTTTGGGAATTGACCTTAAATATCCCACAGGGAGTGATTTCCACTTTATCTATTTTCCATGCATGCCCAACTCGTGATTTTAATCAATTTTTATTGATAGTTTCCTTTTCATTTTGGAATATATTGAAATATTGGCATATTTGCTGACCCCGGCGGCGACGGAGTAACGTCCTAGTCTGCCAACCCAGAGGTCGCAGGTTATATTCCCGCCTAGGTGGTTTTCCCTCCACCTAGGGCTTGGGTGAATGTATTTGTCAGTTTGTTATATCAATGTTAAAATTCCGATGTAAAGTTCGAACTGCTGTTATCAGACTAATACAAAATAAATAAATATAAATACTTCCATGGCTCTGAATTGGGATGGCAGATTGCTTTCAAAATTGTTTCAAACTGTAATTAATCCCTTAGATTAAATTGCGAGTGAAACCTTTAAGGTAGGTATTCATGGCGTTCATTCACTCATTCAAATTGAATCTAAATGGGTTCAACCCAATCAGCTAATGATTTGATTCTATAGCGTACTGAACATAAGCCGTCCACTCAAATCTCCTCATCCCCTCCTCTTTGCTTCATAAAATTCAATCATTTTTTCTTCTTGTAATTGAATTTGTTAGCTGTATAATTAAAGAAATAAACTTAAAAATTGGTTTATAAATGTTAAAACTTAGCAAAATTTCATTACTATGCCATATGTTAGGCAGAGCACGTCCATTACTAATTCCCAGAGCAATATTGGAAAACGGTCCACAATATCCAAAACATTTAAATGTAGCAAGTTACATAAATGTATATATCACGATATATTTTGACGCGCACGAATTAAGATAGGTATATACTATATACCTGCAGTATTTGGGGTGTACATAAACCAGGACTCATGATGTCTCCACTCGGGATCATACGGATTCGAAAGTTCCACATATGCTAATGTTAACTTGGTCTCCTACATTTTTTTTATTTTTCTAGTAATGACTCACTCTCATTCCTTTCTATTGCTTCCTTTAATCATTTCAACTTCCTTTGGTTGAAGCAATCAATTTATTCTTGTTGGCATTTGAATTTAATAATTTTCATGTTCCTACCTATTTATTTCTTTATCTAATTTCCTATAAAGGTATTATCTTCTGTTAAGTCATAAAAGTATCACCAAGCGCAAATATTTAAAACTATTGAGTTTGCTCTCAAAATTCAATCGTAACATGTAATTAATTTTGATACAGTTTATATGGTTCCTGTTCCTACAGTCACAAACTGGGCCAAGGTAAAAAAAAATCCTAACCTCATTGTGTGCTGATAAATTCACTTACTTTCCCTAAATTGTGTGTGCATATACACACACATAAAAATATTTATTTAATTATATTTACATTGTATACATTGGTATACAAAAATATATTTCAAATAAAAATGTTGAAAATTGAACCCGATGCGAAGCTATGTCCGCTACACCGCAGAACAGCCATATGTTATGAAAAATATTGGTCATTACAATAGGTAAAATACGCCCCCAGCTTTGCTGTTTTCATACATTTATCCTTAAAAATAGAGTCCTTCAAGACACTTCCTTAATACCAGTTATCATAAAAGTAATACGAGTAACTCTTAATTAATTAAATCTAAATTATTTGAAATAGATGCCTTCGTCATACACGTATGCTAAATTTTTCGGTTAATTATTCCCTCGCAATTTCCAGTACCATGAAATTTATCAGAAATGATAATTACTCCTGCAGCATTAAACGCAAATTAATTTACGTAATGTATCCAATCTTTCCAACGTAAATCAGGTGAAAATGTGTACAACTATATACTTATAACCGAGTTGTAGAGATAAAAAAATCGTGTATTTATTGTGCTGAATATTCCTTAGTGATTGGTATCTTAGAATTTGTATCAATTTTTATATTGTTATAAGGCTAAAAAATTTTATATTGAAATTTTCACGTTTAACAATTACATTTTTGTTTATTTTGTAATACTGATGGTATCTATGACCAACCTTCTAGGTTCATTTATCGGTACTTATTCTTCTTCATAATAACCTAGAGTATTAGAACAATATTACCATATCTACCATAGTAAGGAAGCTTAGGTAGTCTCAACTCGATGTTTCAAGCTATTAGCTACTATCAACTAAGTAAATACCGCATCGGATAACTAGCACTGTATGGTGAACATTAATCTTTTAGGCTTCACTTTTAATGACGGATTTTAATCTATAGCAGTAAACTAGGACGGGGTATTTGAATCGAAGAGTCCATTCAAATAATTCTGCATTCATACAAATCGCACGAATACATGCATAAGTAGTTTTCTGCTTGAGTGAGATTAATTCCCGTTTTATAATCCAAAATATTAAATTACAAAATTTTTTAAAAATATAACGAAGAAACATTCAGTTTGATTCAAAACACTAAGCATTACAGTGAAACCACCCTTCAATGTAAGCAAAAGCGGCGCTGCAAGGATCGACTATATTCCGCCAGATAAGTGCAGTATTCCGACTGATTAATGGACCGTGTTAGAACGGTCGGAAGCAATGTGTTTCAGGGAAGATGGGGGAGATAGGGCGGGGAGAAGGTTTGATGGGGTAGGGGAAGCAGGGTGTTGCGGGGAGAGAATTTCGGGAAGGGCCGACGGAATTATGATGTTGATCGCGCTAACGACGTTCGGAGAATAGAGGGAGGGGATCTGGTTAATGCAGCATTTTGGTGTGTTGCGCAAGGGCATTTCCTGATTCAATAAATTCGCGTCCTGATTCATAGATGTCATGACCTCTTTACACGCCGGACGTATCTTCTTCTCCAAATTCTTCGTCCAGGAGAGTTTTTTTTATATTTTCATAAGACCCCGAAAGATTATGTTTTTCGGTGATATCATTGAGAAGAAATTAGAATGTACCGCTATATCATATTAAGATCATCTAAAACGTGAGTTTATTAGAAAATGTTGACATAAGGTTTAATGGAGATGATTCGCTTGATCTACAACCCTAAAATGGGTCAGCATAGAAAACTGGATGAGCGAGTGGAAACTTACCTTAAACCCAACAAAATGCATCAACGTCAATTACGCCAGAAAATGGAAGAAACCTAACAACATCCCCATTTACTACGGCAAGGAAAAGATCCCCCAGGCATCATCTGCCAAATTTCTTGGTGTACAACTGGACAAGAAACTCACTTGGCAAGCACACACCCAATATGCACTTAACAAGGCCAACGCGGCCTTTTTCTCGATCTATCCCCTCATAAAGCGCAAGAGTCCCCTCCGTCTTCTTACTAAGGTACTTCTGTTCAAATCCATGATACGACCTATCTTAACCTACGGTTATCCAGCCTGGGGATCAGTAGCTGCAAAAAACCTGAACAAACTGACACGCTTTCAAAATAAAATCTTGCAAACTCTTACTAACGCCCCTTGGTTCGTCCGAAACTCAGGCATTCACAAGGACCTCAAAATACCAAACCTACCAACCTATCTAAGAGACCTAGCCCTGTCATTTCAGCAAGCAATAGGAAAACTGGTAACCCTCTCATAGAACATTTATGGGACTATTCTGATAATCCCCATTTTAAATACAAACGTGCAAAAACAAGTCTAAATGAATCCTAATAATCACCAAATAGTATACTCGTTAGCTTAATTTCGCCCTTAAGCCACCTATATCACACAACCGTTTATCAGCATAGCTGGGTATCGGTGTAAAATGCGCCAAACGGCGCAGTGCTTAAGCATCAGTCAGTCAGTCGGATGTATTTATTCCAAAATATTCGTTGGTATAAGAGGTAATATTCATCGCTGATTAAATCTAAAGGCTTGCGTAACAAATAAAATTATGTGAAAGATTCTTAGATTCCATTTTTAAGCTATTTTTACATCCGTCGAGTACCAGTGGACGATAAAAGATTTTATTATCACGTTTTCAAACAGAAATAGATATAAAAATAGGTTGTACTTGTCTAAATGGGAACCAGCGTTTTAGTTTGAATGTTATGAACTATGATCATTTGAAAAATCAGGTTTAAAATTTTCAAGTATATTTTTTAAACTACTACAGTTTATCATGTAAAATTGTGCTTTCTTTTGTTTTAGGCTCAACTTTGTGGAAGTTCATGTTCGATATGAGGTACCTGATGATGACGCCTAAGCCTTGAAACTAGTTGTACGATAATAAAGAACAGTGGATGTGTATATTGTGTTCTTAATAAAATAACTGTAAAAATGTTCCTGAGCAGTCAATATTATTACATTCTATAAAAAAACTCCAAATGAACAGAGGGAAGAAAATTAGTACATTTTCAATGAGTTTCCGCACCGTTATTGAAAAGTAAACTATTTATTTGGGCAATTTACTTATTTCATTTTGCATATTCTGTGACCATGAATATTCACAAATTTGACTCTGGTGCGATTCTGACACCTTCGTGTCGAATGATTCAAATTAATGAACAAAATTATCTTAAGTGTAGAATCACTGTCCAAGGACCCATCATAAAAATAAATTTATGAGTTAAAAGCTAAAATTTGTTAAGCAAAGCTAAATTTCAAAAAATAATATATGATATTATAATATATCATCTTTTGCTATTTTAAAAGAGGTTTTATTCTCACTAGGAAGTATTTTCACAACACATCCCGAAGTAACTTGGATTTATACTTTTTCTAGGCAACATTTCCATTCTTTTAAAAGTGTTTTTTTTCTTTTCAGTGACAGCAAAGCCACGATTATTTCCGCATAGCATGCCAAACCTTTAATTCTAAAGAAGTCCTTTCAACAGCCTCCACATAACTATATTTTAAGAAAACGAATGTATTTCCGTTAATGACAGCAGAGAGCCGTCCTTTTCCACAAGTTTTTCCAATTCCCCAAATTCCTTTCAACTTTACGACTAACCCTTTCCAGAGGTTTTGGAAGACAAATTAAAAGTTAATCAAACAAAAATGTTCCTGTCGGACGCATTAATTCTATTTTTTTTCGAAAAATAAAATAAACAAAGTAAGTCTCCCAACGACTTAATAAAGAGTCCTTTAGGGAAATTTAATTGAAAAAGGTCCGGAATTGAAGGGGAAATTTTTCAGCTTCGTGTCCTCAAACGGAAGGATGGAAATCCACCAAGCCGAATTCTCGAGGAAAAAAGAAGTCAATCTTCGAACTAAAATCACTCCCCACCCTAACCGCCACGCGGGATCACCGCCATTTTCCCTCCCTCTATCTCTCTCTCTCTCAACTCTCCCTCCCCCTTTCCCTCTGCCTCCTCCAATCCATGGTCTCCTTAATTTCCGCCGGCAGCATTATCCCTGCGAAATACCGCTTTCCCTCCTTCGTCCCTACATCCTTTCCAATCACGACTCCCTTGGACTTCCCCACTTCCCTTCTTTCTTTCAAAAACCCTAAACCTCAACCCTTCCACTCCCCCGCCCGCTTGCCTCCACTCGCTATGGAGGAATCCGTGCTAAATCATTTCCTCCACGATTAAAGCACAAGACGCGTTGAGACGTCCCTCCTCCCCCTACAATCACAAGTCTCCTCCCCCCACCGTCATCTTTTGAAATCCTCGGGCGGCATAAACGGTAGTAGTTGCGTCTTACATGATGAAACCACACTCTCGATCAATCTTCGGCTACGTACGTGAGGAACGAGGGTGGAGATCAGTGGGGAAAGGGAAGTTGGCTGCTGTGTCTCCACCAGCGAAGCAAAGCCCGTGCGGTGTTTCCTGCGCGTCACACGCGCCAGACTCCGGAAATCGATTCTTGGAAATAGCAGAAACCCGTGGCGTGGGCCGTCTTCCGCTTTCCAAGACGACGTCGTGTCTTTTTATTTTCTTTCTCTTTTTAAGCGGCAAAAGAAGTTGTCTCGGCGGCTTCGTGATGGTTGCACTCCCATGATTAGTCACTTTCAAAGTTTTTTTTCCGTTACACCAGCACGCCTTTAATGGAGCTCCTTCTCCTGAATTAATCATGGAATATAATTCACTCACTAGTTACAATCCCGCTTCAAGAAATCAAAATGTTTTCCCATTAAATTAAAGCCTTATATGGCACTACTATGGAAATATTAGTTCGCAAAATGGTGTTTAGGTTAGATTGGTTTCCTTAAAATTTCTGAGAATTAATTCAATACGTACATTTCTCATTGCAATACTTTTAGCGTTTTCGCCTTTTTAGAGTCCCTGCTCATATTCCCATGATAAATCAAAAGTTACTCTTTCGTCTCTACTAATGACCAATATCTATTTATCCTTATATATTCAATTGTAACTGCCAATAAAAATCGAAAACCAAAAGTGTTTTTAAGTTGCTAACTCCGTTCACCGTGCAAACCTTGGCTGCTAGAGTGAGGATAGGGAGAACTTTTGAAGGAAAATTATAAGGTGTAATTAACTTTAAATATTTTAACATGGCATTAAAATTCTTTCCGGTCTATAAAATTATATTGACTATTTTCCAAAACATTAATTACATTATCATTAATTAAGTTGATATTTTGGAATGAATATAACTATTTGGCTACGTATGTGCAGTAAACATTGGCACTACTTCAATATTTGTAATCCATCTTCTTTGAGTCTTACATTCAAATTATTTTTAAACTGGGTGGCTAAATATTTACAGTTTCTGATATTTTACTAAACATTTTTAGAGTTCGCTGATAATATAATATCATAGATTGTACGACCTGGTACAATATTATATATCTAATACGGCCAGTACGCTGTTTAGACCGAACTCAATTATAAAAACGATCACCAGTAAATTACGAATTGATCTTAGAAAATAATACCCTTCTAAAAACATAAACTTAATAATCAAAAAGCTATGTCTTTAATTCTCAGCACGTACAAGTGATGCTAAGAGGAAATAATGATATCTCCTCCCACTCTGTATTTGTCTTCGTTATTCCTTTCCCAAGTTTTTTATGTTTTCAAAATAATATAAAGATATCTGTTGCCTCGATTGGATTCATTATTGGAATAATATTTTGTTTCACTTATTGCGCGCGTGTCTTGGATGAACAATTTGTAAAGGAAATTTGAACCAGATTGTTCACCAAACTGTTAAAATATTCTTTTCATCCTGAATTCCTCATGTGTTGAATGGCGTATTTTTAGAAATGACTCAATATTGTGTGAAAAATCTCTCTTTATATATATATATATATATATATATATATATATATATATATATAAAAGTTAGACAGTAACACACAGCACGAGAACACATAAAAAGAACACTCACAATAATATCTTGATAGTTTCGACGGACTCGAGCTCCGTCTTCTTCGGAAGATAAGATATGACTGATAAGATAGGACTATCTTCATAAGGAGGATCAGAAGAAGGATCAGTCCTATCTTATCTTCCGAAGAAGACGGAGCTCGAGTCCGTCGATATTATCAAGATATTATTGTGAGTGTTCTTTTTGTGTGTTCTCGTGCTGTGTGTTACTGTCTAAGTTTTTTATTCAACACTTCCGTGTTACTTCGAAGAAATCATATTATATGTATATATATATATATATATATACAGCGGCGGGGACGAGAGCCAACGAGGGGTTGCCGTAATTTTAAATAAAGGGGTAGGAAGAAGCGTAGTCAACATAGAGCAAGCGACAGATAGAATTTTACTCGTAGAGATTAAAGCAGAGCCGACGAACTTGGTCATTATTCAGGTATACATGCCACCGAGCAACCACAAGGAGGAAGAAGTCGATAGGATGTATGATGAGTTAGAGGATATCATCGCGAGTGTTCCTGCAGGGAAACATTTGATAGTGATGGGGGATTGGAATGCGACGGTAGGCGAAGGAAGAGATGGTGGTGAGGTGGGGGAATATGGGTTAGGCACGAGGAATGAACGCGGGGAGAAAGCAATTGAATTCTGCAGGAGACAGGGGTTAGTCATCACTAACACATGGTTTAGACACCACAAAAGGCGTAGGTATACATGTAAAATGCCAGGTGACTCAGAAAGGTATCAGTTAGATTATATTATGGTTAGGCACAGGTTTAGGAACAGTGTGATAAATTCGCACAGTTTCCCAGGAGCGGATGCGGACTCTGACCACAATTTAGTTGTTATGAAATGTAATGTTCGTTTCAAGAAGATAAGGCAAGGGCGGCGGGCTAAAAAATGGAATTTAGAAGCAGTAAATGAATTAACGAGGAAGGAGTATCAGGAGGCTATAGAGAAAATGATGGATGACGGTAAAGAACTGAGTACTATCGAAGAAAAATGGGAATGTATCAAGAAAGGGATATTGGAAGCCGCTAAAGACACTATAGGAACCGTTAATGGGAAAAGGATAAGGAAACCATGGGTAACGGAGGAGATGATTGCAAAGATGGATGAGAGAAGAAGATGGAAAAATGTAAACACAGAGTTAGGCAAAATGAAGTACAAAGAGTTAAACAATAAATTGAGAAGGGCCACAAATAAAGCAAAAGAAGAATGGTGGAAAACGCAATGCGAGGATATGGAAAGTTTACAGAAGAAGGGTGAAATTGGTGCTCTATACAGCAAGGTTAAGTTATTATCGGGAAGTAAGAAGGCAAGATGTGTGCTAACAGTTAAAGATAAATGGGGTAAGATAATAGTTGAACCAGGAAAAATCCAAGAGAGATGGAAGGAATATATAGAAACACTGTATGGTAAAGAACTTAGGCCGACAAGGTTAGACATAGAAAAGGAACATGACGTAGAAGAAGATAGCTTAGGTCCAGGCATACTCGACGATGAAATAGAAAGGGCATTAAAGGAGATGAAAGCAAATAAGGCTGTGGGGGTGGACAATATTCCTGTAGAAATGTTGAAATGGTTAGGGAAAGGTGGGAAGAAGGCCATATATGGACTGATTCGTAGTATCTATGAGGAAGGAATCTGGCCGGAAGATTTTGTGAGATCGGTGTTAGTTCCTATTCCAAAAAAGGCAAAGGCTTCGTCATGTGAGGATTACAGAACAATAAGTTTGATATCCCACGCAGCTAAAGTTATTCTCAGGATCATCAACAAAAGGATAGAGAGTAAGGCAAATGATTACTTAGGGGATGATCAGTTTGGGTTCAGGAAAGGAAGAGGTACGCGTGATGCCATTGCAGTAATGAGATCACTAGTCGAGAGGAATATAGAATACAATCAGGACGTTTTTGCCTGTTTTGTAGATTTCGAAAAAGCGTTTGATAGAGTGAATTGGGAAAAATTAATGCGTGTATTGCAGAAAATAGGAATGGATTGGAGGGACAGGAGACTGATCCGCAACCTGTACATGTCTCAGACTGCTCAGGTGCGAGTGGGGAACGGAGAGTCCGGATGGGCAGTGTTAGGAAGAGGTGTAAGGCAGGGTTGCCCATTGTCACCGGTACTGTTCAACGTATATGTAGAGGAAATGATTAAAGAGGCATGGGAAGAACTGGAGGTAGGAATGAAAGTCGGAGGGGAATTCGTAAAATCGGTTAGGTTTGCTGATGACCAAGCATTAGTTGCTCAGTCAGCCAAGGGGTTGCAAGCATTGTTGAGTGAATTGGAGGTTCAGTGCGATAAATATGGGATGAGAATAAATATTAATAAAACAAAGGTTATGCGATTTTCCAGAAAGAAAACGGCTAAGCTAAATATTAAAATAGGAGGGGAAAAAATAGAGCAGGTAGAACAGTTTACATATCTCGGAAGTGTTTTGGACCAACACGGTCAAAGTGGTAGGGACGTAAGGAGAAGAATTGCGCTAGGCAAGGAGGCTTTCTCAAGGAGGAGGGAGTTGATGACGGGGACGTTGAGTAGGGATGTTAAGACAAGACTCGTAAAAACTCTGATATGGAGCGTAGCTATGTACGGCGCGGAAACGTGGTCGCTGAAGCAGGAGGATAGACGTAGATTGGAGGCTTTTGAAATGTGGGTGTGGAGAAGAATGGAAAAGGTGAAATGGACCGAAAGGAAAACAAATGAGGAAGTACTAGAAATGGTGGGGGAGGAGAGGGGTTTGTTGAGAGAAATCCTATGGAGGCAGGAAAAATGGATGAAGGGCGTATTGAGCGGTAGTGGAATGTTGAAGAGGGTAATAGAGGGGAGAATGTTGGGCAAGCGAGGTAAGGGTAGGAACAGGATAGGGATGTTAGACGAGATGAAGGGAGGAAAGAAGTACACCGAGATGAAGAGGGACCTGATATAGATTAGTTTGCTAGGTGGGGAGTCACAAAATGTTTATTTGATAGTTGGGTCCATCCAAAAACCTACCTTAACCGGTAGATTACCTAAAAAAAAAAATATATATATATATATATCAATTTATAATTTTTATTATAAGGTAATATACCGGCTAAGGTAGGTTTTTGGATGGACAAAACTAATAAAGAAACATTTTGTGACTCCTAACAAAACATAATCCATCAACCTACTTTTCATCAGGTCCCTCTTCACCTCTGTGTACTTCTTTCCTCCCTTTATCCAGTCCAACATCCCTATCCTGTTCCTGCCCTTTCCTCGCTTGCCCAACATTCTCCCCTCTATTACCTTCTTCAACATCCCACTGCCGATCAATACACCCATCATCCATTTTTCCTGCCTCCACAGGATTTCTCCCAACAAACTCCTCTCCTCACCCACGATCCCTAGTACTTCCTCATTTCATATCGTGGTGTATTGATTGAAATTATATTTGAGAGATGGTAACCTTTTCCGTATATAAGCAATGGATAAATTTGAAAATGCAAATTTTTAGAAAGAAATAAGCCATCACTGTTTATCGTCCCTATGCAGGCATCCTTGGGAATTGCCACAATGTGTTCAGCGGATCTCAAAAGGGGTATTTTTTTTGTAAAAATCTCCTTGACAATGTTACGAGTGAAATTGGATTAAATATAATCCTCAACCTAATACTCTTAGAAATTGACTTTCAATATGAAATAAAAATGCATAAAGTTGGGATGAAAATTGTTAACAGACAGCTAAGCACCATTATCTGACTCTTTTGAAACTATAATTTACTACGTCCCATTAAGGCGCACTCAGTATATGAGATGGCGATAGCCACGCGAGTGAAGCTTACAGAGAAAATGAAGCTTCATTTCTTCTTCTTATTTCGAGCGCTTAAGAAAAATATTAGTTCTAAATGGGACAAAGAGAAGTTCCCACCTGCAGAAGACATAGTGAGTTGAGAGATTAATTGTACAAAATTTTGAGTTCTTGAGCGAGATGGTCTAAATAATCTCCAATATTATTCAAACTCCTGAAAAAAATACCGCGCTGACAACGTATCAGTGTATAATGCTGCGCATGCACTTCTCAAGAGCTACTAAGACGGAGCGACATTGAAGATGTCATATGTGATGGATGAAAAAAATGTGAAAATAGACAAGCGCCAAAGTTGTGCTATTCCTTCCGCATTATTCAAAATGATTGCGCACCACGCTGACCACTGTATTAACTACCACCGCGAAGGAGGGGAGGATTTTTTTAATGCATACCAAAGCGTGGCTATTCATCGTTCGCTAATGCCCGGCCGGAAACGAACGGATCGAGCCGCACAAGCGTGATGTCAATCGATCTTATGCGCAGCGTTTCAATCAATGATTTATGTGATAATCGAGGGCTCTCTCTCCGCTTTCGCATTTCAACGGCCTTAACTCTAGGCTGGTTCCTCTCTCGCCCGGGTTTTGCTAGTGTGCCCCTAAGCCCGAGGTGTTTCCCGAGCTGCCGTCATGCGTTACAAACATTTTTAAGCCCCTAATGGAGGAAATGCGAAGGGAAAAACCTTGAGACGAAAAAATCAAATGTATTAATATTTGAGTGAAGAAAGAAAACCCATTCAATTCCAACGTTTTTCGATGAACAGTTAACTATATTTTCAATCAAGAGTTCGCACGTTATTTGATAAACATTCCCACGTTTCTTAATAAATCACTTCAACACAAAGCGTTGCACAAATGAGCAAAGCATAGGTTGAGAGAGCTCTGTGGAAAAACTTTTAGAGTCCCTGTGAAGTCAACTTATATTGAGTTTGGATAATTATCTCCAATGAGGAAGTGAAATGAATAAACCTAAACGTGCAACAAGAGGTTGAGTGTAACGTCTGTGCAAAATGATATTTTATAAAGTATTTAATTAATTCTAATGATTATTAAATCAATTTTATTTTAAGCTTCTGATAACATTCTTTAGATTTACAATCAAATACTACTGTAAAAACTAGATACGAGTACTCCCATTCGTAAAATGTAGGATGGTGTTTGTTAGTCGAGAGCAGATCCGCATAATCAGGGGATGCGTGCTTATTATAATAATATTATTATTAGGTAATCTACCGGTTAAGGTAGGTCTCTGGATGGACACAACCATCAAATAAATATTTTGTAACTCCCCACCTAGCAACCTAATCTACATCAGGTCCCTCTTCATCTCTGTGTACTTCTTTCCTCCCTTCGTCCTGTCCAACATCCCTATCCTGTTCCTGACCTTTCCTCGCTTGCCCAACATTCTCCCCTCTATTACCTTCTTCAACATTCCACTACCGCTCAATACGCCTTTCATCCATTTTTCCTGCTTCCATAGGATTTCTCTCAACAAACCCCTCTCCTCACCCACCATCTCCAGTACTTCCTCATTTGTTTTCCTTTCGGTCCATTTCACCTTCTCCATTCTTCTCCACACCCACATTTCAAAAGCCTCCAATCTACGTCTATCCTCCTGCTTCAGTGATCACGTCTCCGCGCCGTACATAGCTACGTATAATAATATTAATATATTAATAACAGATAAACATCTATGAAATTTTAGGTGTATCTATCTGTATCCATTGAGTGTCCGTTACATAAATATTAGTTTTCTTCCTAGTTTTTGTTATCTTGAAGGAGCTAAGCATTTCCAAATTCGGGTACAAGTATTTTATCACTTTAGTACCCCTGACAAATAAAACACTTTCTGGCGTAACTTGGTGGAAAATCTTCATACTGACTTTTAATAATCAAACCACTTTACTTTTCCACATAAACTTTTTAATTTTTACAACCCAGGTTTCGTTATAGCATAACATCATCATGTTATGCTATAACGAAACCTGGGTTGTAAAAATTAAAAAGTTTATGTGGAAAAGTAAAGTGGTTTGATTATTAAAAGTCAGTTTAGTTCCCTTGACAACTGATTCGAAATATTTTTTAAATTGCGTCTCAAAAAGTTTTTAAAAAATTTCTTTCATACTAATTATAAGTTTTGCATAAATGTTATGAACTACGCAACGGACATAACCCTATGAAAAAAATATAATATTTAAATAGAGTTTTGATTTCTTATGCGCTGAAAAAAGCTCTTCGAAAACAGGTACTTCTTTCAATTATAGAAGACTCTAAAACATATGAGCGTTAATTCAATGGAAAAACCCACTGGGGAACAAGAACAACTTCAAAGTCTATCACGCACGGAGTTTTATCGGTTGGATGATCATTTGGTTAAGTCCAATTTCCAATTCCAGCTGTGACACGATTCCAAAGTGATCTGATGGTTTAAGGTTTATGGAGCGAATAGACAACAGAAGTTCAAGCACCAAAATTACAAATTCCACCGTCATCATCAGTGGTTAATGACTAAATCGATAAAATATGCTGAGACATCTGGTGATAAATTCACCCAATTGGAATCAATGAGGCAGGTCAACAGATGGAATGCATCGAGCATTAACATGCCGCTTCCACAGCGTGAAATTGGAACGCGTTTGAGCACGAGGAAGAAATATTTATCTTTGGATTTGGCATTGGAAATTTTAATTTACGAAACGCTACCGCCGGAACACTCGGGCAGTGGTAAATATCGTTCTCAAGTATGAGTACTATGCATATGTGGGGGAAAAACACGTGCATATCAAAAAGTTCTCCATCAGCCATTTCCTAATTTCGCATCTCTAAATTTTGTACCTTACCAAATTCAGAGAATGGATTTCTTTAAAATTGTTCTCATTGGTCACCAGAGTCAATACTCTGAAGAAGGATGACGCAATTAGGAGAGAACTTAACTTCAACTTAAAATGCATGCACAAAATATTTTAAAATTTCTTTATCCAGAAAGTCTAGACCCTTACATTTTAATACGTGAAACATTAATTTTTTATCCAAAACTACAGATACATTCACGTGATTTTAAGGCACAGGTGTGTTACAATTTCATTCGGATATCATTGTTTTGAATCATATTATTTCAATAATAATTATGGCAGAGTGTTTTTGTGAGTTTTAGGTGAAGAATCCAAAACAACTAAATCGTCGACGACAATGCAAAAAACGCCTACTCTGATACCAACGGAAGAACAAAAAAACAAAAAAGTTGTAATATCAGTAACTATCACTACACAATTCACTTTGCATAGTGATGGTTGTCTTTGTGTAGTGATGCCATTGATTTTCTCAATTGCTCTATTTTTAAAGGGTTTTGGGAATACTTGCAGTTCAAATTTTTATGGGGATCGACTCTATTTGCAAAAGTGTTCCTCTCATAAACTTTTCCACTAGAGATTTAAACGTTGACATTAGCGGTATTGAGACGTGATTCTTGGATATAATTGAAAAATTAACATAAGAACAGAATCTCCCTAAACCTGTGTCCATAATAATCGACAGATTAGACTGAATTTTAATTTATTTTCATTTCAAAAGACCAGTAACTGATATACGTTGATCTTGCCTAACTGGAGTGTGATTAAATTAACGACGGAATTAATATTTAGTTCGAGCAAAACCTGATCAGTCCGCAAGAGTGTAAATTCTGAACATAAATTACGTTAGGTGAGAAAGACTACCGGGCAAAATACATCTCCAAGAAACGTAAATCATACCTTCTTCGAATAAACCACAGAAGATCGTTTCGGGAAAATATAGGAGAAGCCCTTTTAGAAGCCAAGTGGATGGAGAATAGGCAATCGCCATCCCTCGTCCCTTTGCTATCGAGAGATCTCGGCCGGAGAAAAATGCGATACATTGTGGCCGGCGATGATGCTCATACAGTCAGTCTGACATTCTATTATGCCTTGGTGACCTATGGCCCCCGGGGGAAATGGGGAAACTGAGAATAAAGCGAAGCGGGAAGGGAAGGAGTGTGACGTCGCAGTTTTTCACTGACACGCGTGCACTTTCTCAAAGACGTCCCCTCCTCCGGACTCCGCGGCACCCGGTCCCCATCCTTACCTGACCTCCCATCCGCGCCACCACCCTCCAGCCTAAAACAGGGAAACCCACCTCGAGTCATCCACCCGACCCCCCTCATTCTTCCCTTTTCATCGCTCCTGACGCCCTGCGACCTGGTTCGGGTGCTTTGTCTCCACCACCGGCCGACCCTCCGCCCTACCCCCCCCCGCCATCGCCCATCCCTATCTCCTCTGAAACGAATCTCCATTATTCATGTCGGAGAGGAGAGATCGCTCATTGCCCTCCTCCGCCCCCACCCAGAGATGCCCATTCCGGAAAGTTTGGGTCAATATGCCATTCTCCGGGCGGTGCAGTGGGGCTCGTGCAGCGGAAGGATTTGACCCAAATCGACGTTGATGTTTCTTAAATGTCTCGATTGGGGGGGGGACGCGTGTGTGTGCGTGGGTGTAGTGGGAGAGAATATGGAGGCTGCGGTTTGCCGACACCGCCGAGGGACACGTCGAGACAATGTAGGGACGTCACCCCGCGAGACCTGTTCGTGCGATCGTGAATATTCATGCCTCCGCGCGTCAGTTGCAAAAGCGATTGATATCGTCTCACCGCACGGCGATCCGCCTTCAAAACTTTGGATATTCCGTGAGCCACCCAGATTGAATAGAAATATACTTCAAACGACCCGAGCCAAAGAGGGTTACTTATTCAACGATGGGTCTTCGAGAGATATCAACTAATGCATCCGATAAGTAAATATTTATGAAAAGAAACTAATGGTTACGAATGGCGATTCTTTGAAGATACAAGTTAATTTCATCAAGATAAACCAAAAATATCGAACAATTATGCTACTCCATAAATACAACCCAGGACTTATTGTCAGAGTTCGTTTTATATTGAAGTTCAATCACCCATCCCTTTAGTAATAATTAATAAACTTTAATTACAGTTCAGTTTTTTCTTCTCTGCTATTCATATTATAATTAGTAGTCACAGTATTGCTCACTGCATTCTCAAAGACAAAAATGCTAATCTGAATTCATTTGGATGTCTTGAAATTTAAATGTTCAGCAGTAAACACGAAGGATGAGATATTTTTAGGCATAGAACACCGATTACCTTAAGTACCTCTTGGGTGCTCATCCTTGCTGCATGATGTCAAAAATTAAAATTATCAGAATGCGATTGAGAACTAATCGTCGGTCCGCATGATCTGCGAAAAGAAATTTAATCTTTGAACCGAATTTATATCTGTCGAGTCAAAGTAAATCTTCTTCCTCTCAGAATCCCATCAAAGTGAATAGAGGCGTAGTGAAATGAATTGAAGAAAAAAACTCTTTTCGATTTTTCACACTCCTTAAGCATCATTTCATATGGAAACTTAATCTTGCATCCCAAGCGTTTTATCAACGACTTATCCGTTTTGATGAAGTCCATCAAACGATTGGCTATGACGGAAATTTAAATTAAAAATTTTGGCCAAATTACAAACTTTAGGCAAATATCTTAGAGAAACTCCTTTTAAAAAATGAATGAAGAAAGAAATTAGGGAATAATCTATCAAGGGGATTAAAATACACGCACACAGGAAAAGGGATTTTTATCCATGAAAGACAACCTTTCACATGATTTCTATGCGTGAAAAAATGATAACATTCAATGAGGAAATTCATATACTCAAACGAAGTGGCGTCATTGAACCGCATTCATTTTTGTGAAGTACGAAAATTGTATGGATTTGACGTCAATACGACTTTAGCGCGAAGATTTTGATTGGTATATACCTACTACACCAAGAACGTCTTTTGAATTTATATAGGTAAATTTCAAGTAAGGATCGCCATCAACCGCCACAAAGCACACACACACACAACGCTAGTTGCACATAGAAAAATAGGTGGTCCAAAATTCATTTTTCGTACCTACTAATTCATACAGCAGTTCATTATCTTATAGCGAGCACATCATTTGGAAAATAAGTCAATAGAAATCAGGTTATTTTTCTTGTGTACATAGGTGAATACGTGATAAATGTTATTATTTACTTTCAGATCAACATAGAAAACAGCATTAAATTAATTTCTCATCAGAACTACTAGTTAGGTCAGGAGGATGAATATTTCGTTCAAGGAGTTAATGGATACTTCTTGCAAACTGAATGCAAACATTGCTTGCAATTGCAATGAAATACTTCAACTGAGTTGTCATCACTATATAACCTAAGGTCGAAAATTTGACTTCTACGATTTTTATCTGGATCTTTTTTAGAATATTTGGTTCAAATTCTCAATATTTCAACCTCCATAGCGTATTTAGATAATCCCTTCTCTTCCTCAGCGCTAGAGGATATGCTCTATCTAATTTATTCATTTTGCGGATGCGGATTCAAATTTTCTTATACACCTTCATGTCCTTGATGATTTCATTGCACAGTGCTTCCATGGCATACAATTCCACAACTCTTTCCATAAAAAAAACTGATACGAAAGATTTCAGAGTTAGATTTTTTTTAATTACAAGATTATTCTGGTTCATCGCCATTCCCGCGTCCCAAAACATGAAACATACTAAACGACGAGGGATCCAACAAATAAAATAATAAACAGAGGCTTGTTTTTTTTAGATGACGCCAAATATATGAAAACAATCTTTCTGAAGGGTGATATTAGCACACTCTCAGAGATATAATTCCAAAAGAGTGTGCACGGGACGTGTGAGCATCATTCGACGCGTAAGAGAGAGAATGGGGGAAGGAGGGAGACGTGGTTACGGAAGGGAAGTGAAGTACTAGGGGCGGGAGAGGTGTTCATCTCCGTCGGAGTGGAAAAGGTAGGAGTGGGGAGAGAGCCAATGGCGCTGGGAGTGCCAAGGGGTGGACAGGAAGGGTGTAGGGTTTAGGTCAGCCGATGGGGGAGGGGGACGAAGTGAGTCCACGAGAGCGTAAAGCGTTAAAGGGAAGAGAAGGGTCCCAAAATTGGTTGATGAGGTATTGAAGGGAGTGTGGAAGACGAGAGAAAATGCGAGAGGATGGCCCTCAGGAGATAGAAAAAAATACCCGGTTATGATGGGAAGGGGGACAAGGGATGGAGAGGGTTTAAGAGGGTCCCAGGGTGAGAGAGAAAGAGAAAGAGGTGGGCTACTGGGAGGAAAATGGATCCTGAGAAAAGAAAAAAGAGATGGAAAAAAAAATATATATATATAAGCCTTACCCTTTATCCTCCTTTTTCCCCGCTTTCTGTTGCTCGCACCCTCCTCGCAAATATGGACCATACCTCAAATTCCTATTTCCATCCTTATTCTCCCAGTTTTCACCCTCCCCATTGCGACCCTCACCTCACTGACGCAAATCCCGTTCCTCTAAATACCCTTACTATCCCCCTCAAAGCCCCATCCCATTCCTCCGCATCACTCATATCCGTCCTTTCCGAAGGCTGAATCAGTATTTTTTTTCCTTAAACCAAAATAAGCGCCAGACGAAATGTTTGGAGCGAAAATGTCCGACCGTACGGAAGATGAGCCCGGTCGGCTACGTGCCGCTGAAGTGAAACTTGAGCGAGACGCACACTAGAGGCCAATTCCTATCCATTTTGAGCCCGTTGACGCGATTTCGATATTTTGTGCTCATTCTATGTGGTTTATTCTAAACGAATCCGGGAGCAAAGTGTTGATTAATTGGATGGATAGTGGTATGGGATGTGATGTGCTAACAAACATGTATGATTTAATGAGCAAATACCATATTTTTGAATCGCGAGTGCGTACGTATCGAACGCAAGCTAAAATTAATCAAGTCTGAATATTTGAGTGCATCCATGTGGCTTCCATGGATACAATGAAGAACTCCCATCATATAAAAGGCATGTGGGCATTGAAAGCCTTCCCACATAATTAAACCCTTTCAATGGTTATTTAAAATTATCTTTTGAAATATGATGTCCAAAAAGGACAGTAAGTATTCGTATATGTCCTGATTCTAAAACCTTGTCATTTAATTAAATATTATAAATATCATACGAGTATACTATGATATAATGAGTGTAATAGTTGGAACGAGTTTAGTTGAGTATTCGTCTAACAGATTAAGATATTTTAGAGATTAAGATAGTGTCAGTGATATAAATATGGAATAAAGATCGATTTAAACAAAAAAAAATCTGTGAGGTGTTCGAAACAAATCGAGGCTAAGTTAAACGCTAAAATTTGAGGAAGAAAACTAGAGCGCGTAGAAAATTGCATGTTAATTAAATGCTAATTAAGATGTGTTTAGGAAAATGATGGTCAAATTAGGAAGGGCATCAGAGGCAGAAATTCATTTGGCAAAGAAGCTCTCACAAAAAGGTGGGAGTAGATGATGGGGACGCTGAATAAGGATACGAATTTTAAACAAGAAAAAAGTAGTGAAAATTTTAACATGGAACATGACTTTTTAAGGCACGAAAACCTGACCATAAAAACAAGATTTTAGTGTAGATTGGAGGCTTTTGAGATATGGTTGTGGATGCAATATGGAAACTGTATTTATAGAAAAACTAATGTAGGGGTACTAGGTATAGTTGAGGGGGAGAGATGAGTGGCAGGAGTAATCCAAAAGAGGCATTAAAGGTGCATTCAGGGCGTTTTGGTTGGCAATGAATTGTCAAGGATAGAGGGAAATACGTCAAGCAAGCGAAGGAGGGACAAATAGGACAGTCACGTCGGATAGAACGGAGGGAGAAAAGAAGTATGCGGAATTGAAGAGGGACTTACTCTATTGTCGACGTTGCAATTCTGTTGGGAATGGAATTCTGGAGACTGATAGGCAAGAAAGAAAGAGAGAAGAAAAGGATAGGCATATCGAACGGAATGAAGGAATGTAGAATATATGCGGAAGTGAATGTTCGTTGGAGTGTGGGGTTATTTTCTATCTCGTGGTGGAGTTGAGAAAAGTTGTGGTGTTATTTATGTGCCTATCAAAAACCTAATAAGTTATAAAAATACAGACTAACTAGAATATAATTATTTATTGAAGCCGAAACACGTGAAGTAAGTTCATAACTTTCAACTTTTTAACTTGCATATATTTGCAGTTACGTGAATTAACGCATTATTACCTAGAATTAGGTTCATAATACACCTTAAATAACTTATAATTTATGGTCTAAAGATTAGACTCTCGTTAGAACTATTTTTATTCTTTATTACAGGTGTGCCACACGTTTTAACAAAGTATCGATTTATCTTACTAATAGTAGAAAGCTCTTGAAGAGAAAAATATAATTATTATTACATAAAAAGTTATAACTTTGTTCACCTTACTAGGATAAGGTCCACGAATTTATTCTTTAAAATACTTTGCTGCATTGGCCTAGAAAAATAGTTTATTATATCCATCGCTCAGGATTGATTTTCAATCTGGATTAAAGAAAACGGAGAAATGATTCGGAAGGAGCGTGGATCTCTCGTTTCTGTAACTATATTTTTTACTGCCGTTTAGAATTTGAAGTAAATTACTGTTTGAAGTCACCTTTTTTCAGCGAGTCTATTCTATTTTAATATTTGCTGAAGTTCTTAGTCATAATTACAACACTAAGCGACGATAAGTAATATATAGTACTCCCCTGTGCAAACTAGCATTAACATAAGGAAAGTAGAATATTATTGGTATAAGTACAATTTGATATTATTATGCTGATATTAGCATTGTAGTTAGACAAAGTTACTGACGGAAATACTTAATTGTTTAGAAAAACGTGGGAGGAAGAGATTTTATAAGTTGATTCATAGAATTTATGAGGAAAGTAATTGACCGAAAGATCGGAAGATTCGTCAGATTAGTAACCATCCCAAAGAAAGGGAAAGTCAGCCATGTGTGAGGCCTATAGAAAAACAATCTTGGTTTCTAATACAGAAACATTATACTGAAGATCATCAATAAGACCATTGACAGGAAGTAAAATGATTGCTTCGGAGAACTTGATCAGTTTGGGTTCAGAAATGGGAGAGGCGTCCGTGATTCCATTTCAGTAATGAGGTCACTAACAGGGAGGAAAATAGAATACAATCAGGTTTTATTTGATTTTATGTAGATTACAAGAAGGCGATAGATCGAGTGAATTAACTAGGATTAATTGTTGCATTGTAGGAAATACGAGTAGATTTTAAGAATAGGAGACTTATCCACAGCCTGTACATGTCACAGACTGGTCAGGTGCGAGTAGCGAATGAAGAGTCGGAATGGACAGTGCCAGGAAGAAGGGTAAGATATCCATTAGCACCAGTGTTTATAAATTTATGCGAAGAAATGGTAAAAATACAATGGGAGGGATCGGAGCTAGAAATAAAAGTTGGTGGGGAATACTTAAATCCTTTAGGTTTGCGTTTGAGCAAACTTTAGTCAGTCACTCAGCCATGAAGTAACATTACTGAGGGTATTAAAAAGTCAGTTTGATGGGTATGGGACGAGATTCAATGCAAGAAAAGCAAAGGGTATGACGTTTTTGAGAAATTGGAAAGCTGAATTAAAAATTAAAATAGAACATCAAAAACATGTACAAAAACAAGTACATGAAACGTCTTGCGTAACTTGTGTTTTAGACCAAGATGGTTACAGAAGTCATCATATGAAAAGGTGAATTGTGTTAGACAAAGAAACGTTTACCCGGAGGGAAATGATTACAGTGACATTACGTCTCGATGTTAAGAAAAGACTTCGGCATGAATCTTTATTTTGTATGACACGGAAACTTGCTGCTTGCTGCAGCAGCAAGATGATATGCATATAATGGAAGTTTTTAAGAGGTGGGGGCGAAGGCGGATAGTGCAAATTAAATGAACGCATAGAAAATCAAAAAAATAAGTACTAGGCATTGTATGGGAGGAGAGGGTATTGTAGGGATAAATCCAAAGAGGTAGGATAGTTGGATTCGGCGCATTTTCTTTGACGATTGCAGGTTGAAGACAATGATAGAAGATAGAGCATGAGGCAAGCAAGGAAGAGGTAGGAAAAGGAGAAGCTTGCTTAACAGAATGAGGGAGGAAGGAATTATGTGGCATTAAAGAATAGTTTATTGTAGTGTCGGAGTCAGATGGGGCTTTGTTATAAACCGCGAAAAAATGTATCGTTGGTCAGCCTGAGTATAATCAAAGCATAGGTTCTAATACCTATATTATAAAACCTACCTAATAAAATAACATAATTCTTGCATAACGCATTTACCATCGCACACCACTTCTGATTTATATAAGCATACGAGTGAATCAGTATGTAGACATACATGCGTAGGTTTGTTTAAGTGTGTGGGTTTATATGTGTGTGTGTATGTATACAACCATATATAAAAATATATGTGTTCATACATACGTATATGAAATAATATCAAAGACATAACTGAAATCTGATCAAATATTTATTTCTCACACCCTATCCACACTCTGAGTCCTTTTTCTTTGTCTCGCAAACGCCACCATCGACTCACTCTCTCCGACTACACCCCAGTCCCCGCGTTACCCCTCTTGACATTCGTATGTTTTTTAAGTGCTTTGTCTTGCTCCTGCCAGTTGGGTCCGGGGACGTTCTGTCATCCCTCAGACACGCCCCGTCTCGCAAAGCTTTAGCCCCGTTCCTACCCTTGCACCCCTTCCCCTAACCTTCATCGCCATCGAAACCTCCAGCTCACCCCTCCCCCTCCTGGACCCCTCCCTACTCTCCCCTCTCCTCAACCTCTCGGATCAATCCATCGAAACCCTTGCGGGCTTCAATAAACTGACAGGACACACACACAGACACAGGCACAAACACACTGGGGTGGACCAACGTGAACGTGGTAGGGAGGGCTGGGGGTTCCGCGATGGGTCGTACGGTCTCGGAGGACTTTGGGGAAGCGGAGGGGACGAGGCCGAGGAATGGGTATGGGTTCGGTATGTAAATGCCAACGGCCAAGGATACCCCTACCTACCACACGAGCAACGTCACCCGGACACAAACCACTTCGCTCCGACGACTTCATACCAGCCCTACCATTCCGAGGGATGCCCTTTCTGTGGGAACCATTTCACTCTCCTCCTCCTCCTACTAGCCCGCCTCCAAAACTCTTACCCCTTACCCTCCCTTCCAGCCACACCATGCCCCTTCGGCTGTAAAATTGATTCCTGGATGGGCATATAATGCTTCGGAGATACGGATCCCTCATGTATTCCCCTACGCGCAAGCCCTCACCTTCTCTTTCCTACTTCTCCTTTATGCCCACTCCTTCGGATAGGCATCCACTGGTCCCTTCCACGCCTCCATCCCTCCCCTCGCGCCATATCCCTTCCATGGTCCCTTCCCCCAACTCTACGCCTCCTCTTACCGGCAAACAACCCCCTTTAAAATCTTCTCCTCAGCCCATTCCCCGAAACTCCCACCTCAAAACTCTAATCACCCCTCCTTCCACTCAAGAGAGACCAGGACTGCTTCTTCCCCACATATTGCTTGGATATTCTTATAATATTCCATTTTTCATCCCCACATGTTCATGTCTTTTCTTTTCGTGGCTATGGTGGGTGGTCTGAGATGGGTTGGATCGTATGCTACTCCTCCACGAGGAGTTGGGATGAGCTATGAAGGTTAAAGTATGAGGGGAAGTTTACGGTGGATGGGAGAGGAGGATGATTTTGGTCGAAAGGAATTGCTCCATTCGGTTCCTAGGAGTAAGGCTGGGTGTGTGGGTTCGGTCGGTGGACATCCCATGGGAGAACGTACACACACACCACAGCCCATCCAGCCAATACCGACTATCGACTATCTTTTTTTCGGAGTAAAGAGAGGAATAGCCGTGGCCACAAACGGGGGATGGGGAGGACAAGGACGTAGGTTTCGGGTTTGCGGCAACAAAACTAGACGGATGCCCTCTCGGAGTCCAAACCACTGCTATAAGGTAAAAAATATGGAAATTTCCTCCGTTTTTAGTGAAATAGGAACTCGGTAAGTATTTTTTTCGAAAAAGAGGGATGGGTTGTGTAGGACGTGGCTCCGGAATTTGTTTGAGAAAAAGGGGTCGAGTGGCTGAGAGGACGAGGGCAGGTCGGAGGTTTTCGTATCACCAGCTGAATGGCTTTGACCTCTTCTCCCCTCCCCTCGATGGACCCCTCTCACGACTGTCACCCCCTCAACGATCTTTTTCACGGCAGAGAAGACCTGCCACGCAGTGAATCCGGGTTCGTGGTCATCTTTTGACAAATGGATATCCGTCGAACGTGGGAGTTAGGGGTTTCAGTCACCCTTTTTCTTTCTTTTTTTATCATTATTTCTCCACCAAATCCATCTCTCCCTCTCTCTCCCTAATACATATATATGGTCATATATTATCCTTCCCTATTCCTCTCTTACTCTCTCTTTTCTTTCCCCACCCCCCCCCCCCCGCTTTCTCCCTTGTCCTCCCTAAAGCCCACTCTCTCCTAGACCGTGGACGGGAGATCGGAATACATTGTGGAAATTGTTTTTGGTACTGGGAGCCGGAATCGAAGCGGAGACACCGAGTTTCCCCCGCCCCTTGTGTGATATGGTATGGCACAAAACTTGATGGGATGGATTTTTCAAAGCTGTCAAGAAGAATTTATCGCTCGATTACCCCCAAACTCTCCGCTTGAGAAAATATGTATTCCAAAAAAAATCGTGGATTTCACGGTGCGATATCCTGAACGTTCCAAATTCTCTGTTTCTCGCCTGAAAGAAGTATAGCTTCCATTAAATGTATATTTTTATTCTGGAAAGTGCTCCTACCAACTGATAGTGATATTTGATAGAGTTGATGACGTTCAATCCCGAAAATGGTTATAAAAATCCATGGCCGTTAAACATTTAACTGGGATCAAATAATATCTAATGTATACAATATGAAAAGGCAATTATCCTTTGATGACAAATAGAAAAGTAGCAGCCACTATCAAATAATATATTCAGTGGAAATAAACCAGTTTTAACAATTTTTACTTTTCAAACGTTCCCTATCAATTTTGGTGAGTGGGCTTCAGTCTAAAAAGCTAAAAAAAACATAGAAAGCATCACCACTTAGTAATACTTAATTCTGTTTATTTTTCAATTTTTATTCATCAATTCAATGTACAACTCCAAAATTCACTTGTATTCTTTTATTGTGGGTACGTTTCAATGACAAGAGTCACCGATGCGCAAAATTTATCTTAACTGAAGGTTTAGGGAAATTATTCAGCAATACATCGAATTAAACGTAACCGCTAACTAATAAGTACTTACGTACTGAGAAGGAAGACATCTTTCGATGACAACGTAAAACACGTACAGATATTTCGATAATTGAAGTACCTCATGTAATCATATATTATAAACTTTTTATTCATTTACATTTCAAAATTTAAATTAAGAATCATCACATTATTTGATAAAAATTTAGCTAAATTCACTACTTAGCTAGTACTTAGAAGTGCTGATACAGAAGATGTCGTTGCTATATCATTGTTACACTCACAATAGTGTATTGAAATCCTCCCAACATACTCATTCTTGGCAAATGTTATCTCATCATAATGGGTTATCGGGTGATGTGGGTGGTGGTCACTGGTGAATGGCAGAAACCACCTTAATTTATTTTCTGATGAAATCATGCAAGCTAATGCAAATGGATAATGTATGCGAGAAATTAAGGCGGCTATTTTTACCGGTAGCTTGGGAGACAAAACCTCTGTGATGGTCATCACACGAAATCCTTATACAAAATTTATGAAATGTCAAGAAAATATTATAGAAAGAGGCACAGATATTTTATGTGGAATTGAGAGTTTGCGAGTAAGCCGTGGACGATAGCTACAGATCAATCAACTGCGGGAGAAGAAAAATCGACATAGAGTCGTGGCGTTTCTGAATTGGGTAGTAAACATAGAGTAGTTGAATGATATAATTTCATTGACAGGGATAACAGCATACGTGACCAATTTTGTAGCACTCCGGGCGTACATGCCTGCATATTGTCACCAAGTTGAAGAAGTAGATTGCCTGTATAATCAATTAGATTGAGAGCCTGGAGGAAGCTCTTGATAATGATGGGAGATTGAAACACAGTGGTAGGTAAAGGAAGAGACGGGTAAGAGGGTACGGCTGAGAAATTAGAAATGATTGCGAAGGAAAAGCAATTAAGTTTTGCAGGAGAAAGGGCTTCATGGTAACTAACACGTAGTTCCAACCTCATCGCAGGTGTATATTTACACACGAAAAATGCCCGGGGAAACTGGTGGATCCCAGTTAGATTACAACACGGTTAGAAATACATTTAGGAGCAAAATCATGAATTTGCACAGCTTCCCGGGGGCGCGCTAAAATCAGAGCGATAAATTACTTGTCAAGTAATTCAATTTAGAAGGGTTAGGACGGGGAGGAAAGTGTGAATGTGAATTATTGCAGAATTAATGGGAGTATATACATGGAATACCGAGGATAGCAAAAATATCTAAGTGAGAATAGGATGCATATACGTGACCTAACAAACAGGATAGGAAGGCATCAACGTATTTCATTGATGAAAAAATAATATCAAGTAAAATAGATTTCGTTTAGAAAGTGTTTTTGAGTCGTAAATTATCATAAGACGTTTGACAGAATCGTGTGAAGAAAACTGATGAATGCATTACGAAGCATATGGCACTGAAGGGAATTTAAGAATTATTCAAAACCTAAGAGGTGCGATCAAGTTCTAAAATCTCATGACTCTTTTTCGATAACCAAGTGTCACGAGAAAATTTAAACTCCGCCTAATTCTCGATATTATCGATTCTTGTAATCTCCCTGTAGACGTGCAAGTTTTTTCCCACATTGACGTTACAATTCTTTTGCCATCAGAAACGCTTCTTCAGACGTCCCATTTGGCCACAGGAAAATCGACTGGTCTGTGGACGAGGCTGCTTGATTTCGTTGTCACACGACGTTTGGCTATCTTTGAGCCGTTGCACCCACAAATGCACAATTTTCAAACCCATAAAACAATCACCACATGAAACTATGAAAGTGAAGAAAATGGTTTATCACGTCATTCTTTCACACAAAAACGGCGCCATTTTATGCATTGAAAACACTTACGGTAACGTTTGTTATAATCTCAACTATTCATCTACTCCCGGTTCCGAGAAAAAAATTGGACATCATACCATGGTTGAAAACACTTTGTTTATCATAGTAGCAAGGAGGTATTTGCCATTAGATCCAGAAGAGGTAGACGGGATCGTTCGTTATTTTTCCATTGTGTTATTTAAACTTATTTGTGATAGACGACATGGAAAGGGTTTCAGCCGGATATAAAAGGGATCAGGAAGGTGCTTATACCAGGTATATCAGTAGATGATCGATCAGTAATTACTAACACAAAATAATCGCAGTAATTGGTGCTTGCTCTGCGGTACTAATGTCAAAAACACTTCATAAAGGTTACCAACAATAAAATCCTATTTTGATATTCATTTAAAATCAAAATTAAATATTAAAGTGAGAGGGAATAAACTAGAGAAGGCGATTTAGTTGAGGTTACCATATTTGGGCAAACTTTTGGAGGGATATGGCGTAGCGAGCTTCAACGTAACAGGAGTGACAATGGCAAGCAGGCAAGAAAAGAGAAAAAATATTTGATTTCCAGACGACATGAGGTCATGATGAATCATGAAAAGAATGAAAAAAAGAAATTGTACAGGAAGAATTCCACACGGAATACAACACAATAATTTTACAGAACGCCTAAAACCTACGTTTAACAGGCATGTTAAATATATTTAACACATTGATATTGCCAAATAAGTTTTTAATTTATCTTGAGAAAAGAGATTACGTACTTTTACCCTTTTGTATGATAACATTAGAAAACATTTAACTATCTTTTACAGTAAATAATACTCATTCATCATGCTAGAAAATATAGCTACATAATTTGAATAAAAAACATTCTTATTCATCTCCAATACTTGTATACTGTAAACTCTCGTTAATCGTTTAACTCATACGTAATTCCACGTTTTACGTGGGTGATCTGAAAAGTTTCCTACTCAGAAAATTACAGAAAAAATGTCTTGTATCTTTGTTAGGTCGGAAACGTTTCAGATCACCCTCGTATAGTTTAACTCATTTCATTCTTCTGTTTTCATGGATCCCATCTAAAGGCTACTAGGCTATCCGAAAATCATAGATAATTCATAGATGAAGTAAAGTTTGACAAAGATTATGTTTTCTCAAGACACATTAATGGTTATCTCTTGTCAACAGTATACGACTGAAAATGTAATTACAACAAATTCAAGCCATTCGTAGTGAAGCTAATTAACACGACATTTTAGTGAAAAATATTATTTGAGACTAGCGGCTCATTATCATTACTATCAAAATTTTTAATCCCAAATCATTCCTATTTCAGTAGCAATATTTCATTTGTAAAATATCCATAGACCATTAAGTGTTATTACCCTCGGTATATTACTTAGAAAAAAATATGATATCCAATGCTCTTACAACGAAAAATATCAAAATAAATTTCTGTAATTCCCTTCATTTTATAATTACCTAATAGCTACACTCTACAATTTTTAGCCGTAATAACTTTCTTTCATTACTTTGAAGCAGATTTTAATTTTTAAACAACTGATGAGTTTTATTTGAAAAAGGTATTGCTCAAATACGTACACAAAAGGCTTAATTACAAAATTCTATCGTAATATTTGGAATGGAAATTTTAGACTGTAGTCTATTAAATTTAGTAAAAAAATAACATGTACTTGTATTCCTCTATACGACTATTTTACCTCTATATTCAACTCAAAATATGTATGCGGAGATACAGACCGCAGGAAAAATTTATATATACATATATATATGCAGCATGAAATATTATCGACCGGATATCTTCCATTAACAGGCTCAACGAATCAAAAAGGAATTCCTCATTCCGTGTTTCGAGGAGTACCATGAAACTCATTCGTCATCGCCCTGCTAGAGGGCGCTTTATTCATTTTTTTTGTACCCCTTTGCACGTCAATGCGCAGTGTCCCCCATTCCACTGCCCTTCAATTTTTATTTATAACCAGAATCCCACCAACACCGCACCTCTCCCTCAACGGAGGGGTCAACCTTCCGCGTTATGCTCGGCATCCTGCGGTCTATACCTACCCCTTTTCTCCCTTTCATTTTCCACGAAATGAACTCCACGATTAATTTAATCCCCCATTCATTCACAGACGTAATTTTTCGGCTCATTACGCTCTTCTTTATTACCATTTTGCATCTATATTTTTGTGCATCCTTTTGGGGAGAAAAAAAACTGGTTGTTTTTAATGATCGCATCGATAGAAATAACGTAATACGAGATGAAGGGGCCCGTGCATATGTATTCGTGCGCGTCCATCACTACGGTCACAAATTCCCCCTCCGTTCCCTCCGTCACGCCACTTAAATCCGCGGCTCGGGCCCGCACGCACGGGCCATGGACGGGGAGGACTTGGATGCAAGCGCACACACCCACGTAAACACATAACCCACCCCTCGTGGCGACACGTACCGCTGTCGAGAGATTCGGTATCAGGTTCGAAAAATTACGTCGGATGGATAACCGGGTGAGGTATAATCCGAGAAGTTTTAAGGGGTGTAATGAGGCCTCGGGGGAACGGTGGACGGACGGAACGGGAGATGCACACGTGTACTATGTATGAATGCACATACTTTATCTGTGCATACGTGTATGTGTATATTGTACATAGGTGCATATGAAGAGAGATCCCAGTAAGAGAGCCTCCCGACAGCCACGCCTCTTCCCATGGGAGAAATATACAAGAGGTAGGGAAAAAATAAAATAATCCACTCACCGGTCCACACGCACGCGGCTGCCCTCTCTTTCTCCGGCGATCGGCACCCGCCCCGCGGACTGTATGCAACCAAATGTGTCATCCGTGTAATGCCGGCACCGATTCATTTTTCCACGTCAGGATAAGGGCATGTGAGTCCGCAAGCCTGTGGAGAAGTGACGATATGAAATGAGGTCGAGAATGGATCTATACGAAGGAGGAAGAAAGAAAGAATAAGGAAATAAGAGGAAACGGATAAATTTCCTCGTTCATCGGAGGCCCTGAAGCATATTTGGACAAATACAGGAGAGGAGGTGGGTAGGGATCGAAATCCTGTCATTGATTTCATTTTGACAGCGTCAATATACGTAAAATGAAACCCTACATCGTAGAATTTAATTTGTCGACAAATTGAAGTAGAGAAGTTAAAAAGGGTAAATTTGAACATTGAATTTAAATACTTTCGTGATAGGGTTTAAGACACTAACACGATTGGGAAAGAAAATAAGAAATGGAGCGATGGAAAAGGTATTCATTTTATATTTATTATTATTTACAAGGTACCCGGCAAGCCACCGCTAGGGTGTGTGGCAGGGTGTGAATACACACCAGGCTAATTTTGACTCGAATATTTGTACCCCTACCGCGGTCGGACAGTGTTATTCTGATCCCTTATCGTTCTTGAAAAAAATGACATCTTAACCATCTGTCCTACACTTTTCTCTTATTTTATTGACGAGATCTCACCTACCATAGTACGATGGGGGTAATACATTTTCAACTTCACCGCTAAAGAGACATCCTTCCAATGAATGTAAGAGATTTAATCTGTAATTTAACCTTCGCTCGGTGGGTGATTCCCAACCTAGTTCCTCTAAAATTTTAATGCTCCACTCAGGTTTGTCATAAAAACGTTTTACGAATCTAGCTCAGTAATCCCCAGAAGAATCCTGCGTGTGCCGCGAGTGTACGCCATGGCTCACAGTGCGCCCGGCCCAATGTCGCAATGAGCAAAGCCACCTAATAAGTGGGCCTGAGCGCGGCGGCCGGTAATCGGAGACGGACATCAGGACCGGGGATAATAAGCCCACCGTTGTCCATACGCGTCGATATCGGTCCGCGCATACCCACCGGTGACCATCTGTGCAGGCGTTCTATGTAGGCCGCTCCATACAAGGATCTGAAGTTTTGTATACGTGAGCCACATGCCGTGAGCTATGAAGCCGAATATTATACTGATGCTGACGTGAGCTGCCGTGATGGCAATCCAGTCCCCCCCGATCATCTTCCTCTTGGCACGTATGCTACCAATGTCCACTCTCTTTCTCTCACACACATAATACCACAATTATCTGAGACTAAGAAATGGCTATGCGATATATAATATGTGAAAGCTGACACAAACCCTCTGGTGTCTAGATTAATCAATTGACTAGCTACGATGATGAAGTTAGCCAAACGGTATGCTAAATATTTTCTTTACTCTTTACTCTTTAAGTATAGATGCAAAGTCGACTAATAAAGCGAAAATGAACAGTATGGATGAAAAAATCGTAATCTGCGTTCTCAGCCTGCTTAAATAGGACTATACTACCTCATCAACTAATTTCTGAGCTGGCTCCGCAATGGAGATCTTTTAACCGTAACAGTGAAATATTGATTAATTACTTAAAAATAAATTTACCAAGTTTATTCTCATCAAAGAATTCTTTTAAAAAGTATTCTGTGGATTATAAATGAACACATAAAAGGAACACACACACGATATTTCTTGATAATTTCGACGGAATCGAGCTCCGTCTTCTTCGGAAGATTAGTTAGGACTGACGGGCGAGAGGTATGTGGGACAGAAGGAGAAGGGAACGAGGGAAGGGGATAACAGGTGGTGGGGGAGGGGTGTGTGTCTATAGATACATATATATCTACAGATTACGTTTTAAAAGAATTTATTGATGAGAATAAACTTGGTAAACTCTTGGTGCTGGTGACCTAACAACCCCCGCCACACGCCCTTGCGATGGATTTCGGGGTATAATGTAGATGACTCTTTTGTACTTTAGACAGAAACACTATTTCTACGAGTGTACATGTATCGATTATATATATATATATATCGATATATAGTATCTATCGATATCTATCGATATATAGTATATATATCGATTTATTGGAATGCCTGCAACGCTGTTTTTTCAGCAGCGTTAGGTATAAAAGGTTTTAAAAGGTAAACATGTGTGCAAATAGCCTAGGTGAAAGTGAAAATTGAGTATTTACTCAGTAATAAGGTAAGCAAATTCCGATTCACTTGAAACAACGATCACAGAGAAATGCCAAGTGAGCACAGAAAACTGGGAAGAAATGTTTTCGGCCTTGTGATGTCCGAAATACAAATAAATTACTTAATGAAAGTTGATCTACTGGAGAAATGTTTGTTCTAAATGGCATGGAAAGGAGCGACCTGGGAGCACAAATTTTCAGAGTACCCACCACATAAGCAAAACAGCATATTATCACATCGTGACGTGGTATAATGGGGGCGACATCAATTACTCACTAAATAACAGGGACAACACAGCCACAGAATAGACAAATTTAAAATATTTAACAGTACTGCATTAATGCCTTCATCACATTAATATCTTTACACATCATGCCGATTCATGCTGAAATGAAATATGATTATTTGCATTGACTATAATACGACAAAGAATTACTATCGTTAATCCCTTTATCGAAATAACCTTTTTCTGAGATATATAGTGGGAAATGCCATTTTTGTATTTTCCCCTCAAGTATTATGGCATATCCAATATATTATTTTTTATATCGGAGATGAAATGTTAAATGACGGAGTTCATATGAGACAGATTTTTAATCATATACAATTGTCAAATCAATTCACTTTTAGTGACTCCTCAACTACGGGGTTGAAGTTCAAGTGTGACTGCTGTCACGTTCGTCCAACTCCTGTTATGAAATGTAGCTTCGGAAATCACGCTGGCTTTGTTCAATTGTAAGGCAAAACAGAGCAGTATGCAGAAATTATTTCTCGTGACAGGTTAAAAAAAAACAACGTAACAATGGTAGGGTAGACAGGGAAGACGACAGGTAGCATATGATGCGTTTGAGTGATTTTCGATTAAAGGCGGCTGCGATTCGAAACAAACCAGTCCCCGCCGCACATTTCGGAGGCGTTGAGCATCAATTTGCGTGGAAATGAACGAATCGAACTAAATCCGACGCCAAACAAATTTATCGCTCCTTTCTGCTCCTTTAATGAAAACGCCGGATGACGGATTTGTTTTTGGGAGTGCGGGTCCGCGGCACAGTGAATTTTGTTTGAACAAAAATAAACCAAAGACGGGAGGGATTCTCCCAATTTTTTATGCGGCGCGCGGCCACTGCAATGGTTTCCACCCATGCACGATCAGGAGATTTTATTTAGGAAATAGAAAATAGCTCCCCTCATCTCCCCACACTGGTAAAGGTTTTCCGCGTGATTACCTTATCTCTTGCGTATTTTTTGTGTGTGTGGGGGGGGCGGGGCGCGGTGAATGAGAGGATTTTGAAACAATACAAACCAGGTCACCTTTGACGCAAGAGATTATTTGGCGGAGGGGAATAATAAAAAGAAGGGAACGCGGTGACTCTTCCTATTGATCGGATCGCTTTTTACGCTCGACGCACGCTCACGAATGTGACTCGCATCTATTAATTGCTTCGATACGCAGCACAAAAAGCACTTTAGCCTCTCCCCGCTGAGCCGACGTTGATTAACTTCGTAAATCGACGAACGCGGATGGATCCCGCTTTTTTTTTAATATAAAGCATCGATAAAACGCAGCGACGAAGCCAAATGAGGAAAATAAAAATAAAACATGCATGCATATTCAATAAATGTATATGCATCAATATATTAAGGGTTCCGAACTATCAAAATGGGAATCTCTGAGAAAAATGTTCCTTCCACCACCTATTTTACCGTTCCACAATATTATTCACGATAATTCAACAACTGTCATGGCCATCGAATGATTTCAGCCCAGCGTCAAGGATATACGTTAGGGTTTCAGGACACCACATGTATGAGGCCCTTTCGATAATGCTCTACACCATGTTAAGTCAAAATGTTATCTCTAATACTGAATCTTCGACGTTTTAGATTTCACTTAATCATTCCGCGATCAAAAGAGCGACATTTAATTGTCTTTAATCGTTATGCATTCATGCCAATGAGTACGCTCAGTCGTCTTCTTTGAAAGAGTTTTCATGAATGTAACAGTCAGAATTACTCACAAATGTGTCTCTCATTCATTCCTTTGCATCTTTTTATAAGTGCCTCTAGATCGAATCGCTTGAGTCTTTCGCCGAAAGAAACGAACAAATGCCTCTAACTCCGACGGAATCTTTCGTTGTATCGCCTCAGCATCGTGTTAGTTTTGGAAAGCACATCCTTGACCAATAGATGTGCTGAAAGACTGCCATTTCTCTTCCTCTCTTTTTCGTTTCCTATCGTTTTAACAATCTGTCATTGTCCATTTTATGAGAAAATATTTCCAAAAATTCTTACTTTTGCCCTCTCACCAAATTCAAGAATAAGCTTTTATTTTGCGTATTAGAAAATGAGCCCATTTCTTAATTACTTTTCCACTCCGGGTCAAAAATCGTGGATAACTAATTTTGGTAATTTTCAGATAACTTTAATTAAGCCACAATTTTTTTAAATACCATAAAAATAACAATTAACGAAAAACCCTAGTAAAATATGAATATCATATTTTGAAACTAATTCATGTGATGTTCTCCCTTATTTCAGGAATCTAGGATAATAAAATCCCTTACCCATAGACAAAACGGTGAAGAGAAACCTTGAAGAAACTTGAGAAACCTATTTAATGGCATCATCCCATTTGTTGCGAAATTCGAAACATTTTACCTCTAACTATAACTGAACCCCACTAAGCATTACTTTCTAAGTAAATTGAAAACGACCATCCATTTAGTTTTCTCTAAACAGTTCAATTAATTTTTCAATAATTTTAATAAAACTTATTTGTAAGTATGAGTATATTATTATAGAGAAACTTAATTGAAGAAATGAGGCAGAATCTACTTAACACGAAGGTAGGTCAATAAATAAATTACAAACGCCAGCAAGACAAACGCAGGAGCTTTTATGAACATTTAATTGGAAAATCTTGGAGCATCCGCCAGGCAATTTCGACTTTCCTACTAGTGATTTTCTAAAAGACTTTTTTTCCTGCCGGCTATCAAGGGTAAAGAGATGAGATAAGTGTCTGAATATACAAGGAAAATATGTAGAAAAGTGAAATAAGCTTCAGAAAGTTTCTCTAACTATTATTCCCTCTATCCAGTTCTGTGAGTTATTTATTGACATACCCTCGTAGATTTTACAAAGAAATACTTGTGCATAAACTGAAAAGGGAGGCTATTTAATGGCATAGTCTAATAAAACTCATGTATTAGTTTCTCCATTGTAACATTATTAAGATTTTTAAAGATATATATTTTCATGCGTTTAATTATTATCATCTTCGGTATGTACATATCATAGCATTAACTTTTATCAGAAATCTCCATACATTTCATTTCCTGCCAATTCATTCTATCCTTTCTATCATAAATGACACCTTTTACATCTTAATACCCCAGTATAATTCCACTTAGCCCACTCCGTCGTTGAATCTTTACTATTCTTCCGTAAGACCATATTTCGCCCATTTCTATTTTTCCCTTCTCTTGTACAATGCTTCACTTTAGGAGGAAAAGATAAATAGCAGCCAGTATAGTTATTTATGTGGAAAATTTCTCCCCCTGCCCAACTAAGTTCGAATCCCACCTCGGCCAGATGTGTTTCATAAAACATTGCCGTTCACCCGCTGGTAATCAGGGGTCAAACCGGGAATGGTTTATTTTGAGTTCATTAGTATTATGCAACCATTTCAGAGAGTAAATATCATTCGCCTTGACCGGGATTAGAACCTGGATCCCTCGAAATCCGACCAGGTGCTTTAACCACTTAAGCTACCGAGACGTCCTCTTACACTCTGAAATTTTGGGGGCTTTAAAGGAACAAGATGTTATGACGAAATACCGTAAGGCGAATGATTTTTACTCTCTGAAATGGTTGCATTATAATGCACACATAGCGGGTGACTCAGTTAAAGTTACTGTTACAGTTTCTTGAAATTTGTCTAAGGTATGAACAGCCTAAGTGTTTGAAATTGGCTTTATTAACATCGTGGACTGTGGCGCGTCGCGCACGACTACGAATGCCTGTGACATTGTATGTACGGTATTTCGTCATAACATCTTGTTCCTTTAAAGCCCCCAAAATTTCAGAGTGTAAAAGGACGTCTCGGTAGCTTAATTGGTTAAAGCACTCGGCCGGATATCGAGGGATCCGGGTTCGAATCCCGGTCAAGGCGAATGATTTTTACTCTCTGAAATGGTTGCATTATAATGCACACATAGCGGGTGACTCCGTTAAAGTTACTGTTACAGTTTCTTGAAATTCATTAGTATTATTAAAACTATGAACCAAACTGTCCTTAACTAACATTTTTATTTAACTTATTTATGTATTTTCTATCAAGTTATCTTCGAATACCAATATTAATATCGCATTTTGTGAATTTCATGACCATTGAAAAAAATAAGCTTCTACTTAGTGTATCACTAAATTGTCCTGAACACATTTTCAGGATAACGATAAGTCCCCCGCGATAGGTACTTGCATAGGTAAAATGCAAATTAACTTGTAGTCAGGCGTTCAACAAATATATATATAATGCAATTTTCTGTAGATAATGAACTGAATTATTCAGAAAAATAATATTGCTGAAAGAATTTCGGAATAAATAAATTATTAATAATTTTTCCACCTTCAGACGACTCTCGGGTATTTCCTTCCAACAGGTCCAACTCAATGCAATGACTGCCATGGACAAGGGAGAGTCATTCAACATTCGCCACTTTGAATATCTTATGCATCCAATTATCCAATCAATTTTCACTGCAGAATTGAGCTTCCGAGCATTTTATTTCAGTATTTATTAAGAATTAACCCATTTGCAGGAATAATCATGATTTATGCATTTGTCAAAAACAAAAACAATGAACACTTGAATCGTGCTCACGAAATGTGATTCAATCGTGTCGAGATAATGAGCCTCTGACGGGCTTGATTGATTAAATGATTGCCTGTTACAGGATTATTACACAGAACAGAGGGAAGAATTCGCAAACCCGCTGAGTGGTACCGCTGTGATTGAGCGATTGATAACACAACAAGACTTTAAGGATTACACTTTGAACGAAAATTAATTTGCTCCATTTGATGATGAAGTGAAAACCAAGCCAATGACTGATTGTTTTTCGGGAAAAATAATATTCCCTGGAAGAATAACATTCATAATTGCTCTTCGCGTCAATGCTGACTTAGCGTCACATGATTTTTTATTTTAAAAAATGACACTGTCAATGTCAACTATTGAATTTCAAAATTAACCAGATATTTTGCAATGACTTTTATAGCCCCTGACAAAATTTATGAAATACAGAAAGTATTTCATGCGTCGTGGAATGACTAAGACGAGTAGTTATCTATTAATTATCAATGAGTATTTATTAAAATACTCAGAAAGACACCGTGACGGCATTTTGAAATTAAGGAAGGAATGGAAAGAGAAGTACGATGTGAGAAATGTAATTAGATTAGGTAAATAATTAAGTCCGCGTACCAGAAATCTATGATTTGTTAATATTTCATTGAGTTTTTATTTGATGCAAAAGGGTGCACCCAGTGTGAGTAATTCTGGAATTATAATCAAGTCCTGCAAGTGATTTCGATGGACTGGGACCAGTGAAGCATGTTCTATTGATGGAAACGCAAGGAAATTAGTAAATCTTAACTAATCGGAGATTTAAATTTTTATATTTTATTTTCATCGCATAAAAACTTGACACAAAAGACTAAATCAATTCAGGCCAAATTTTCAAAATATAATCACATTTCTTACGTGCCTCCGTTTTAATCCATCGTGTCCGTTTGTAACCCAGCACTCTCTACGGCCATCTGCAATATGGAGTGAACTACCAATCTTTTGTTCTTATCGATATTTGTTGGGGTTGGTACGATCTGCGATGCATCAACCCCATATGTGACGAATATGCAATCCTCGGTGGAGTGTAAATGTATCAATATAAATGGAAGTTTGCCTATCTACTACTACATTTTTAATATCGTCGAAATGTACGATTAAAAGCTCGATATCGCATTATCGCACCGCAATGTTGCGATATCTAGTACAACGCATCACATTGATCGAGTTCGAATTCGGATAGTATCAGTCATTTAGAGAAGGGAAAATTATCCGCTTTCCTTCCACCTAGACCCTCCCCGATTTTTTCCTCTTTTTGGGAATGTGAAAAGGTTGGGCAGGGATGGAATAGGAAGAGAGACATGAGACCTGATGGGTAGAAGAGAGAAAGGCAGGTTGAAGAATGAAAGACTATAAATGGCGAAGAGACGGAGAAAGGCGACAGAGGGTATGAATAAAGAAGTCCGTCTTCATACATTGCGCCATTCCCCTACAGACGAAAACTATATTGAATTGTATGTTCACGCAGCTTATTTTGAAATCGGAAGGAAAAGCAGGATTTATTATTTTTTTCTCCCAAAAGTTTGAAATAAATCCCCAGGACTCCGTAGAATTGAGGTGATACGTTTAAGATATACAAATATCATTCCGTGTATTTCTTAGATCCCTTCCCTTACTGGTGAGGGAAAACCAGCATGTCTTGAAGTGGAAATTATTTTTTTAAACGAATGAAAATCTTGAGCTTGGAGAGAATTGCGTGAGAAAGGGGATACTTTTTGAGAAGAACGCTTTTAAAGACAAATATTTTTCTACAACCCCAAAAAAGGTATGACTATGGTGCGGCAATAGATAAAAGAATAGGTGAATACTATAGAATGCTAAACTTTATCAGAAAGTTGTTTAATGAGTCTTATTGTAATGTTAACAAATTCCACAGAATTTGGAATTTTATGGGTTTAGGGAAATGGAAGGTCTACCTCAGTTATTCCCAATATATGGGAAATATTAAAATACAGTATAATTTTCAAAGGATTCTCACAAAATAATGTAAATAAGATTCAAAGAGGGCTCATTGAAAATCTAATACTAGAAAAAAGTAAACACAGATGACAGATATATCGGGAGATTATACTCGTATCACCAGAAGTATTTGTTGTCCCTTAGCAAGTTCCAAACCTTTTATTTACATTTTACCACGACTATTAATTTCTTTAAAATCATGATTCTTTCGATTATAACAATATTATTAGTATTAGGATGGCTTGTACTAAGCCTAGGCTTTAATGCTGTAATCAAAAGGAATTATAAAATCGGCGAAATGCTACTTCGGAACGTTATACACAGTAAGGTGGTTCGTCCTAGAAGAGCACCAATGGGTTTTAACACTAATAACACGTGTAGGTAACACTAAGTGAAAATAAATGAGTATCACCTAACATTTTTAAAGCAGAATGGATGAACGGTAACTTACAAAGTGGTAATATCAACGACAAATCTTATATTTTCCTCAATGGCTCTACAACTCAATTCAGAAAAATTTTAGTCGATGTTTTGATTGAATTAAAAGCAAGAGCGTCATCAAAAAATTTTCCAACATAACATTTTCAGTTGAATTACACTTCAATGAGCATTTTTCAGCCTAAGAAATTTAATAATAGTAAAGTAATTAACGAATGTAATATAACTTTCATATTTTGTGGAATAGCCAATACATATATTTGCAAATTAATTTGTCAATTAACATAAACGCACATTATCTAGTTCACCGAAGCATTTAAAAAGCAACATGTAGCCCTATTTTTATCAATATTATTCAAACAAAACATATACAATAACTTATGCACCAATTAAACATATAAATCCCATTACTTGAGCAGCCATGAAATTGACCCTTCATGTTACCCTAAGTACCCGATTCAAGTTTCATATTACTATGCTTCTTAATTTTTAAGTTGGAATAATGACACATACATTTTACCTTTATGATAAAGGTATAAATAGGCGCAAATAATGTTCATGATACATACGCTTGAATACAAATGGTATACGATTCGTATTCAAAGTCGCCTTTCCCTCATACAACCATTCACATACCTATATATCTTTCACCACAATTATTTATCGAAAGTAAAAACAGAGAAAATTTGCCCTATTTAGATCGCTTAATATAGAAGAGCGCTCATTTTGGTTGAGGTTTAGTAAAACCTACTTCAATGTGAATCATTAGGACAAAATGAATGAGTAAATGTTTCATCGAGATCAAACACGGAGTAAACCACTCAGTACATTGGCTTGGTTTAAAATAATGGCCTGTAGTAGGTTCAAAACCTATAAGCCATTGGATAACGTAGCTTGATAAGTACATTTTATTCCTGCCACTAACATAATAAAAATAATATTTTCCGTAAGCATTACTCGTCACTCTAGTAATTAGAAAAATATATTATGAATGGTTCATAAAATATTTGGACCACATTTTAATCTGACGTTATAGAATATTCATAGCCTATAACATATATATAGTGATGATATTTTTTGCTTCGTTTTTAGCGAGACATGAAATGTAATGACACGACCATAATCGAGACATCTTTGATTACTTTTTCTCCCGTTCGTTTTCAATGGGTGATTCTCTAATTTATTTAAAAAACGTAAACTTTACTTACTTACTTAACTTAGTGTTCGCTACTTTAAAAGTAGCGAACACTAAGATGCATTCGCCGAACCTGATTTTGATTCCTCCCCCCTCTCTCGTTGTAAACCACGCACGCGAGTTCTGCATCGAGGGCACTCATTACGTGATCCGGCGCACGAGAGAGCACCCTATTCCCGCTCCTACGAAGGGAGCGACCTTCGGCCTAATCCACGGAAAGACGGAAAGCAAAGCGGTCGGAACAAGGGGAGTTGGCGGGAACGAGGAGGGATGCGATGGAAGAAGACGATGGTCGGGGTTTAAGGGGACGGAATAAACGTCGAGACATGGATATGCCGCAGATGCGGATAGTGGAGAGGGAAGGGAGGTTGCAGGAAACGAGATGCGGTGAAGGGAGAGAGTTGAAAGTGAGGGACAAAGGACACGATGGGAGTGGGTTAGAAAAACAAACGGAGTTACCGGAAGAAGAGAATGGAGGAATAAAAACTGTCGAAGATGGGAGGGTTTATGGAAAAGGGAAAGTTAATACGGAATTTGTCGCCGCAAGCTTCGTGTCTTATCCAGCCAGATGAAAACATAAAACGCCCCAGGAGGAAAGAAACTTGTCCGGCTAGCGTCATTAAAAGGAGAGAGAGAGAAGAGGCCAGAGGGTTTTTTATATACATACATACATACACACAGACACACACACAAACAAACTCAATAGCGAGGCGTACGTATAGCTATGAACATTTACAGATGCCCTTACATATTATTACATTTTTATTGAAAGGAGAGATGGGAGGAGAGGAAATGTAAGTAGCAGAAGCAAGAAAGACGAAGTTTAGGAGCAGCGAGAGGACAACGATAGGGAAGTGTGCAGAGGAGGGAGGCCTGGTTGCGAGAAATGGGAGACAGAGGGAGAGAGAAACTGTGAGAAATGGAGGGAAAAATCCCATCCATAAGACGGCCGGAGACCACTTTTTCATACTTCTGGATGACACAAGTCACACGCCATCGTGATGGAAAGTTTTTGATTGGCGATATAACTTTTGTGAAGAAGAGGGAGAGGATAAGGGAGCAAGGTGGCACCCTGGGAGCTCGAGGGAACAACCTTGAGGGAAAGAGGATGGCGTACGGAGTCAAAGTGGGGAGGGTTTTAGGGTGGAAACTGAGGGGTTTCGGCGAGACATTTTTTTGATGGAACGGGTGGGAAAGAAAGAAGGGGAAGATGATAAATGGGAAAGAAGTGCGAGAGGTGGGAGGGGGGAGGGAGGCGGGAGGTGGGAACGGGGCGGGATGTAGAATGGGAGGGCGGTTTGCGGGGTTGCTTCTGCGGGGTGCTCCCCTCTGCCGCGCGAGTGTAGCGCGGGTGAGGGGAGTGAGATAAGGAGTGGATGGCAATAAGGGATGACTCTCTCTCTCCTTCATCCCTCCCTCTGCAGACTCGGGGTTGATTAAAGTTCGGCGCCCTCTGAGGATGAGATTGAGAAATAGATGCAAGGGATAGTTTCGTCGTTAGTTAGTCTCTCTCGAGCCCTCTCCCTTAGCACAAGGGAGTGTTGCACCTGGCCGTCCTTTGCTTGATAGGCAGAGTTTGAGCCTTTAAGTGCAATATTTCGTCTACGGAAGGGAATAATTTCTAAGACTTTAAAGATACCGTTAAGGTAAATTGAAGTAGCACCTCACGGCCTAAAAAACTACACCAAAAACTTCAGTTCCCTTTACGTATACGAATAGACCATATAGACTAACATATTTTTACGTTTAGACATAATAATACATACATGTCATATCTTACCCTGATCAAAGTTTTGTCATGTTGTGCTTCAACATCTAAAGCACATATCAAGTGTCTACGGAAAATGGAATTTGGCCATTTAAAATTTACTCTAACAACCCCATTTTTCCACATCTGATTATAATTCTCGCTTCTGGAAAAAAAGTAATGAAAAAGTGAAGCTAAATGCAAGGATATTATTGAAAGAGAACGGTAGAATTAGAACTACAATTTAGTAAAAATAACGCTAGCGTTGAACTTGAATGCAAAATTGATTATTGAGGCAAACCATTATATCAGCAAATACTATATTCTCTGCTTTCAATTTCGACTATACTCTAGTGAATTATTTTTGGCGTGGAACAAAACCGATCTGTACCGTATGAGAGGAATTCTTATTTTTCTGTCACCGATAATGTGAAATTGTAACCTATAACCACTTTGAAAATGGCCATGTAAGAATACTGGGTAAATAAAGTCGAGAACAAATGTATAGCGCATGAAATGATACATCCACCGTACTTAATCATTTACTACATAAGAATACGATATCTCAAATGAACTCGCAAAGCCTTAATTTGATGCCTGAAAGCATTATGCAATCAAATGGCCTAAAATAGTCATATTTAGACGGATTAAAGATTATCTCATCAATAAAGTTGACAAATCTTGTGCCAAATGCATGAGTGGCATGATTAAATTAATTAAATTGACATTATGTGTACACATACTAATTGATAAAATTAATTAACACATTAATGCAGACCATACATTTTTAAACAGGAGCGTAACGATACCTGCCGGGTGCAGATGACGTATTACACCAAACTGAATCACTCTTTGTACTTCGCAATCAGTATTCTAGAATCTAGAAGACCTTCGTGTTTAAAAAGACCAACTTTTGACGAATCCAACATTTTAGGTCAAAGTTCCCCGTCATAATACGAGCATTTGACCCGTTTGCTGACGGAACCTCGTCATTCTAAAGGAAATACGATGGGAATTGGGAGAATGGACTGAAGAGATTGAAGTTTTGTAGAGGATGAGAAGACGGTGGGAATGAAAGGGAATGAAGATGGAAGGCGTTGCTACGTCGAGAGTAAGAGGAGTCGGCAAAAGACAGACGTTTTATCGAGGAGTGGGGGTGGACGAGGGAAGAAGTATAATGCAAGGGGAGAGGTGTACAAATTGGGGGAACTATAAAAAAGGGGAAGAGGGTTGAGAGAGCGAGAACCTAGTGGGGGAATGGCGTGTTTCCAAGAGGTGAGGGGTGGGAAATGATGTAAGGATAAGAAGAGCGAGATTGGGACTCAAGGGAAAAGGGAGGGGTGCTCGGGTGAAGGGCATTTTGGAGAAACACGCGGGGGTTAGGTGTACGAAGGTTTATTATAAGCGAGGAGCGAATGGGATGGAATTAGCTTTGGTTGGAGCAACAGTATTGCGGTAGGAAGAGGGTTTCAACACGTCCCACCAGCATGAATCGAAGTTTTACCAATGATTAACATTTGAGGTTCTCAGGAAATGACTGCAAAATAGTCCATGAATTTGCAATCTATAGACACCTAAGTACCAACTGGCTGAAAAAGTATCACGAAAGTTGTGAAAATATTTCTAATACACCGATATTTTATTATGACTAGATGGACTCGATTCCTGTTGCAATTATTTTGCTTTCCTCAAACAAAACTAGGTATATAAGGAACAAATTGCAGGAAAGACTTAATAGATTTAAACTTTCCAAATCTTTTGAAATAGCGCTTCTTCTAATGCTTCCGATTCCATGTTAAATCTTCGGGTTTTATATTTAAAAAAAGATTATAGCTGTTTTATTTACATATTTAAATATGCAAAATGTTACGTTATATTTTTATCTAAATATGTAATGAATGAATATATGGTGCAAATTCCATTGGATTGACTCTATGATCGTCTGATTAAATGAAATGAGGCTTACTTAATGCTACAGTAAGAAAATAAAGAGTGCATTCTTCCCTAGAGTGAAGCACGGAATTGGGAAGGTGACGTGGCCAATGTACTGGCAACACACCCAGAGATCCCGGGTTCGAATCCTGGATCTGATTTGTTTAATTCAGGCATTCTTGTTCATTGGTATACAGATTCCTACTTGAAGTGCTTTGTGGAGAGCACTTTGAGTACGCCGTCCGTCAGATGAGACGTTAAACTGCTGATTCCTTGGCACCTTTCGTTCGTTAAGAGTAGAAATGACGACGCCGAGTTTTTCTCCAACCACCTCCTTTCTTATCCATCCCTAATGGCGTGAATCACTTCACTTGTCGGTCACCTCCGCTAAAACTACTACTACTAGGGTGTAGTCATACGTTTGTTCAAAATTAAGAAAGAGGGGAAGCAAAGGAAAGTTACTGCCGGTACGGGAATCAACACTAACATCGATTCTGCCGTTGTGAGGGAGATCTATCATAAACATTGGGAGAGAAAGCGCTATAATAAATATTGAAAATTTCGTGCGCAATGGGTTCCGATGCTGCTCATACTCGAATAGATCGTTCGAGTTCAGGTTCGTTCGCATTTGAAGTTGATTTTAAAGAAAATTTCTTTCGATTTTATCGCTAAAGATAAAACTTTCAATATAAAAATCATCTGAGAAAGATATGGTCATATCAAACCACTATTAACGAAGGTAATTACAGTACACATCAATTGCTTATGAAATAGAGTCCTGAAAACGACGGGACTTGGCCCTCTAGAGCTTGTGTTGAGGCTGGTAGGGGAAATAAAGGTAAGGTTTCCTCGATTGTCATCTCACGAATCTTTGAAAAATAGAATCGACAGCAGCAGTAGCAAATGAGGGGGAAGGAATAGGAAGAAATTAGAAGAAGTGGAATATAGTTGAAGATAGCTTAGAACCAATACTTCGGAGAATTTAAGTCAAATAAGACTATAGGGAGAGCATCTCCTCAGAACTACATACTTAGGAGCTGAGGAAAACGTGGAAGGAATAGTTCTGAGCAAGTTGATTCTAACCATTATTGAAAGAGCAATTTGGCCGAAATTTTCCGTCAGGGTAGTGTCAGTTCTCATCCTAAAATAGGGAAAGGCCACAGTATGTGAGGGCTACTGAAAGAGAGGTTTGGTTCACACCTAGGTAAGGTGCTCAATTAAAGGATGGAAAGGAAGGTAAGTGACTACTTAAGGAATGAATAGCTTTTACATAAAAATGGGAGTGGTAATGGCATAGTAGCAATGAGGTCACTAATATTAAATTCATAATAGTACAATAATATGCATTTGTTTGTCATGTGGATTAGCAGAAGGTGGTCACTAGAGTTAATTGCGAAGAATTTAAGGATGCACAACTGTCCAAAACTCAGATTGCTCAGTTGCAGGTAGCGAAAGGAGACAGGATGGTCAGAGCTCGGCAAGGTAGAAAGACGGGGATCCCCACCATCAATTGTTCATTTTAATATACATACATGGGGAAATAATAGTGAGGCAAAGCAAGGACTGCAGGTATGCAGGGAGAGAAAGTAGATGGGGAATGCATTAAATCATTTTGTGGATTCAGGAGTGATGTTGTGGAATGAAAACATGATCGCTTTGATCATTTTATGCAACAAGGTATCATAAAAACAGTTAGATATGTAGGTAACCATCCTTTATATAGCCATTCAATCAATGGGTTAAAAAAATTACTGAGCGCATTAAAAACATTGTAGAAGAATGGGACGACCATTAATGTAAGAAAACAAAAGTTAGGTGATTTTCCACGCGGAGGAAAGCTATATGAAATGATAAAATTCCTGGTAAAAACATGACTAGGTAGACGAGTTAACTAACTTGGAAGTGTTTTGGACCACGATAGTAAAAGTAGTAAGGGCGTCAGAAGGAGAATTACACTAGGCAATGAAACGTTAATAGGGAGAAGGGAGTTGATGACAGGTACATTCAGTAAGAATGTGAAGAAAAGGTTGGTGAAAAGTTTGACGTGGATTACAATATGGTAAGACGCAAAAGCTTGGTCATTGACCAGCGTAGATGGCAAACTTATGGCATGTGGGTATGGAGAAAGATTGGAAAAAATAAAATGGGAGAAAAGAAGAATGTATGGAGAAATTCTAGGCATAAATGTGGAATTGAGAGGATAGCTGGGATCCAAAGGCGGCAGGGAGGGTGGATACAGAGCATTTTAATTTGGAAAGGAATGTCCAGGGCTGTGATAGAGGAGAGAACATAATACAGTCGAGGTAAAGGGAGGAAAAGAATAAGTATTTTGGATTGAATGCCGAGAACTAGAATAATAGCGGAAGAAGAAGGATTTATTGTAGCGTGGGATTTGTGTATTGCCTTGCTAGGCAAGACTAATAAAATATAGGAGAATATACTTTGTGACGATCCAAACCCTACCATAATCTGTAGGTTATCAAATAATAATGGAAGAAATTTTTGATCTTTACTTCGAGTTCTCCTAAAGGCATCGTATAAATTATTTTTTTAACTCCTTGCTACTACCATAAAAAAGTAAGAGTTGCGCAAAACACTGCTTGCATTTGCTTTCTCTGAAGAGGCAGACGTGAATCAAAAACCAAGTTCAAATCTGAATGAGAAATTCTTTTTTTTTCTGTATTGAAACTAAATCCCCACCACTGAGCGAAAATTGGAACCATTTACAGAATTTTCCATTAAAATAATGAACCTCTTTAATGCATGCATCAAAAAAGCCTCTTTTGTAGAGTGCTTACATTTTAGAAAGGAATTCATAAAATTTTAACATAAGTCCACCACCAAAGTTATTATTATGATTCATATTCTTAATTCGTTTCTTTTTATTTCTAAGACTTCTAAACGTGCATGTAGTCATTCATTCCTTCCCAAAGGCAAACTTTGTTTCCTGTTCCTTGATCATTAATTTATGCTCACAAAATTCTTATCTTCCCCCTCCCATGAGTTTATTTCCTAATATGAAGTCCTTTCTTTATTCTAATCAGCGAAATATATGCATTTTATCTTGTTTGCGCACGGTCTGAAATGAGACTTCTGAACGGTACCACTCGTAATCCCTGATACTTAAGATTAACAACAGTACTATCTTTGTTAAAAATGTGCTAGTTTATTCTGTGTCCAAAGCGTTCCACTCGTAAATCTTTCAACGTGAACGCACCTCAAAATCCTGGTGTGCATAGGTATATTTCGTTCCATGACACACCTCCAAAACGACCTGTAATAATTCGCGATAAAATACGTCAACAATTTTATCACTGTCATTAAAGTTTTTGATCAAAAGTGGGGTAATTATATTCTACTGTTTGCTTGGCGAATTGAAAAAATATTGAGATGATTATATTCTATTGTTTCAGGCTTCACTTCGTGGAAGTATTTAATATCCATACCAAAAAAGAAAGATTTGTACTTTTCCACAGATTTTATTATAAGTATGGTACAACGCGTTTCACCGACTTCACCGACCGGTGATACCTGATGATGCCGCAAGTCGGTGAAACGCGTTGTACCATTTAATAAAATCTGTGGAAAAGTACAAATCTTTCTTTTTTGGTATGGATATTGAGATGATGAATCCGGCCCGTGACAAGTTTCTCGTAAGTGCACAACTTCCTACGTAATTTTCCGCAAATTCTCCACGAATTGGCTCTTCTTTGACCGATTAAGAGATGAGGCCATATGCGCATGTAGAACCTTGGGTTGGAAACCCAAGGTTCTACATGCGCACATGTGGTTCTACAAGATTCTACATGCTACATGCAGTTCTACAAGGTCGGATGTTGGCTTGGGTGAGAAAAACCGATGATAATTTTTGCCAACCCTATAACGAAAGAGCTCACGTTACAAAAGGAGCCCACGAACTTCCTACACAACGGAGGACAACGTCTTCACCCTCAACGTGGCACGCACGCAAGTTGTAGAAATCTAAATACGAGTGCCCGTACTACCGAAAGATACTCTATCCATTGACGGTAAACTGACTTCTTCATTTGCAGTGGTTGGAGTTCTACCTTCTCGTACTGAAAGAGTCAAACTACTGCGGGTCAAGGCTGCCAGGATAACGGCCAACATACCCGTACCCGTTCTCGACACAGAGGGATGTACAGTGGTGAGGCCTGAATAAGGCATAGAGCTGAGAGTGGCTTGAGGGGCGGGACCTAAGAGAAGGTTTTCTCTGTTTTTTTATAGAGGTGACGGTGAAAGAAAAAGTTTTTGAGGAAAGGAGGGAAAAGGGGTGGTGGTTTAGGGCGGTGTCGGAAGAATCGCGCTCGGCGGATATGAAGGATGGATTGTTTCGGATGGACGGGAGGGGAGCGGAGAATGAGGGGACGAGGAAAAGGGACGGATGCATAAGAGAGGAGCTGGAGTCAAAAAGGGAGGGACCGAGGGGTACGATAAGGATACAAAAAAGTTGCTTAATGAAATGGAAGCGAGGGGACTGCGGGAAAGATGGAAGATGGAGGTGACACCAACCCTCTACTCCTCCTTCTCCTTATTCCCCACACTTCCACTGCTCCTCCTTTTTTTATTCAACCCCCGCCGACGATAAGATAGCGATTGAATTTGGAAGGATATATAAATACATGTGTGTGTGTATAATATAAATATATATATTGAATTATCTTGACATTGTAGACTCATCTGTTCTCTTACCAAATCTAGTCGCATCGCCTAATTTTAGATCTAAAATTAATAAAAAAGACACAGTGGTAGTACATTCATCTAAACTATACACTGTGAGCCATTAATGGCATAAGCAGCAAGTTTTTGGAATGACAGACATCAAAAGAATAATATCAAAGAAGTGAAACCATATGTAAACGGAAAGCCATTAAATTAAAGCAACCTACTACAAATGTTGGTGGTTTAGCATGAGAATTAATGTGATAACTAGCCTTTGGAAAGAAAAATGGCCCATTGAATCTACCAGCAGTCTATTGCTAATATTGTTCTCGGTCGTTGTACTCTGCACATACAGTGTGGGGCCTGATGAGTCAGGAGTAAACTAGAGTGGCCTGCACTCTTTGTAGATCTTACTATACCGGTTTTCTTTTTTATGAGAAATCTAGCTTTTTTCCTAGTCTGCGCAGCTACCTATCGATATTTTTACTGTCTTCTCGTTGCAATTTCAACTAAGTCTAGTGGATATTCATAGATATTTGTCTAGTTCCTTGATTAAAACATTCATAGTTGAAATGTAATTGTTTACCAAAATGTATAAATATTACTAAAATGTGTAAGTTATTGCCTCTTTTTCAAATGTTTATTATGTGTAGCAAGCGGACCTCCAATATATACAAGCTCGTTTAGAAGGAATTCGATTATCCTGGTTCTCATGTTATATTAAAAACGTCACTATTAAACGTTGAATTTAAGGGTGAATCATGACTACTTTCCGAACCCGATGTACTCTCTTCGATTCCTTCGATTTTATCATCAAATTGTGTGTCTCCCGTTTTGTTGACTGAGACACTTCATACCCATTCCTTAAGTTTAATTTAGGCCCAATGCAGAAATTTGAGCACAATCAGATTTCCTGCTCTAATTCATTGACTAACGTGTCACTTCTGGAATTTTTATTTCTGCGTAAACTACTTTTTAACCTCCGGTAGATTGTAAAAAGAAATTTTCAGTGGTAAACACACTAAAACCACTTCTTGAATTTACCACCTATACGATTTTCAATGATTTTTAATTCAATTTTACATATTCTATCATACCTTGCTCCAGATTTCAATTACTAGTATAATTTGAGGGGTGCCTTTAAGTCTGAAATCTCCTAATATTTTCTGACAAACTGCTTAAACCAGAAATTTGAAACTCCTGTCCCTCCACAACATAATCTTCCTGTTGAGGTAGGGGTTCTTTTACAATATCGATGCAATGGTCACCGAGAGCATTCTATAGGCGACCCATTTTTAACCATAATTTTGACACCCATTGGACCATCACCGCATATTTTATTCAACTGACAATGTATTTTAATGAGTTTTTAAACACGAAATTGAATAAAATAGTTAATCGCATTGTTTCGCACACTAAACGACATAATTTTGAGGATGAAAAACACTTATCAGTTCATAAGAACCTAATTAATCCTGTGCACCGTATAGTACAGTCATCTGTTTCTTTTTCATAAAAAGTACCAGCGGATTCTAAGATTCGCCATATTTTTCTATCAACACTAAAACCTTAAAAAATGTAGATACTCAAGACCATGAAAGTACCTAATCTCGGACCTAGCCTTCGAATATGCGTAAAAATTGAAATATACCATTATCAGATTCGTAACTGATAAAATTCAAAAACACCATTTTTGTAGAAGTGAGGCAAATCGTATTTATGCAATTGAGTGTACACCTTTAATCAATAGAATTGTCATTATTTTGTACGAAAAATTATGAATTTACCTAGAAACACTTTAATAGGCAAATGTTGGATGAAAAACATCCACACATAAAGGAATGGAAGGCCCACAAAATTAATTTAAAATGCTAAATATATCTCTATGCAGACTGGATGATAAAGACACACTTGAATTAATGGATAAATACAAACAACTCGTAATGCTATGTAAATATTCAGTTCTAGGGTGGTTCCGGAGATAAATAATGCAAAGGCATAAATGTGCCAGACAAAAACAAATTGAAAGTAAGCGTGGGAAAAGGAGGAAGGAAAAAAATATTCTTGCTGCCGTCTGTCGTGCGAATTTTTGTATACCTCTTCCCTCTTCCTTGCATTCTTAATAAATACCAGATTCCACGACGAATTAAAACATTCGCTCAAGTCAAAAGGAAGCCCTTCACGACCGATCTCTCTATTCCATCCCTCGCCTTTTTATATTCCATCCCCCTCCCTTCTGGAGGTATAAGAAAAGAGTCCCGGGGAAAATCTTCATTTCCAAATTTGTTCCGTCATATTGAAATATCTAAAGGCGAAAACATTCGGATGGTCAAAATGAATATTTAATATTTTTACGCAAAAAGTCATTGTTAATGCAACTCGTTATTTCCTTTCAGCTCACCAAATGACATGAAAAATCAAGGTTTATCAAATGAGTTATTTAGACAATATTCCATTAGCGTACACCGTAATAAAGTGGAAGAAACTCATAATTCTTGAACTAAAATTATTTGGAATTAGTTTAACATTTCCCATGTAGTTTTAACTTTGGAAGAGATCGGATAAATACAGTTTCTCATACACCTGATGTCCTCGTTGATGCACAAGATAAAAAACTCGGCGATGTCATGTTTTTCGGATTATTCCAAATTTGTGTGCTGTGGCCTCAGGATTTAATTGCGAATTGAAATCGAAGAATAAGCTATGGACCCTTTGTTTTCCTTAGATCACTTAAGGGCTTGATGCTGAGGGAGTTCTTTCAACGTATCCTCCTAGATTTCTGCATCCCACCAAATACGAAACAACCTGCAGACCTTTGTAGTCTATAATGTCTCAGATTTTTCTTGCTTCTCCTAATACTTACTATTACTTGTAACAATTTTTATAATACCGAACATCTTACGCTCAATGATTTTAAATGTGAAAATAATTACTTTTACCAATCAATGACTTTTGTTTTCTCCTTGAAAGTCGGTGGAAAATTCAGTTAGGTTTGCTGATGACCAGGCTTTGGTTTGTCAGTCAGCAAATGGTTTGCAAGCATTGCTGAATGAATTGGAAATTCAGTACGATATATATGAGATGAGAATCAATATAAAGAAAACAAAGCGATTAATTAAGTTATGCGATTTCCCAGAAAGTGAAAGGCAAAGTTTAACATTAAAATAGGAGGGGAAAAAATAGAGCAGGTAGAACAGTTTACGTATCTCGAAAGTGTTTTGGACCAACGTGGTCAGAGTAGTAGGGACGTAAGAAGAAATGCAAAAGGCAAAGAAGATTTTACAAGGAGGGATTAAAAGATAGGGACATTGAGTAAGGACGTTACGAAAAGGCTCATCAAAAGTTTGATATGGAGCGATTGTACGGCGCGGAAACATGACCATTGTAGTAGGATGATAGGCATACATAGAGTGGAGGCTTTGAATTTGGGTGTGGAGAAGGATGGAGAAGTTGAGTGGATAGGTAGAAAAACAAATGACAAAGTGTTGTGTTTGATGAGAGGGGATTGTTGGGAAAAATTAAGAAGGCAGTAAAAATGGATGAAAGGCATATTATTGGCAGTGTGATGTTAAAGAATGTGATAGAGGGCAGAATTTTAGGCAAACGAGGATAGAATAGTGATGTTAGATGGAATGAAGGGAGGAAGGAAGAATACGGACATGAAGAAGGACTTGTTGTACAGTAGAATGTTGGGTTGTGTTTTTCCAAGAGAGACATGGGATGTTCAGTTCAGTTCATGTTCATAAAATAGTGCAGGTGGAATAGTTTACCTACCTCGGAAGTGTTTTTGACCGAAATGGTCAAAGTATTAGGTACATGAGGAGAAGAATTGTGTTAGGCAAATCAGCTTTCACAAGGAAGATATCGATGGCAGGGAAGTTAAGGACGTTACTAGCCGGTTGTTAAAACTTTGATATGGAGCGTTGTTTTGTACGGCGTGGAAATATGGCCATTGAAACAAGATGATAGGCGCAGATTGGATGCTGTTGAAATGTGGGTATGGAGGCGAATGGGAAAGATAAAAAAGGACAGAAATGGAAACAAACGATGAAATTTAAGAATGCACCGTGAGAGAAGAGAGAGGATTGTTGGAAGATATTTAAAGGGGACAAAAAAGATGGATTCAGAGCATTTTAATTGGAAATTGAATGTTAAAGAATGGGATAAAGATGAAAACGTTAGGTAAGCGAGAAAGAGTAAGAATAGGATAGGTATGTTGGACGGAATGTATAGTGGAAGAAGTATACGGAATTGAAGAGAGTATTAACGTATTGTTGGATGTCTCTGTTTTTTTATTAGAAGCAAGTGCGAGTAAAGCTCTTAAATGTACCCTAGTTTAGTTTGTGTCCGTCAAAAACCCATGTTAACCGGGGGAATATTAATAATAATAATTTTTAACTAAAAGAAAACGAGCAAAAGGTGAGTATATTAAGGAGCTCTGACACCATAATTTTCAATATCACACTTGAATTAATCTTCTTTAGATCAAATAAATAATTCAGCTCTTTGATGCTTATTCTTTCTGCTATTCTTCGATGTATCATACATGAAACAATGTGGTTTTCTACGAATTTGGCTGGCAATTATGAGCAAACTGTTACGCCATTAGTACCAAAAATTCGTTCCGGCCGTATGAAAAACTGTAATTTATGGCAAAATCATACTTTGGGTAAACAGAAAAAGTTCTTAGAGTAGTCGCATGATCATGCATACTCCCAAAAAACGCCTCTATCTTGAGACAAAATTGCGTGCCAATAGCTCAAAAACTTCACAAATTTCCATCAATTTCTCCCAGCAGGAAGATGTAATTTTTTTATTCTTCTCCTTATAACTTTGATGCGCTCTTTGGGAGTTAATTTCCCTTTCCCTCCCTGAAACCTCAAACAATTTGTTTTGACTGCAGGAGAAATTCCGCTCATCCATCATCTTGAATCATTACTTATATTCGGAATTATTCTAGTATCAAAATGTCGGAAGTCCGAATCAAAAGATTGACATCACGGCAGCCATGTAATGAGGAAATTGACGATCATAGTCCGTTTGTGATGCCATATAATAATTTATGACCTTAAAAATATACAGTAGAAGAAAATAACCAATTCAAGTGATGACCTGTTCCTGTAGAGCGAGTGGATAGATACAATAATTACGTTTGTCCTTAACTAAACTGATTTCAGAAATGCACAAAAAGTATATGATGTACAGAATTCCGCACTGGCCAATACTATTAATCAATTATTGACATGTGGCATGAATAAATAAAATAACGATGCTCAAATTTAAATCGTTATGTAAAATTTTTATAACATTTATGAATTCATTGATCCACTCAACAACAACATATTTTCCCATATTTAAATAAGAATATAAGGAAATGAATAGCAAATATAGATAATATAAGGTTAGTGAGGTAGGTAAAAGGACGCGGATTTCAAGCAAAACCATTTCCGAAAAACCGGGAATTGATCTGTAGATCTTCGGTTTCCTGAACCGATACACAGGCTTACATACCATAACATTACTTTGCATTATTTGAACTCCTAAGTAGGATTACGTTTGAAATCTCGGTATCACACAAAGTAATAAAAAGGCATTAATGTATGATCAATTATTACGCTTGGCATTCTCAGAGGTGAAATCTGGGGCAGGGTTGAAGACTAGCAGGCGGCTACTACTTAGCTCACTTTAACTTCCCAAGAGGTAAGAATATTAGCTACGTAAAGAACTTCAAACCAGATCATTTTCGAAAGATATAAACCATGATTCTTGATGAAGCAAACAGTAGAATTATGCCTCCAAGAATGAAAGAACGAATGATCTGTGAATTCGGAGTGATATGTGAAAAACAGAGTTAGGTATCCAGAACGATAAAATGGCCAAGTTATACTCAAAATAAATCAATGAAATGATAATATTAATTCAAATACCTTTGAGACTAAAAATTATGGTGAATTAGAGAAAATGGAAAAAATCACTCGATAAAATAAATTTTAATATATTAGAAACAAATGAATATTAAGTCATTTCGATAAAATTTATCCCTCGATAAAGCTATTAGATCACTTTTTGAAACTAATTACAACAGTTTGTTGCACAATGGCGGCATGTGTAAAAATTCATTTCAAGTTAAAATTAGTGAAAAAACTACTCTTAAGTAAAAAATTATTCATTCTGATTTATTTCAACGGCAAGGGACTGTAGATTTTGCTCGTTGGAATAGCGATGGGTTGAGCAGCATTATGCTTACATACAAAAGAGACACTCGTACACATACCTATGCTCAGGAAGTGTATTATGATCAACAAAAACTTGATAAACTTTTTTCAGAACTAGGATTTATCGGTTAACTCTGGTAAATTCAACAAGGATAAACTTTTGAGTATTGGACAGATAAAATATATTTTTTTAAACACTTTAACCGAATGAAATAAAAATATCAGCCTTCTACGGCAAAAAAAATTAAGGAGTGGAAACAAATTTAAGGATATTTTTCTACAAATATTATTCTGCAACAATACTTAAATGACATTTAAATCATTGAATTAAGTTTAAAATAATAATATGTAATCCGCAGCAAAATACTGTTAGAAATCATAAGAGGACCCCCAATAACGCAATATCTAGGCAAATAAATATATAAATAGAAAACAGACATAAATAATTTCGCTAGTGACACATTGTGAAAAATGAACTCATAGACAAAGTGAAGGGGAAAATACTTAACATGAAAAAGGAAGAGCGTAAGTTTCGGGATGAGATAAAGGTGGAGGAAAAGAAATGATAGAACGGGCAAGGGAGTGGTATTTCATCCCCTTCTGCCCCAAACGTGCTGCTTCTCTCCGTGAAATATGTACAGAGTTCGGGAGTATTGGCTTCGGTCTAAGGGAGGTGTTCCCACATATTCGGAAAGACATGGAGGGGTTGAAGTGTGTGGATGGAATCCCGGGGGACATGAAGGGCACGTGGAATAAGGGATTGTGGAAGAGGAATCCATTAGAGAAGAAGGCACGCGGAGTGCGAATAAGGAAAGTACGTTGGCCATACCCAATCATTGCAATCACACAAATTCCTCTCAAATACGGACAAATCAAAATTTTAAGTCAATACACAGGATTCCAAATTATGAAAACTAAGGTTGGATGATATTTTTCAGTTTTCTTTGCAACATGAAGAATCGATTCGACCAGTTCCGAATACAGTACAATGATGTAAAATGTGGCCGAATAAACACTCGCTTACATATGGCCTTTAATGAGATTAAAACTAGTATGACTCCAAACATCTCGTCTAACCTTCTTAATCTATTCCTAAATAAAAATTTATTACATATAAACGGTCAAAAGGCAACAATGACATTTACCCCAAAAACTCTCCAGCTTTACATTGAATGGTGCAGTATATTTTTTAAACTACGTGGTTATGAATCAAATCTCAGAACTCAGTTATGAGTAAAATCAATTCTCTTTATCAGTTCAAAAAATATGGGATATGTATTCCTGCTTTCGTATGAATCGTTCGTATTGAAAGGTTGTTATTACTGAAAGTAATGTATTCTGATTTCATATGACAAAATGTGCCATATAGATTGCGGCTCTCTTCACACGAAAAAACTCACGCTTTTGATAATATTTCCTAGGTTCAAAATGGCAATTGAAAATTTACTAAAGGATGGTGTGTAAAAGCAGAAAGGCTATTGATTTTTCACCGATCTGTGTATCGAGAGCGGAGATTAGGTTGTGAGTGTAGAGATAAGTTTATAAGGTAGGAGTAGAGAGAGCTGAACGAGAGGTGACAGAAACGTAAGAGAGAGGGTGTGCTATGATGGGAGCTGAAAAAGGAAAGGAAGATTGAGTTGAGTGAACGGAAGAAAGAAAAAGGGAAGCCAACGAGGGAATAAACGGGAGGGAAGGGAGGAGGAAAAGAAAAATTTGGGAGGAGTGCAGATGAGGATGGAGAGAGGGAACGATGGGAGGAAGACGTCAAGGCGAAAATTGAAAGGGTTCCTCGGTGGAGTGGGGCGGGATTAGGAGTGATGGAAGGAGTAGAGAGGGGAGTTGCAGTGAAAGGCAAGAGGGGTAAAAAGAGAGGGGCAGGTGAAGGAAGAGCAAAAAGACGTATCCTTTTCGGCCGGGTTTCCTTATTTCCGAAATCTCCTTCTCTCTTTCCCTCCATCCTCCCTACCTCCCAAAAATAGAAGAGGGGGAGGGAATAGGGTGTGGGTGGGGAAAAGATAACTTTCCCAGAATTCTCATCCATTTTCATCTCCGAGAGAGCCAAGTTCGTTTTGATGCTATTTCTTACTACTAAAGCTCTCTCTTCTTAACGCACCGCTCCGCGTACTTGCCCGTGCCCTGCCTATATTCGACCCCTTCTGGTGCCCCATCCGAACCCCATCTTAGTTCTCCCCCATCCATCTTGTCTATTCCTTTCTCCCGTGATCCCCCAACCCCACGGAGTCACCACTCAAATTCTCACTATATCTATGCACAAACACCTCTTGCCCTTCTCAAGAAATAAAAGACAACTTCATTTTTTAACACGATATTTAAGAGAGTAACTCTTGGAAAGGGGGGGGGGAAGAAAGGTTGTACGGGTTCCCCTTTTTCGGCCCTTTGGCCCACGACACCTGATGTCCTTCACCAAAATCCAACTTCATCCGGAAACGAAGCTAGGTGATCGACAACGTCTTTCTCCCTGAATGGAAACCTCTCAACTATATATTATGTATGCACGTTATATGGAGAAACCAGAGATAGAAAAATTAGAGGTTGAAGGACTTATCCAATTGAAGACCTGGTCAAGGAAATTCGTTTTGTGTAACTGAATTCCACTTAGTTATCATGCAATTAATATTCAAATTGCTCATGAGAATGTAATAAGAAGAGATCCTAGAGAAAAACAAACTATAATGTATTTTATAAGGTATTGTTTCCTGGCAAATCCTTGATTTTATAATGAATTAAACGCTTGATAAAGAATATTTTTCTTCTGATCCATTTAATAGCAAGCATGAATTAATGAATTCATAAAATCTTTTACTTAACACTTATCTAGACTTTAGATACCTGAGAAATGAAATATAATTCTCAATCTAAACGGAATAAACCATGTTTGATTTCAGATTCCATTTAATCTATTTGAGCCACTGTATGAATCAAAACCTAACTTCATTTTTCATGGATATGACCCAAATATGAGGGAAAAGTAATACTAGCGGAAGTAATAATCGGAAATAAAGTAATAATAATGTTATCGATAATGTTTATGTACAATCAGTTAAATTGAATGCATTACTAAAAATGAAAAAAATAGTCATGATTTGCCTGAAGGAAAAAAAACAGTTCCGAAAATGATTTCTCATTAAAGTGCTTCAATTATACGATACTCAAAAGTGATAAAGGATTACGTATTTCATAGATATTAAATATTTGATTGATATCAAGGAGAATTATGTATCATCATCTTTATCTATCAGTTGAATGTAGTATCAGTAGTATTGTATTGTATTGTAGAATGTAGAAAAGTAGCAGTGTATTCCGTAAGTCCCTACTTTTTAATGGAGAATAGATTGCTTTTCTCCCAATCCAATGAAAATCGTCCCTCATCAAAATTTCTCCCCTTAAAGGCCTAACAATCCTCTGATCTGAATTTATCGAATCATTTCGTTTGGTTAAAGCTTATTTCTTCACTTTCACAAGAGGGTTAGTCCTCGAGGTGCTAGGAGAATCAACCTAAGCATTAGTAGAAGACCTTTTCGTCACATTCGCGAGAAAAGTTGAAGAAGAGGAAAAATTTCCTTCACCGGAGAACAATGAGTGCTATTGGCGATCTGAGGAAGATGGATGGCACAGTCTCGGGGAGGAAAGGGCTTAAAAGGAAGCAAACAAGGAAGTATTATCCTCTAAAACGCTTTGAGGAGAAGAGAGAATGGGAAACGCAAGGGTGGTTGAGAGGGGGGGCGGATTTCTTTGTTTCCAGCCCTCTCTGAGACACATTCCTCCTATTTCAGTCCTACCCCCTTCCCCGAAGTCATACCTCTTCCTTGAAAAGGGCAGAGTCGATCGGTGAAGCACCAAAACGGTCACATACCTCCTGACCCTAGGCGAGGAGCTCTTTGCGAGATCTCCTCGTCGTTATTTGCTTTCTTTCCATAGTGACGCTTGGCTTTTTTTTTGGAAAAAATTCTGCGGACGCGAGGTTGAGATCCTCAGCGAGCTAACTGGATGTCTTTGGGTGTAAAGTTTTACGTTGAGATAATAAAGGAAGATGGGAAATTTTAAGCAGGATTCTCCATTTACAAGTGTTCCTTTTTCTTCAAAGAACTATATCTGCCCTTTATTTTGTCCATTACGATCAAGGCAATACAAGTTGGAAGCTTGCTGGTGTATTTTTAAAATCAAGTAGTGGTAGAATAAGGATCTCCACAAAGCATCTGTAGTAGGGATCGGGTTACTATTGAGAACTATCTGTCTTCACCCGGGATTCGAACCCGGACCCTCTCGGTGGGAATCCAGTACGCTAATGTTCTCATCCAAGAATCGCTAAATGTTGCTAACATTTGATTAAAAATATCACTGCTTTTAAAATATTCTTATTGCATTCCATATTCTGACTCGGAAAAAATCGTCATTTTCCAGGATCCTCGTACTCAGCTTCCTATATCTGAAGATGTATGTCAATTGGTGTAACTTAATTAGGCTTTTATTGGACACTTTATGTGACCGCAGCCATCACCTTCTGTAAGGAAAGTTTACTGCCAGATGGTTTCATTTCCAACCCTTTATATTTCCTGGAAACATTTAAAGCGTAATAATCCTTAAGGCCCTCCAATGGACTACAACCTTGTCGTGGTGGAAGGGCTTGTGCGCTCCGATGACCCCTAGAGCTGTGCTGGCGGGAGTAATAATAATTGCTCCTGGTAGGGTCACCCATGCCAGATAGGTCGAAGGTTAGGAGCCAGACGAAAGGTAGTCCACGCAGCGTCTGTTCCTCAGTGAGGCGGCCGCAAAGGCGTCTGACACCAGTGGGGCGGCCATTAAGTGATGGTGTCACGTTAAAAACACTATTGAGGAAGGCAACGGGAAACAACCTCAATTATCATTCCCAAAAATGTAATGATGGGCACTATAGAGATTCCAGGAAAAAGAAGGCTAAGATAAACATTAAAATAGGAGGGGAAAAAATAGAGCAGGTAGAACAGTTTACATATCTCGGAAGTGTTCTGGACCAACACGGTCAAAGTAGTAGGGACCTAAGGAGAAGAATTGCGCTAGGTAAGGAGGCTTTCTCTAGGAGGAGGGAGTTGATGACGGGGACGTTGAGTAGGGAGGTTTAGACAAGACTCGTAAAAACTCTGATATGGAGCGTAGCTATGTAAACGTGGTCGCTGAAGCAGGAGGATAGACGTAGATTGGAGGCGTATTGAGCGGTAGTGGAATTTTGAAGAAGGTAATAGAGGGGAGAATGTTAGGCAAATGAGGAAAGGGCAGGAACAGGATAGGGATGTTGGACGGAATGAAGGGAGGAAGGAAATACACTGAGATGAAGAGAAACCTGATGTAGAGTAGATTGCCGGATTGGGTTTCGTTTTGGAGTTACAAAATATTTATATGAATGTTGTGTCCATCCAAAAACCTACCTTTACCGGTAGGTTACCTAATAATAATAATGATCCTTAAGGGAAAATATATTTCCTTGATATTTTGTACACGTATCTCCATGGCTGTGTATGCAAAGGATTGATCAGTAATTTAGGATAATAGAATATATGTATCAATTAAATTACTAAGGTTAATACCAATAAAATTAGGTGAAATAAAAGGCTATTCAAATAAAAAGAAAAGAAGAGAGGAAACTGAGACGAAAATATCAAAAATAGACTCGAAATAATAAAGTGACTGCCGATGACAGCAAGTGCAGCCTCTCCACCGCAAAGAGAGAGGTCAGGGTGTCTGCTACATTCTGCACATTCTCGAACACCAATATAGCCCATGATGTCAGACTATCGTGTTCAGCACTAGCAATAGACGAGATATGGTATGCTATTTCTTTCTTTTTTCGGTCGAAATTTTATACGAGAATAACGATGTTTCAATTTGAGGCAATGATCTAATGTTCCGGTTGGAACCAGCCTGTATTCGGTATTCTGTTACAATATCGGGCATTTTTTATTGATGGTTTCCAAAATACAATAAATAAAAACTATTAGATGCAAAAGCAGTTTAAAAAACAATGGAATAAATCCCGAAAAGTGATTCATGAATACTCAATCAATGGATATAATAAAATGAATGTGTGATGATTGTTATTATTATTATACATTTTGGCTCCAACTGTATACACTTATTTCATAAACTTTCAAAAAAGTGTAGAATGGTAGTCAAGCTATAGGCCGAGTGACCTAGCTTCGTTGAAGGTGGTAAGTATATAATTTTCTCATATTATTTATTGATTTTCACCCGCATTTATTTTATTTAAATATCTCTCTCTACCATCTATAGGCTAGTTATTTATTGGCCTTTGTCAAAAATTTTATTTATATTAGGGGCATATTTTGCGTTCATATTTCAATTTTTGAAATTTGTGAAAGTTTTCTTGGACCTAATACATATAATGAGGATAAATATTCACTAGAAAGCGACTTTTTGGAATCATCACACTTTCCTTTGGAAGATAGGTTTAAAAAAATAATGGATTTGTTGAGGTACTGTGTGACATTGACTTAAGTTAAAACAAGCTTTTCTACCACTAACTATGTCACTCATCGGATTGGACTAACGTGACATATTCCGTAGCGTAAATTCAAATAAATCATTTCGCATGAAATCTTTAAGAATTTGACGTTCTAGGGACTTGAAATATCTTGATATATCATCCTTAAATATACGTTTGGCATATCTCAGATGAAATTAACAGGGAAGTTATTATAGTGTCCACTTAAATTTGTTTCATCAGAAATAAGCAACAAAAGACATTAATAACTAGCACGTACATTTCGACAAATTTAATAGTTGGAGCGTATATTAATTAGTTGAATACTCAGTAATAGTTAATATGATGTTTACAAGTTGCTGTCTCGCAGAAGCGTACAACTCACAGCTAAGCAGAAGGAGAATGATTTCTGTACATGTGTATAAATTATAATTTATTGATATAATATAATATATTAATAATTGGATAATTATCCAACCATTAATAGCAAAAATGGGAGCCTGCTTGATTCTAATTAATGAAAATTACATCCGCCAGAAATCATCAGGTTGCTTATTTTGGACGGAAATTTTTATTTGGTGCTTGATAAAGAATCTCCTTCTCATTCGGAACCATAATGAGTCGATGTTTATGTTTACGAAAAAATACAGGATTGTTTCAGGACTTCTCAAATACAGTAAAAATATCACAATATTTGGACTGGCCCCCTTTCATCAGAAAAGTAAAATCAACGATACAGATCAAACTAACATTAAATTTAAACACAGAATTTGAATAATGATATATATTTTTTACTTTTAAGTTTATTTTTCATTATTTAAAAAATTCGGAAAATGGTTGGAATTAATATTTTTCTGAGCATCTGAAAACTGTTTCGAGAGATATTTGGTTTAGTATAATTTTGTGGAAAATAAAACACTGCACCAATTGGAAGACCTCCGTTGATTCTTAATAGGGTAATTCAAAGAAGAATTTTTTGTTTCAATGGTTAGCGTAAAATTTATTTTATTATCTAATTATTATTTCATTCTTAATTTCAATTGTAAAAGAAATTAAAGGCAGTAGAAGTTTTATTTTAGGATTCTTTTAGACAATAGAAAATAAGATCAGAAAATTTGTCTTGAGAGGAAATTCAGAAAACCGTTGAAAGCACTCTGCAGTGAACTCTTCCATTATAAGCTTATATTGCGCGTGCTCCTCAAAGACTATTCAAGGGAATTAATTAAGGTAAATTTTACAAGAATATGTGCCAATATTTCTACCTAGAGGAAAGTCGTTGAAATCCCCATAGCGCATTTACCGTTCGCACCAACACCTCAGTACGCCTTATTTGATGGGCCAAGTCACAGTGCAACACAAAGATCATATTGCTTACACTTGAATTCTAAAGCAGGAAAGAGCAACTACTATATAAGGATTTTAATACACTCCATCATAGTTTCAGCTATATCTTTAGATGAAATCTACCTTAATTTTATATTTGTTAAAAATATATCCGACTATTTTTCAAATAGAATTTCAAATATAGCACGAAGAAAGAATCAATCCTGCGTTTCCACAGGAAAGAATTTATTTTTGTCGACTAGTTTCGCTAAGTAGCCATTTTTCTTTCTAAATATGGAATTGTCGAAAGTCTTTTATTCTTTCATACATGAACTTACACAAAGTATCAGCGTCAATTGTTTCTCGAAAATAAAAGAATTAAAATGAATAAATAAGTATATTTCATAAGCAGCTGTAGATTGGTCAAATATTGGACAAGGAGAACTATCCCTACCATTTCTAAAACTATAAATGGAGGCACCAATATTGACAATGATGTCCAAAATTTTACAATCAATTTCGAGAGCCTTCCTAAAACCATAGAAGTCAATTTTTTGAGAAATCAAGGACTATCCGTATTTTGAATAGACGTCCATGATACGAAAAGTAAAGTAGAACTTTGAAGTGACGTCAAATGGCTTAGAAGTGCTAAAAAATACTTCAAGGTGTTTGAGAGAAAAATACCTAGTTAAAAATACGAAAATGTCGAAGACGAACTTAACTAAAATTTATTAAAATTATTGACTTCGTAATTCCACACACTTAAAGTGGGATGACTTACAAATTCAGTCATTTAATTTCATTTCAATAGGTATATAAAGTTTTTCATCGAAGAAATATTTAATAAAATAGTCTCTTTCATGCATGATGAAATAATACTTAAACAATAAATTTGTTAAAATTTTCATAAATTGCAATTTAAAGGAACTTACGCCTACTTAAGGTAATCCATTTTAGTGCCAAAAAATTCCCCCTTCTGTATTATTTTCTCGTATTCAAATACACCTATTCAATGCACCTATTTACTGTCATCCTTATAAAGCATTCTGAGCTACGTAAGGGTCCGAAAATGTCTACTAACTTCTTCCTTACCATACGACTCGTACTTCCAGTCTCTTTAGTACGTTACTTCTCACACATTGAGCACATATATATACGTATATATAGTTGTATATATACGTTATATATAAATATATATAACGTACAGGTATATATACACCAAATTTCAAACATTCTTTTGAACTCCTCTTACGCAAGGTTTTTAACTGTCAATACTTTCGGGAGAATCTATTAAGTGATATTATATTACCCATGTGTAAGTAAAATACTCTTAACTGATTTACTTGGATTCAAGAGTTTAAAATAATATGGTGTTCCGAGATATTTTACGAATTTCAACCAGACGGAAGATATCCCAAATGCCTAATTTCACTCGCTTTCGACGAGAAGTAACACGTTGAGAGAGAGGCAGGATAAGTGACAATGAGTTAAAAGGAACTGGTTCAAAACACATCAAAAACGGAGGTTTTGAAATCATTAACAGAAGCTTTTTGTGGCGAGTTAAAGAAAAGAAAAAAACATTTCTCACCAGCAACATCTGATTCACCAGAGGTGTTGCAAAGGATGAAAAGAAAGGGTGGGAATGAAGTAGAAAGAAAGATAATAAAAATATTCAGGGTAAGGAAATTCGAGAGACCGGTTTTGGAGCCACGGCGTACCCCCATCGTAAGACAGACGAGAAAGATCCGGAGGCACCAATAGCGGAGCGAAACGAAGACGACGTAGGTAGGGGGTAATGCTGAGCATAAAAAAGGAGTGGCGAGGAGGAGAGGAGAGTTGGAGAGGGAGGAGCAAGAGAGGTGTGAAAAGAAGAAAGAACAGACGGTGAGCAGGGAGGACAGGGTGTAAGGAGAGTCTGGTACGCTCAGAAAGAATAAAGGGAAGTGGTGAAGAGGGGTGAAGAAGAAATCTAAGACCAGAAGGAGTGGTTGGCGGCTATGGTGGCTGTGGCGGCAACGGAGAACGAAAAGTTCATATAATCCTTCAGCTGGGCGTATTAATTAAATTTCCTTCTGGTCCACAAAGAAATTCAATTAAGAAGTTAAAGCAGGAAAGTGGGGGAGAGGAGGAGGAGGCCGAAGAAGGAGGTTGCTTCGAGTTTACGGATGACTCCTCTCCACCCTACTCAAGCTTCTCCATCCCATTCCAACGTTTCACATGCCTCCTCCAATCCTCCCCTCCCAATACATATATATATATACATTTTTTTTTGGAGCCTGCATACGATTCCCGCCCACTTCCCTACCCCACCCATGAGGCAAACAAGTTCCCCTTTTCCGTTTTCCCTTCAGAAAAAAAAGAGAACACTCGGATTTTTTCTGCCGCTCCTGATAGTTTACCTTTCAACTCACACCCTCGATCTACAGAAACCGCAGACCAACATGGCTTCTCCTCCCCCTGGTTCCTTCCCCGAAGCTTCCCCTTTCCTTACTACTCTTACTCCCCCTGACTACCCCCTTACTCCCCCGCCCATAGTTTTTAAACCTTGCAGCACGAAATCCCCCATCTGTCCTTCACCCTTTTTGCGAGGGCGCGAGGAAAAGGGGAGGAAACACGGTCTAGAAACACCACACCACCTCACCTCCGCCCGACTTCCTCGGCCATTCTTTTGTTTCGTGGTTTGATAAACACGGATTATTCTCGCTCACCCCTTTATCCTCAATTTATTCCCCGAGCGTACACTCCATCCTCCTCTCTACCTCCTCACCCCTCGGAGACCGCCGAGCAGTCAACTCCACTTCATTTATATTCTTACTGCTCTTATTTTGGTTGAAACCGTGTGAAGGGTGTCCTTATCACCATTGACGTGGATTCTTGGGAAAGTTAGATATGTAAGCACGTTCATTCGATGAAAAGAGGCTACATTCCTAAAAATTCAATGAGGATCTCAACATTTCCCATGAAGAAGTAATCGTAATTTTGACCTAAATAAAGTTCCTTTTTAATTCATACCCAGCAGATTTCTAGCCGAATAATAATTTCTGCTAACTTTCATGACTGCCTGATTTCTTAAGACAGTTAATCCAAGTTCTCAGAAATTTCATCAGTTCGTAAGCAAATCTCCCGAGAGTTTGATTGAGATGTCGGATTATTCAGTGATAGTTTTTAGTGTCCACTTAGGAGAGATGGATAACAACTCATATATATATATATATATATATATATATATATATATATATACTATATATACAATTCACTCTTACATAAAGATAAACATTGGTTTTCTAAGGTTTCTCCTTAAATGTAGGTACACGTTCAGTTTCTCTAGATATATCATTTCGCCTTATGTCCATCCCCGTTTACGCAACTTTTCCCAAAGGCCTCAAAAGAGAGGCGCCTCCCATCATAACTTTTTCCGAGGAGCATCAGCTTGCAGCCTACAATTCTTAGACAATATCACAGATAGTTCATTCTAATATCCAGACAAAAGATATTCAGTAAACGCTCTAGTTTTTGGGGTTGACATTGGCTGATGATGCATAAAAATAAAAAGTACAACATTCCCAAACCCGGACACGCGGTTGAGTTTCAGACGCCTACTGATGTTCGACAAATATCTATCCAAAAAATATGCTCTTGAAAAGATGACTTGCCACTTGTTAAGGAACACGCAATGTGTACCAGAAATGCTACCTCGGTCGTCAAATACAATTTAAGGAGGAGTAGAAATCCTCCATAACACTGGAGTGAAGGTTGGATTCGGCTCTACTGCAACCGTATTTAGAATGTTCGAGCATTTTCATCACCATTATCTCTACGGGCAGGCCATTGAAATGCCTTACATATCCCCACGAGGGAATGTACTCACGAAAAAGCATACACATCAACATATTTCGACGTTAAATCTTCGTGGGTGGTGCGTCATTTCATCGCTTATCGCGCTCTCCTCCCTCACCTTATCATCCTTTCGACTCGTACCTCACTCTCCCACTCAACCCCAAGGGAAGAGGAGAAAGGGGAGATCCTGTTGGTCTCTCCAAACCTCTCTTCCCTCCTCTTATCGTTCTCTCGCTCTCCAGTCGCCTCGCCTGAGACTCATCCACTCCGTTTATCAAGAATCCCCTTCTTTCTTTATACGCCCCTCCGGCTTCGCACACGTCCATCCCTCTACACACACGAAAAAAACCACTGCTTTACCACTCCCCCTCCTTCCTCCCCCCCCCCACACATCCTCCACATCCCGATGTCGTGTGCCTTAAACCACTCAGAAGCGAGGCGAGACAGTGTGTGCATATATCCATCTCAGTCGACTTAAGAAACCTTCCTCTCACACTTTATTCCGCCCCACCCCATCATCCCAATTCTAACCGTATCCCTCTCCTCTTCCTTCCGCCTCTCTCCCGCTCTCTCGCCACTCCCTTTTCACCCCATCCCTCAAAGCAACCCCCCCCTCTTCCAAACTCCACAACTCTTCCGAGCAAACATCTTCCACCCACCACTTCCACCGCATTTCGAAGGCGACCGCACCCAGTGCCGTTTCCCTAACCCTTCATCCATCCATCCATCGCCTCCCTCGTTCCTCCACATCTCCCTCCGCCTTTCTGCCTGCATCCTTCCCCCAACCTCCCTTTCCATATTATTCATTTTCTCCTCACGCCGTCTTAGCCCCCATTAACCCCTGCGAAACGCCTTGATTCTCCTCTTTTATCTCTTTCCCGCTTGTCCCGCGCCCTCTTCTTCCTCCTACACTCCTCATCTCTTTCAGTTTTCCGCACCTTTGTCCTTTTCGACCCTTTCCTACTTATTCTCCTCCTCCTGTTTTGGGTGGGGGTCGGAGGTCTAAGAGTTTACAATGCCTTGTCCCCTCGTCCTTTCTCACCCAACCAACATGGTTTACGGTTTTCGTTACCCTAGATTTTATTTTGTTTTCTTTGTTGGCTCGCAAAGCTTTTGCCAATTTTCGCGGAGTAAGAACGTTGTTCATGGTCGACCCGAAAATGCGGTGTGCCGTGTGCGTGTGTCTGAGGATGTTATACAACAAAATTATTTTTTTTTGTTTTCACCGACGCAACCTTTCGCTGCCTCACCATCAACTTACGACCTCATCTAAGAGCTCTTAGGTATGTTATTTAATGCGTCCAGTCGTAAAACAAATTATTAAATCCGCCAGACGACAGGAAAACGAATAGAGGGGAGGAAAGACCTTAAGAGAATTTTATGCGTGTCATAACGAAGAATAAAAAACAGGTTCATTTCTGATGCCACATAAAGAAGTGAAGCTTTTTCAGCACCCTCCCTCCTGTTTAATAGTAAACTTTTATATTCTCCACCCAGAATTTTCCCTACTTCACGCGTATATCCTCCACGGTGTAGCAAAATAATTTTATTCGATTTATTTTGTTTTATTGATTGGAGTTCATGAAATTTAAATGAACATTAGAGTGAATAAATATTGCATTTACGAATAATAATTTCAAATTTTAGTGCAATAAACATCACCCTATTGTAGAAGTTTCCAGGATTTGAGTGAATCACAACTTTCGACGCCAAGTTTAAAGGTAATTTCCTCCAATATTATAAAAATTAACATACATTTATGCAATATGTATATGCTATGTTGAATCCCAGAAATTTATATACATGCATCTATACTGAATTACGATTGCATATTATTGACTTCATATTTTTAAGAATAATTGTTGAGTGACAAATCTAGGCTACAAACTAACCTTAATTGCGAATAATTAAGTCTCTTTATTACTTCTGTGTTTTCCAAAATAATCAAGAAATAATTTCTATATTCAAATTTTCATTACATCAATTCATAAATTTTCTAACATTAAAAAGAAAACTGAAATTATACAATAAAAACATTTCGGCCATAGATAAAAATCACTGATGAAGTAAGTTTTAAGACAATATAAATTAAGCATTCATTGACGTACCTAAGCATTATTGCAGTGTTCAGCAATTACATGATGTATTTTAATTAATGCTATAAGCACTTATGTAGCGCCCTTTAAAAAACCTCAGGAATCCTTTATCACGTAACCACTTCCTTTAAGAGCAACAACATTGCAAAAAGAACAAACCGGAGCTTTAAATCAGCCCAGGATTTCACGCCATTTAAAAGGCTACTCATTCTTTTCTTCTGCCAGGCGCGAGTCCTTTTGTCTCTCGGAGATTCAAAAGGCCGGCGCTTAACCTCTCGCGTACCCCTTGAAAAACTCCCACCGTCGAGCTTCGTACAGCCTCGAGCCGAACCCCTTGTCAAAAGGGGGAATCTTGCCCCTACCTCATCCCTACTCTCCTCGTCGACCGACCGGAATTCCTTCGAGTTTTCAGCCCATTCTTTGCGTAACCCTACACCAGCTTCCTTCCTCAGTCCCTTCCGCCCGAAACTCAGATTCCCTCTACATGCGACCCCGAACCTTTCAACTGCTAACTGCGTAAATGTACGTTCTAATGCCCTTCGTTTTCCTTTTGCTCGAAACCTAAAGAGATCAGCAAGACTCCCTCGCACATCCCCAACAAGAATTACGTAATCCGTAATTCCATATTTAAAAAGATTGTGGTACATGTATGTAACAAGTGGGCAAATACCTAAAGTTTAAATTCCTAATATAAAAGTGCGTCGAAAATATTAAAGGCTGTTTCAGATCATCTCACTCACCTATATCATTCAATGGATAAGTGGTGGAGTTATCCTTGCATGAAAAGGCTATTTGAGAACAAAAAAAAATTGGCTACGATGTAAAGTTATTTTCAGTGATTTCAAAAACGTATTGTTAGATATATTTACTGTAGCAGTCGATTATTTCAGGGCGAAATAGACTGTATAATATTTTACTATTAATACATTTATAAATAAAATATTGAATTTTTGGGAAATTAAAGCATGGTCTCAGTTAAACTCTTATTATCAACTTCGTTATCCAAAAAGTCAAATCGGTCGGAATAAAATTATTACGGTCATTTGTACTGAGAGAAATGCTATACAAACATAATGTAGATACTACAAAGGGGATGATTTGTTTCATGTTTACGTCATTTTATTCGTCAAAAAAAGGTTTAGCTTTTAAATAACTTTTATGGACGCAATTATAAACCCGAAGTTCATTTCTACCATGAATGCAAAAAATCACCGCATTTGTATTAACTCTGGAAAGATAACTTCTTTATAAATATATATATATATATTTCATGTCATATTTTGACCCCTGGATTTACTCAAAGAAAATATGGCGTGTTTCTATAGGGGAATTTTACCCTCTGTTTACAAATTAACTTTTTCAGAGATTTTGATCATTCGCAGCGTATTATGGAATAAAAACTGGCAATGTGAAATCCTTTCTACTATTCGTGAATGCATATACTTACTGATAAAATAATGCTCAAGTGTATTATACCATGGTAAGAAATTATATAATTTCAAGTTACCCAAGTCATTATTATGGGGTACGAATAGTTCTGCTAGCTTATTTTGGTCGTTAATCGCAATACCTCCTGCATGTGGTATTAGTCTTATTTATCCCTTAATTTTACAAGTGATTGGTCGGTTTAATATCGTTATCGTAATTAATTTCTATTTCAAATAAAAAGTATGCCCCAATTTTTAAAAACCCACACCTAAGAGTTACGTGTTACTGCTCCCTTTCTTATATCCCCAAAGGCGGATTGCAAAATAATATAAAGAGAACTATCCCTCTAGCACTGTATATATATATATATATAAAAATATATATATATATATATATTTCCCTTTCTCAAGGAGGAGGGAGTTGATGACGGGGACGTTCAGTAGGGATGTTAAGACAAGACTCGGAAACGTGGTCACTGAAGCAGAAGGATAGAGGTAGATTGGAGGCTTTTGAAATGTGGGTGTGGAGAAGGATGGAGAAGGTGAAATGGACCGAAAGGAAAACAAATGAGGAAGTACTGGAGATGGTGGGTGAGGAGAGGGGTTTGTTGAGAGAAATCCTATGGAGGCAGGAAAAATGGATGAAAGGCGTATTGAGAGGTAGTGGAATGTTGAAGAAGGTAATAGAGGGAGAATGTTGGGCAAGCGAGGAAAGGGTAGGAACAGGATAGGGATGTTGATGGGATAAAGGGTGGAAAGAAGTACACAGAGATGAAGAGGGACCTGATGTAGATTAGATTGCTGGATTGGGTTTTGTTTGGAGTTAAAAAATATTTATTTGATAGTTGTGTCCATCCAAAAACCTACCCTAACCGGTAGATTACCTAATAATAATTTCCCTTTATCTCTGCAGAATTGAAGAGGACGGAAATTTCTCCCGTGATATTCTTTGAGTGCATCGTTACCTCTCCCATGATCCAATCCTTCCTTTAAATCCCCTCCCGCCCCCCATATGCAAAACCCCCAACCCGAAACCTCGTAACCCCTTGAAGTGCAAACAATTCTCTAGCCCTACGCCCTCGCCCATGCACTGCGGAATGTGTTCATATTCAAATTAAGATGCAGGGATCTCCCGGAGAATCGATCCAACTGAGGTTCCTTTATATAAATATATTCGTTTGTTTATTTTTCTTTAAAAAATACGGGTCTTCCATTCATCTATCTCCTTTTTTATTTATTCACCATCTCTTGTTCTTGAATGAGATGTGCGAGGTCGTGTTTTCCTCCCAGGACTCCGGAAAGAAAGTGGAGAAGGGCCCTAATTGCTTACTTTTTCCCAAACCCCTCAGGTTATCACTGAGCCAGAAATTTGGGTTGATTTATTATCCCATCTAAAAGATAATATTTTGTCATTAGTAAGGATTGTTAATGGTTCCCTCTGAGAGTATTAATAATATATGCAGGGGACCGTTGTTATGTAAATATTCAGTATAATTTCATAACTACTATCGGGGTGTGCTGTGTTCGGAAATTACAAAAATCGAGATTTTAAATTTGATTTTTCCAACATAGATCTCAGGATGCATCCTCTAGGAAGTGATCTCGTGAATGTTATTCAATGTATGGATATAAAAATACAACGATACGTTTCCGTAAAATTAGAGGTTTCTTAAATTCAATGCTCTCCTTCCGGAGGAACTTTGCATTTTTTACCCCTAGATAGATTGCACCCCTGGCTAGCCATTGCATCCCCCTTATTCATGAGCGAAACCTTCCCCTTACATCCGTATTCCAGTGAATATTATCAATATAGAGCAATAAAGCATACTATGAGGATTGTAAATCACCCTGAATGACTGAATTATGGTTTCTTCTTACTACTACTTCTCGTCTATTACAACTTTTATTCCGTGACTTACCTCATTTTTTCTGTCATTATTTTATTAAAGGACTTCAGTGTAATTTGTCAAAAAAAAATGAAAATGTTAATAAGTGACAAAGATTATACAATATAAAATCGCTAAATCTTGCCAATACTTGTCCATTTCACCACCCCTATTTCTTAAAGTCTAAAGGGCATCTAATCACTTAATTCGTATGGAACTTCATTTCACTTATTTGGCTGTTTAATTAAAAAGTGCTGTGCTAAAACAAAATTTACACAATAATCAACATTCAATGCCATCACTCAAAAGCATGATAAACCATCTGGCCATTAAATATGGTTTCTATGTTTTTACACCCTCATCTCTAAGAAATCATGTTGAAGAAGTTAAAGACATCTAGTTATAATTTCATAAATATAATACACAATTAATGCTCGCTTTCATCTATTTTAAAACAAGAATTTTTAAAACAAATTTCAAGAAACTGCGGGAGATGCCGCAACAGTAACATTTAACGGAGTAATCGGCTAACATGCATTTAAATGCAATAATTTCAGAGTGTAAAAATCATTCGTCTTGACCGGGATACGAATTTTTTAGGCATAACGAAAATTGCCAATCCACTGACATTTCTTTATTGAATGTATTGTTTTGAATAAATTTCCTCAAAATAGCTTCTAAAATATTGAGGAGTGAAAATTTTTTATGTAATACTCTTGGGAAATATCAAAATGGAAAAAATATAACTGTTTTAGTCAGATTTAAAAGGCTATTTCTAGATTGATAATGTTATCTTCATCTTTTCAAAGGAACGCAATTTAATTTTCAAGAAACTGCGGGAGATGCCGCAACAGTAACTTTTTAACGGAGTCATCCGCTATCATGCATTTCATTGCAACAATTTCAGAGTGTAAAAATCATTCGCCCCGATTCGAACCCAGATCCCTCGATGTCCGGCTGAGTGCTTTAGCCAGTTAAGCTATCGCGGCGTCCTCTTAAACTCTGAAAATTTTGGGCTTTTTAAAGAAACAAGATGTTGTGACGAAATAACGTACATACAATGTCTCCCGCAGTTTCTTGAAAATCGTCTAAGGTATAAACAGCCCAAGTGTTTCAAATTGGCTTTAACCTCGTGGACTGTGGCGCCTCGCGCACGATTACGAATGCCTGTGACATTGTATGTACGGCATTTCGTCACAACAGCTCGTCCCTTTAAAAAGGACGCCGCGAAATTCTATGGGAATTTGTTTAATATTTAACCCGTGATTAAATTGTGAAAGATCTGTAATAATATGCTACCATGTTACTGTAATAAAAAATTCCATGACAATAAAGAGATAATATAAAAAAAATAGCTTAACTGGCTAAAGCATTCGGTTGAACATCGAGGGATCCGGGTTCGCGCAAATCCCGGCCAAGGCAAATGATTGTTACGCTCTGAAATTGTTGCAATCAACGCAATTTAAGTTTTACCTCCATTTATATTTATTGTTGTTGTAATATCTCCTTGTTTCACCATTTCAGACTAAGTTTTACACTTTTTACCAAAATACGGTGTTTAAATAATTAATTCCAGCGAGTATTTTAAGGAAATTAATTATAGTTTTGCATTTGAAATTAACTTAATGACTATATAAAATATTAAGTTGTATTGGTGACAGGTTGCTTGACATAATCGCATCGATTCCAGTAAAAATTATATTCTCCGAGCTTGTTTAAGTTAGTATTATATTGTATTTTCAGTTTTTTACAGCTTTCTTTAGCTTCTTTTATGTATTACATTAAATACGCATGTGTTGAAGTGATATCATTAGTTTTCAATGTAATCCGCATGACACTTTACGATAGAGAACTATTAATTACTCAATCTGAATGAAATATTTAGTAACTCTACTGGTAATGAAAACTTCTCTTTCTATTTCAATTCTTGTCATTTTGCAATACTCTGCCTCACTTAATAAACTAGATATCATTTTGCATGTGGTTACATTTGGTTGACGGGGTAAGCACGGGTCACTAAAACTATTGGTCACTCTGACTCAGTATTTACTATAAGCATGAATCCAAGTTTGCTTTTGCTTAATGGTACTGCTCCAATATGCGTGCCAATGCCATAACGACGGGGTAAGCATTGTACATAAGGCCCTAAGGCCTCTACTTATCCCGACATTATTGTATTGAAACGCATATGGGAATAGTGCCCTAAAGCGAAAGCAAACTTGGTTTTATGATTACAGCAAATAGTTATTTGGTGTAGTAATTAGTCAGCGTATTAAATAGTTGATAGTCAACAAGTTGTGTTCTAATAAGTTATAAATGAAACCTGTATGGTATATACTGTAACAAAATAGGTTACACCTTTTTCCATATGTACGTGAGTTGCGAAACAATCATCAAATACATTGGCAGTCTGAATAGATTTATTTTTTTCAATTCACATGAGTTATGTTTTGAAATTTTCAATTTCGGCCAATCATAAATAAGTGCTTTTTCTTTTATGATAAGTAATCTTTCTTTTACTCCAGCAAACAATCCGCAACATTTATAGGTCATTCCATATTTTGGAAAATTTCCAGTAGTTAAATTAAAATGATTAAGTAGTACCGAATACGGTAAGTAATTGAACTTTTCCACACTCCAACTGTTAATTTGGCCGTGGTTTCAAGAGTTGATTTTCATTTACATGGGAGAAAAACAAATGCTGTTTGCGCACGCAACCCAACCTGTTGGAGAGGAGGGCTCAATGATACAGAAAATAAACCAAGAGTGCTTAGGAATGAAAGAGGAAGGGAAGGTAAAAAGGTATTATATAGAGAATCGAGCTCATGGCAATTGACTTTTTCTTTGTGTACGTATCTCTACGCAGTGTCAGTAGTTCACTGGCAGTCAAAGATTTCAAGTGTGCTAATAACTACCCTTGATTGAAACATTTATTGAAGTGTTGCTTCGACCGTTTATTACCCAAAATGATGTACTTAGGCATAGAAACTTGAAATTTTGGGAGAAATCCAAAAATTTAGATTATAACGAATTTGAGGACAACCTTAGTTTTCGCTAGTGTTTTACAATTTTCCTAGAAGTGCGTTATTTCCGCTTTCGGGCGGTGAAAATCAATCATTATATTTTTAAAGGTGTTTCGATGAGTGCTATAGTTTCAACAACGTGACCTGTGGGTTAGCGGGAGACTCACAGAACAAAGGAAGAGAAATTTCGGCACTGTACTCGGTAATGAATATGAGTCGAATGAAAATAAAAGGGGATATTACCTTCCAAAACACCGATTCGAGTTATAACTCACTCGGCCCTACCTGCTTGAACTCACTCTCCCTGATTGATTGATTTTTATTGATTGAAGTAACGAAGAGAGGAGCATTACTTTTCACATATTTCCAGACTTATACCACATTTTACTGATTGCCGTGACTTTAAGCACCACCTATATAGTGGCGTCATTTTCTGTCATATCGTTTATCTGATCGTTATGCGGTATGACTTCAGGCATAAAGTTTTAAATGCAATCATTTTTTTTCTATAAAACAACATAATGTTTTCGCTGATATTTCATAATGAAAATTGCGTAGTTCCCGCTTTCAGAGGGTAAACTTTTAAAGATACTTCGAAGATTATCATGGATTCACATTCAACAATTACATTTATTAAAAATTAAGGCATATACCATACATTTGAAGATCAATATACGCCTGATACTCTGCCATAATTAACTATTGCATTAAACCCAACGTCTTTTTTCGTTCCGTTTATGAATAATTCATATTATCCTCCAATAGTTTTTTTTTGCTTTAAAGCACCCGCGTTGGGTAATTATTTATCAAGAGCCTTGAGTATTTTATTATTAGCGAATGACAAGACCAACTAGACCAAAGAACGAGGCCGGCGCACTCCAAAATTCACCTCTGCCGAGAGCGGAATTAAATTCGGCTAAATTCATTATCCTCAATGAATGCCACCACCTCATAATCTAACAAGTCTTACGGGATACAATCCTTCAGGCGGGTGGACTCCGGGGGAGGGGGTTTATGCGTAAAACCCTAACCAGCTCCCCCTCAATGTAACGCCATCCATTCCATTTCACCTTCAACCTTCTCCCACTCACTCTCCCCTGCACCTGTGCGCCCAAACTCCATCTCTCCCTACTCCCCAGCCCTACATTCCCTTTTACCGAGCTCTTCCCTCAATCCCTCTCAATCTTCATCCCTCCCTCGTCCTCTCGCTTTCCTCTCTTCTTTATTTCCTCCCTTTCTCCCTCGATTTCGCATCTCATACACATCATCACTCACCGTCCCCGCAAACGGAGCTTCTTTACTCATTTGAGCCCTCTGCACCACCCGAAACCCCTTATGTTCCCCTGCTTCCTCCTCTTCTCATTATTCCACTCTGAATCCCTCTCTTTTCACCTTTCTCAATGTATCCCTAGGCCACATTGTAAACCCCCTATATCCGCCCTTCCCTTTAAGGTTCTCGAACGTGGTGGAGTGGTACGACCGATTTGCCGATGCGTCGGTTGGTGACGACAACCTGTGACACATTACTTATACGTGGAGGTTTTTCGTTTCCTTTGACGTAATTTGTTTCCCTGCGGATGATCGGATTGGTGTGGTGTCTAGCAACCTGACGAGTCACGTCAAATGCCCGAATTCGATTTCGGTAATGGCCGGTTTTTTAGAGGCGTTCCGATCCTGGCCTGATGTGGTGTGGGGGGCAATTCCAGTAAAGTAAGTGGATCACAAATTGGATAGGACATTTATCCCTAGATCCTCTGGCGCCTTTTGTTAAGAGTAGGCTAACGAGATAACAGGAAGTTTGTCCAATTTCCAGTAAATCGTACACGTAAACGAAAAATTACCCTCTCATTTCTATTTGTACTAATGACCTCAACTCTTAACTCGTCTCACCGAAACATCACTACCGTTCCTCTGCCTTTCAAATTATATAAAATATTTCTCCTAGACTCCTTCTAAAGGTCCACCCTTGCAATTCTGTCAAAAAAATTGAATTAAAATTCCCCATTTTATTCTTTCAGTTAATTTTTAACCATATCTCAAGTATTTGGATGTTTCATTTATTGTTCAGAAAGTGACTGTTTTGCGACTCGTTGTCGAGTAAAAATTACACTACGTAGGGTTTGATTGTCATATAATTTTTAATATACTCGAAGATTCATACGTTGCTTCACTTAGGAAATGGCATGGCATGAAAACCTAACCAACAATTTTTATGGTTGTAAGGGATGTATTTTTCAAAATCAATTAAAACCATTTACTCACTTAGAAAATTACCTTCTGTACTCCTATCTTATTCTGGAAATTTATATACCGTCCAAACTCATCTTCCATAATGAGTTCAAAATATGGATTAGAAATACTGCTGTCAAATATATTTTATAGTGTAGAAGTATTTTAAGTTTTGGGAAACTTTTCATCATTTTTCGTCCTTTTCATTTCATCCTTTTCATTTATATCATCATTCATTTCATACTTTTTATCATAATAATTCAGACATAATTAACAAATTCAGAAATCGAAATACTGCTATCCAACCTATTTTTCCTCAATTTCATACCTTTAAACTAACGTATGAATTGACTGAAATAATTGGTCTTACTTAATGACTTGGGTACTTGTACATTCTCATAAAAAAGAACTAAGTCCTTAACTTAGGCTAACCTCATACCAAAAAATGATACAAATACTTTACAATTTTTATTATAAAATAATAGGCAAAAATAAAATTTTCCGTCACATTGAAATAGTATGTTATTGTTAGTTGAGTACTACTATTGAAATAGTAGTTATTGTGAACAAAAATTTTGCGAGGCTTGTTAACCGATGTTTCATGTCTTACTTTACAAAATCAGCTGATAAATTTTCTCCATAGGTTTTCGTTCGCTCAGTGTTTCCACCATATTATGTCCACCTTGAGTTAAAAATAATTTGCGTGCATTGTATGCTAAATTCGGCCTTTGTTTATAATTTTGGCGTATCTTGGTTAATCTTTTCTAGACACGATAATTATTTGGTAACCATGCGGAAAATATAGATAAATAAAAAGTTTACACATTTACGAATTAGCGAAGTTTAAAGCAACAACCCGAAGGCACAATTAACGACTAAATAATTTGCTCGTTCAACATGAGGTAATTATGTACCAACGACGAATGAATGAATTTGGTGTAGAATAATCGCTCTAACACTGAGTGAAATTTCAACTAATGCATAAAATTAGAGCGTCATAATTATAAGCCTATATTTAGGAGGAACGGGAACGCGCTATGTGCTCCATTCGTTTCTTCGAAAATTTTACTTTAGAAAATAAACAAATTTGAAATAAGCAGCCGTGAATATGCATGAAACAATAGGGCATAGTATTGGTGCGCTCGATGAAATTCTAATCGTTTTCGGGGTAAAACTGTAACTTATTAAAAATAAATGTGGGTCCACTGGTGATCCCTCCTAATTGGCGATGCAATTATTTCCGTGATTATCCAATTCCAGATAAATCAAGGGATAATAGTATTTCCAGGTTCTGAAGTTAATTATCGCCCACTACCGATCTTCCATACGACGGCCTACCAACCTCTCTCAACTCCGTGCTCGCCGCTTATCCAATTTCCCTCTGTCCCATCATCGCTCCGTACATCTCTCCACCTCACGTATAACTCTTTGACTATGCCGCCACTCGTAGAGGTTTATTTTCCCTATCATCTTCTACCCTTCCACCATGACCTTCTAACTCGCACTGATAAATAAATAAATTTAATAAATATAAGATAAATTTCTAAAAACCCATCTTCTAGAATATTAGAGACATCATATTATGAAACAGATAAAAAGGATACACAATTAGTATTTTACATCAGTCCCAGACATCGCAGGGATACTCTTTCTTCCAAATATGACGCTTTTCCTAATAGGATTTTTTATCACAAGGTAGCATTAATTTAGTGTTATAGGAATCGCTTTTATAAACGTGCATTCGCACAGCGTTACTTTTCTGGATATATATATATATATATATATATATATATATATATATATATATATATATATATATATATATAATTCTGTTATTAGGTAATCTACCGGTTAAGGTAGGTTTTTGGATGGACACAACTATCAAATAAACATTTTGTAACTCCAAACAAAACCCAATCCAGCAACCTAAACTACATCAGATCCCTCTTCATATCTGTGTACTTCTTTCCTCCCTTCATCCCGCCCAACATCCCTATCCTGTTCCTGCCCTTTCCTCGCTTGCCCAACATTCTCCCCTCTATTACCTTCTTCAACGTTCCACTACCGCTCAATACGCCCTTCATCCATTTTTCCTGCCTCCATAGGATTTCTCTCAACAAACCCCTCTCCTCACCCACCATCTCCAGTACTTCCTCATTTGTTTTATTGTATTTATTACATATATTAAATATATATATATATATAATAATGTAATATTTTTTAGGTAATCTACCGGTTAAGGTAGGTTTTTGGATAATGTAAGATTTAATGCCCAATATGCATATAAGTATATAAGTATGTAATTATATGTACATATTATAAATATATGCATGTGTATATATATATTTAGATACATACATATATATATATATATACATATATATATTACATACTTGAATATGCATACGCATATACTCACACCATCTGTCGCCTGTCACACATCACCACTCTCGTAGTGCAAGCTCATTTCTGCCCATCACGAGGATCTCACTCGATTCCCCACCATCACACTCCCTCCTCGCTCTATATTCCTCACCATTCCACCCACCCTCCTCTTCCATTTCAGCTACGCGCGATGTCACCTCCCCCTCCTTCCCTTTGATCTCATCATCTCCGCCTCTCTTGCACTACTTTCCCCCCTTGCCTCTTCTTTACACCAGCCGTTTCACAATACCTCTCCTCTTCATTCATCCGCCCTCTTTATGTCGTTCGCTCCCATTTTTTCTGTGGAGTCTTCCTTCCTATCCGTCCTCTCCCATCTCATCCTTTTTACCATTATTATCATCATCATCTCTCCCTTCCCTTTGAGACCCCTTCGCACTTTTTTTTCCTCTTTTTCCCTCATCTCCACCCATCATCCCATCCCCCTCCCTCCGTCCCTTACACATACACCTACAGAATTCCTCGTACCTACCCCTCTTCCTCCATTCATCTTTTCATTTCGTCCCGGGCAAAACCCCATCCTCAAAGCATACTCCCTCACTCCTAATCAACTAAAGGGCCGAATGCCTTTCACTTTTTTCTCCTCTCCCTCTCTCCCGACCGTCACTACTCCCAACTCTCCCGCTTTCAGCTATTTCCCTTCTCGACATTCTTTCCCCCTCTCGCCAGTTTTATTTCATTTCTCGACCCGTGCACGCCCGTGTCGGTGTTTTTCTTTCTCGCTCAGCTCAACCATTTCTCCCTCCCCACCCCTTCTCTCATTCTGTTTTCGTCTTTGTCCCTTTCCCGCTTCGGATTGGCCGGGGGATGAGATGAGTGGAGACGGGCGATCGACCACCGTCGATTCGTACTCTTCAATTTTCTCCTTCCGCCCTCTCCTCGTACAAGTGATTCTTCCTTTCTATGGCATTCCCCAAGCGTTTCAAATCACCCCCCCCAACGATTTTTAGTCGGACCAAGAGTATAGATGAAAGGTGGACTGTGTTATGATAGCACTAGCAATCAAACGAGTAAAAGTGCAGACAAATCGACAATAAAGAGAGAAGGAAAGTACCTTTCTGGCATTCTTTATAGTTATATCCCAAAGAAACCATTCCATTGGCATCAAAATAAATATATATCGTTTGCAGAGAAATAATAGTAATAATTCACTTATAATAAAGTGGTGTCTCATTCGTGATTTCAACCAAAATACTTTTTGGCAATTCAACCCCATTGGCCATCAAAGGAACTGTCTTCAGTTGCATGTAAAATAAATCTGTTCGAAAATGTTACAGAAACTGTAATTAAGCGACGTTTCCGTAAATCAACAAAGCACCTTAAGTAATGGGAGTAATTCAATTTACAAGCTCCATCACAAAAGTAGTAGGATTTTTTCCCGGCTAGACGGACGGACAGTTTCTTTGGCTGTGTTCGAGGGAGGGGAGTCTCACAAAAGGCTAGAAACTGATAGCAGTTGGCTCCCAACCTTTGCGGAGTGTGAATCTTTCGTTTTCGAGACCTCTATAATGTAAACATGCTACGCTACGTCATGAACCAGTTATTAGAAAAGCGCTACGCCATCAAATGTCGCGTAAAACTGGGCAAAACCGGGAAAGAGACTCTTGGTATGCCCAAGGAAGCTTATGGTGATAACATCATGAATATATTTGGTGTTTTTGAGTGTTGTGTAAAGTTGTTTCGGGAAAGTATAGAAGATATTGAAGACGTCGAACGTTCAGGACGTCCTTCGATCTCAAAATATGACGAAAATCTTGAAAGAGTGAAAGGTTTGCTAGACAGGGTTCGCATATTGAGTATTCGCACGGTTTCTAATTAACTTGGCATTCCTAAAAGGGATGAGCATCGACTTGTAATCGGAAACATGGGCATGAGAAAGGTGTGTGTGAAGTTGGTGCAGCGAGCGCTCGGACGAACAAAAGGAAACTCACACGTGGATCAACCAAGAGCTTCCTGGGCACGTGAGTGAGAATCCAATTTTTAGACAATACCCCACCAGACTTGTTGCTCATCCCTCACCTCAAACCCGTGCAGAAAGGACGTAACCCCGACTCGGTGGAAGCGTTACAACAGGTCGTGACGAGGGAGCTTAGCAACATTCCAGGCGCCGCCTTCCAGAAGGCGTACGAGGCGTGGAAAACCCGCTAGCAGCGGTTTGTGAACCCACAAGGGTGGTACTTCGAAGAGTTTTGAGTGAATGTATCAATCCTGGCCTTATATTTTTTTAATCACTCAGTCCTACTACTTTTGCAACACGCCATACCACCTGGTCGGAGATAATGTCTTATATTTATTTAATCAAAAACTGTGGTAGTATTCGTTAAACTTTTCTTTCTTCGAAAATAACCGTGGTATAGGATTAATATAATTACTGGTTTTAATGGTATTACCTAATACCCTTCAATAAGAAAAATCGATGAGGTTGAAGAAGACACTTGTTGAAGCAATTCCCACTGATGCGAAGCTTTCATTTACTCCTCTTAATATTGATAACAGTGTTATAGTATCTTTCATTTAATTTATATAAGAGAGTTTTCTACATTAAATTTATTCAAATAAAAGTATACCTTACCACGTCCAGAACTTATGGCAATAGATGACATAATTTAAGTTTCACCATCTTTATGAGTTTAAAAAAATACGTTATTTAATGCATTTAAAATATTCCGTGCTCACTAAGCATACTATATAACAATGGCTACAGTGTATATTTTTGTTGCCATAATTTTATTCCTCCACTAGGAAACTTTCAATCGCTAGAACTTGAGCATGGAATCGATATAAAAGGAAAACCTTACTGAAATATAGGAGGAATGGTGATGATGAGAGTAGATTCCGATTCACAAGTATTAGAATTAGATTTATCACACAATTGGTTCGGTTTTGGTGGATCGTATATTTGTTTTTTAAAACATAGGAGACGAACTTCAAAGAACTAATTTTCCGTTTATCAAGGGTGCGATTGAAAGCGAAAGAAAATAACTAAAAGGCCCCGAGAAATATTTTCCCCCCTCTGATAAACAAAAACCCAATTTTAGCACCTCCGACCACCCCCCCCCCCCCCTCCACTTATTTATCCTACTATACCGTGTTCTAGCTTTTTAAGCCGCGACAAAGCTAGTTCGTAATGATCTAGGTGGTCAAAGGCCTACTAATATTGATTTCATTCTTAAAATGAGGAGAACAACTTCTTTGCGCCACTTCAAAAGGACGGTTTAGAATTTTTTTATTAGGTAATCTACCGGTTAAGGTAGGTTTTTGGATGGACACAACTATCAAATAAACATTTTGTGACTCCCCACCTAGCAAACTAATCTATATCAGGTCCCTCTTCATCTCTGTGTACTTCTTTCCTCCCTTCATCCCGTTCAACATCCCTATCCTATTCCTGCCCTTTCCTCGCGATTTAGAATGATAAAGTAATTTTATATTCTTTCATATTCCATAAGTAGGCAATAGGCCAGGGAAATTACCTCAGGAAACATTTATATTTTTAAATACGTACACTTATTTATTCCAATATAAGATAGCTAATTTAGTTACCAATTTATCTCTTTAATTTAAATTCCCCAAAGAAAGTAACGCATAACTGATTTTTAAGATCAATATTTCAATCGCTAACATTCAAAAACATGAAAATATCGAACCTAATATGCAATGAATTTTAAAAGTCCGCCTCTCCTTGCTATAAATCTCAAGGGCCGAACGAAATGAATAAATGAACATCAGCAACCTTTGTTCTAGCCGGAAGCGGTATGAGTATGATGCCCGCTACTCTAAATTCCAAAGTATCTCTCCCCGCTGTTTATATGTTTGGAGTCATGAAGTGGGGGGAGGGCAGAGATGAAGAGGCAGATGAGAGGAGAGGAAAAGAGGGCGGGGATCTCTCTCAAAACACTTCATTATAACTTCGTTCGACTTCATGCTCTACCAATCCGAACGCAACCGACATAATTCCCTCTCTCGCCCACTCAGCTCCGCGATTCCTCTCCAAAACACTTTCACTCACAACTTGCTCAACTGCTCCCTTCCATCGCCCCTGCCGCTCAGTATCATACGTACGTGCCTCACCTACCGCTCAGCCCCTCTCCTCGACTTAATTTCCCATCCACAACTCCATTCCTCATCCACTGCCGCACACAGGCACACACACACACACATATTTCCCTTTTTCTTCTCTCCCTCTCCTCCGACACCTTTGATCCTTGGCGTGTAATTTTTCCATCCGCAATTTCCCAATTTTCTCGCTTACCCACCCTCCTGCTCGCTTCTCCTCCCTCACGTCTCCCGGTCGGTCTTTTCCAAAGGCTTCCCACCATTCTCTTCGTACACATTTCCTACTCTTCCCCTCACCTCCGATTCCCTGCCCCACCCCCACACTACTTTCGCATCCGTCCTTTTCAACTACGGGTTCTCGTCACTTTCCCTTCCCGTTTCCACTTTTCGCCGTCTGCCTCTCTCGCCATCCCAAACCCGCCCACTCATGACCCGTCATATTTATTTGTTCCTCGGTCGACGCGCGTCTTTCTCGCTTAATTGCTAGCGTCTTGGTGAAAAAATAATATTTCCTGCTTCCTCATGATTGTAATATCACCCTAATGTGACTTTATTCCATTGTTCTGAGAAATACGACGGTCGTGGATGGCAAATTGATTGCAAATGATTCTTTTTCTCATTCTTCATGGGAGTGGTTTAATGTTAGGTGTTGCTTATCCTTGGGAGAATTTTCTTCTTGAATTACCCACAACTCGCGAGTCCCGTGCTCAGTTGCACGCGGCACTATGATGAACATAAAATTATACTTCGATCACAATTGCAAATGTGCAATTCAAAGCTCTTAACATGGTCGTATATCTTTAAGCGATGTAGCGCAAGAAGGATTAATAAATTCATCCATTGTTTAATCATTGGAGTGGCCCTTGAGTTCAAATAGTTGTTGCTTATGAAGCTGACACGTTCTTCTGTAAGTATACCATCACATTTTGAAAGTATTACGCTTATTTTGTTTACCATTATTATATCTTGACAGAATACTTGATATCGTACTTTTTTGCATCATCGATGGTATTTTTCGTACAATATCAGAGCGTCCTTAAGGAATTAAATTACTTTTTGAATAAGAAACGCGAAAAAATCTTGTCGATTAAAATTTGGCAACATTACAATTAAGGAGAAGACTAAACATTGCATCCAAATGGCGTAAGAAGCAAGAGGAATGAACACTTAGCAATATTGTTTTCTTTTTCACCAAAATCAAATCCATCATCGAACGTGCAGCAAATTCATTACATCACTGTCATTTGCAAAGAAATATCTGATCATGACATCATATGGGAAATACAAAGTTAATATTGACCGTCCTTTTGAGAACGCTTTATTCCTTAAAAAACCTACCAAAAATGAGTCTCTCTATATGTTCCGACGTCACCGTCTCTCCTCTTTAAACTTGTTATTATCCTCTCCTGTTCCCCCGACTCTTTTTGGCTGCAAAACCTCTCCCCATGCCCCTCTCCATCCTCCACAGATTCCCTCATTAAGGAGTAAATAAAGGTCTTAATAAGGGTTAGCTGAAATAGGAAACCCTCTAGCCTCAATCTCGCCCTAATTAACACCGTTACCTATCTAACATGCCTTTCGTCTCCGTCTCTCTCCTTTCTCCTACTTCATCTTCTTTCTCTCTTTTATTCTCCCCTTTCCTGCGACCCCATTATCCCTCACACTATATTACCCGTTTTCTGCTCCAAACCATGCTTGACTTCATCGACTAGGCGATTCGTACCCTCGGGGGTGACTATCCGTTCATCTATACTCTATTTGAGTAATCCTATTATCCTTTCGAGTCGGTCAGCTACTTTTCGTGTACCATATTTTTATTTACCAAACCAGAGTGCTTTTACTTCTCTCCCTTGCCCAACGTCCAAAATCACATGACATCACGTATCAAATTGTTAATCTATTATTTATTTTCTACTCTTAGAATAAATAGTATCTACGGGTACGATTACAGTTTAAACTGTGTATGCAAATACAGAAATCATCGTACCAATTTCAAATAAAGTAGTAATAATCACCGGTTTAATTCAGTGATTCCTTTGTTTAATATCATACAAAATTATTTCATTTCCAGGTTGATATATAACACAAACTTTGCAAACCTGTAATAACGCTCTATAAATTGAGGACAGAAGGAAAAGGGGTTAAGGGACCGTGCTAACATACTATATTCATGATGATATGATTATAATTTGTTTGATGAAGTAAGTTGCAAAAAATTACTTCATCAAACAAATTATAATCATATCAACATTTTTGAAAAACCTATTTACCTTTGTTTACACTGAACCGGAGAATAAGCACAGCTATGTATTTGTACAAGTATTTAATATTTACTGTGCAATCTTGTGTATAAGCCCCGCGCGGTGCTGTAATAAACACTACAATACAATAAACTATTTTTATCACAACATTTTTTAACATCTATAATGTCATCCTTATTTTTTTCCTTTCTTACTCACACCAAAAACCCTCCCTTTAACATAGTCTTCAACATTACATTGCCCATGTAATTATCTGCTTTCACTTTTCTTGCTTTCAAATTTCTTGTGCCACTAGCAGGTGAACTTAATGCGTATGGAAGTATTTGATACTTAGTCCCTGTAGTTCATGTAGTGAACGTTCCCCATTATTTGAATATTTTTGGTAACAAAAAACAAAGGAAAACTCAATACACATCTCATGCTACTACATATATAGCCATCGGGATTTCCTATTTCAATGTTTTCAATTGATATTAATGCAATTTACTTTACATTCCTCTTTTTTTTATGCCGAACCCTAACTAAAATTAAGGAAAATAAATTTCGGCCTGTTGTTTTCTTTTGAAATTTCCGGTGAATTTTATAAAATTGACTAAAAGGTTTCCTTACGTAAAATTTTTAGTTTTCTAGATTGGCTTAAAAGATAATATATATTTGGTTAACGAAATCTTACAGAAAAAGCAGAGAATTTGAGAGGCAATATTTAGCTGCGTACATTCAATTGGCAGGGAAATAATAAAGCTATTGTTGGGCATAAAACTACATTTCAATAACAAACAAAATCTGAAGTTTTTGAAAGAATGTAGAGAGAGTACGTGGAAATACATGTATTGAAGTCAATATTCCTACATATGCTATTTGTCTCCTTCAAGAACGAGACAAATTGGACGAATACATTAATAAACTTTGCTCTACTGCACGAATACAATATTTTTCAAGAAAGTCATAATTCTGTAAGCATAACTAATTTCTAATTATGACAATTAACTTCGTTCATTATAATCTATCCCCCTGAATTTCAACTGTCATGTCAGTTAGTATGCAAATATGCGATTACATATACGGAAGACATGTCCGTTTTGGGTTCATATGATAATAAAAAGTTTCCATACACAAATGTTCAAGTAAATAGGACAAATGAAGAAGGATATAAAACAGAAAACATATCATCAGTTGAGAGAATCAATACTAAATGGAGAAGAATGGAGGGATGCCGTAAACCAATAAGAGGATTAAAATACTGATGGCGATGATGATGCATGTGTTAGCCTACTTGATCATGACTTCCAAAGGTTACGATCAAAACTTAGTTCTCTTCATTGGAATGGCAAAATAGTTATTCCCTTGTCCATCTTTAAGTGACTCAAAGGTCATATCAAAACTTGGCTCAACTCAGGCAATGCAGTCCCTAATTCTTTCTGGTTCAGGAGAAATGTGATTATTTTTCGAGGAAACGTGCTTGAATCTCTCTTCCGCCAACTAAGTAGTTTGTCCTAGCATGCGCTCTGAGCACGAAATCTTTGAGAAAGAGCCCCTGCGTAATCAATTGAAAATAAGCACACTGGCCCGCAATTATTTTTCAAGAGCTCACCCCTCACTTGCATGCGTTAAGTGGAATTTTTCGCACTTCCAACTATGGACCTTTAAATGAAACTATTTACGATAAAATAACAGATCAAAATATATTCCTGATGTTTTTTCGACATCAAATGAATGAACTTTGCTGGCATTTAAAATTCAGAGCTTAAAAGATCTCCATTGATCATTTGCGAACATTTCATATGAACGTATATTCGGTATTATTCCGCAGTAATAAAACGGTTTCTCTTTCTAAACAAAGTTATTTACCAGATTGTTCTCATTCTATTTCACTTCCTTCTAATACATTTTATATTAAGCCTAATATCGGGCCTTAAAACACAGGCGTATGTTTCCCCGTTCAATTTTTCATTCCCTCTCCTCTCTATTCATCTGCACGCATTGTAACATAAATAACACAGTTCCAGGCAAAACATGGTGTAAATCTTCATGGATAAAGAAGGCACTTTGTTTTTCTACATAGAATATTTTTGTTATGATCTAGGTTTCGTTACAGCGTAACATCTTCAGACCTAAATATGTTAAACTGTAACAAAAGCTTGGTCGTAATAAAAATACTCTATGTGGAAAAGCGAAGTGTCTTCTTTCATCATTGTAACATCTTAATTTCTTCCACTCAAGCATAGTATTACAACAAACAACGACGTTAACCTTGTAAATGAGGAAATTAATTACAGAAACCGCAGTTCTTAACAGTCGTATCTAGTGAATGCGTCGAAAACCCGATCCTCCTAATGAAATTTATGGCTTGTAATTGTTACTTGGCCTGTAATCATACGCGGAAACCCACTGGTCCATTTTGATTGGGTCTTATCATTTCTCACATACCTAATGACTTCAGAGCATATATTTTTCCATGGGTTTCATCCCGACCCACTGATTTCCCTTGTAATCTATGGAGAGGCTAATGAACCTTGAGTGTTCCGGAAGAATACGTCGTCTTCCTTTGGACCATACAGGGGAAATATTCAGTATTTTTGTATCCTTTGTAACCTCCCGTCACCTCCTCCACATGCAAACCCCAGTATTTTTCCATTCACATTAACCTCTGCTTCCCTTTATCCAGAGACCGACCTCCTCCTTCCTCTCACCCTCTCTCTCTCTCTGCCTCTTACCTCAACCTCCCTCTTCCGAACACCCCTAGGGGCCCACTCTTTTACTCTCTCTCTCTCTCTCTCTCTCGCCTTCATTTCCACGGTTACTCGGAATTCCTGTCGCCTCAGGGCTTGATTGTGGGAGCCAAAAATGTTGGCGAAAGAGGGTTTCGCCGGGAAGGGAAACGCAGGGGGGGGGGGGGAAGAAGCGTGGCGGAGGATGACGTGGAGGGAGATGGCGTGCGTAATGGAATGAGTGAATGAAGGGCGCGGGAGGAGGAGGGAGAGGGGTGTGGTGGGTATATAGGTTGGAGGGAAAGCGAATTCGAGGGAAAGAGAGAAATGCAGAAGTGAGAGAGAGGGAGGGGTGGGAAAATGTGAGTGTTGGCTCGTGAGAAGGTGAAGGCGAGAGGTAAAAGCAGGGAGGGAATCGTGTGAAAGAGGCGGTGTATTTGTTGGAAGGGGGGAGGAGGCGTGACTGGCGATCTCCTGGAGATTTACGGTGCACGGTGATGTGAAAAAAATGGAAACGAACGAACGACTTTTTTTCGGTCGCCGAAACGACTTCAGCTACATTAGAGCATAAAAACGGCATACAAAGGAGCCGCGGTGATAAAGCAAAAAGCAGAAGTCCCTTAATAGAAGCGGCGATACTAAACCGTGAATTAAAAGCAAACCGTCGGGTAGGCCACTCACTGAATTATACTGGCCCGAGTACTTCAAATAAGATGATTTCAAATGGTTCCACAACAAAGCCATCGAGTAAAAAATTGTATCTAAACAAATCACGGAAATTGCTCATTAAGATGGACTGTACCTTTGTAATTTTTGCAAAACGTAACTAATTAGGCATTCACCCTTATAATTTTCGATTACAAGGGTTTTAATTACTCATCCATATAAACGACTTGTATCCGCTGTAAGCATAATCAGTGTCTGATGATTACGATGTGCAAATATGTAAAACCACACTTATGCCTAATCTGGCAAGGAATTCTCAGGCCCAAGGGCATGACTACTATTGGCAGTATGGACCTCTAAAGGATCATCTCGATAGCTGATCTACATCATATTAGTAATTAATGAGTACTTGATCAAATTGAGCAGGCGCAAAATATTCTCGGGCCTTCATAAATCAACAGAGTTGAAACGTAAAATGTACGCCTTTCTATAATTTGCATGCATTAACAAAGTTAATTTAGCTCATATCCTCTTAATCAAACTTTGAACAACAATTTGGTTTAGCTTTACTTGATGGGTTTTTAATGGGTAGGAATAAGATATTTTTTCCGGCAGCTATTGCTTTCAAGCGCTACGAAGCGCTATGTGATATTATTTTGTGTCCTTGAAAAATGTCTGCGAGGAATATACATCTAGAGAGAATAGTTGCTTTTATATCCATCCTTTATAAAATAAATGCATAATGATTCATGGGATCAAAATCGGAGATTTAGGTCAACATACAGGTTCATTATCTACAGATTACACAGATATTTGCTAATCAGATTAGCCTGATATGTACTATAGCAATTACTGTGAAAAATAACGGTAATTAGCCAATAAATAATGAATTAAAAGTGTAGGCATTTTATATTGCTCAAAAATCTTTCCACTTGTGCCTTAGACAGTAATTGTCATGTAAATTTAAACAAAAAATAGAAAAACAAACTTTGACACTTGGTCCAAGGAGTAACTTTTAATTTATTTTAAGAAATAAACGTTAAAATATAGTGTAATCAGCAAAATTAGATATTTTTTTGATTCTTTCATCATTCTGTATTCTTCTAGAAATGCTTTGTTACAATATCCACTTTCCGTGATGACAAGATGAAATTTTTTCAAATTTTCAAGCAATTGCAAGACGCTATGAAATCCACATTGATTAAAATGGAACATCTGTTCATTACTGATAATCATTATAGTTTCCTTATAGGCAAATGGTTGGCTTCTCCATTGAGAAGAGTGCTAAATAGGAGAGAGAGAGAGAGAGAGGAGTTCTAAAATATTTTATATTTATTCACTGTCATTTCAGAATTAAAGTTATCGCAGGGACGCTAGTTGTATATACCGTTCTAATATCCATTGAAAATACTAAAAGCTTACACATTGAATTCTTAGAATTGAATAATTTAACGCCATTTTATTTCAATAGGCTATGATTATCATCCCCGTAATCATTCAAAAGTATTGTGAAGGGTCAGAACTAAACATAGAGTGGAAAATATCGAAAATGAATGTGAAAATTTTTGCATGTGCTGATTTAACAGCTTCACATTTTAGAGGACTTTTATCAGCAAAAATTTAATCAAGGAAGAACTGTTACTTACGTGGCGATCACTAATTGATATATACTCGATCTCCAAGCGGTTCTTACTTCTTCCAGAGTGAAAATAGTAAGCTAAAATAATGTGCAATTTTTACTTGTCGCGTGCCTTTTAAGTACCATCCAAAATATTTCTTACTTTAACAATTCGTCAAACTACGTTAAAAATAAATACTACAGAGATGGAGGAGTTCTTCTTTGGGAAAATGGGACAAAACCCAAATTAATCATACCCTGCTGCTTTCCACAAAATCAACAACAATAAACTTAAATATAAATAAACTAAGGTACGGTAAAGATAAATACATAATAAGGCGAAGGTCAATTAATTTTTGTAAAAGCTACGAGGGTAGGATAGACACTTCTGACATGGTAGCATATTCCTATATGGATCAAAGGCATTAAATTTTTTAAGAAGGTTGTTTTTGCATAAATACTGGTATGGCGCTTAATTCATCCATCATACGTATACTGTATTCTTGTATGTATATGTGCATTCTCGTATATGAAGAGAATAATCCCGTAAGAAAGATGACTCGGCTTCTATTTACATTCAGTATCATCGAGGTTCTGGGGTCAGAGTAGCTGGAGAATACTTCTGGTTTATTCTTAAAACATTTTTGGCTAGTGCCACTCAGAGTAGGTGATATCAAGACACGATTTATATGTGCATGTTTATTGTATAACTCACAATCAGGGACGCAGTCGTCTTCTCGATTAAAGTATTTACGTTAAATATGGCAATAAATGAACGTGTACATGTGTGTATACATATACACACATGTACACGTTCCCTCCAATTGAATACTTTGATTAATAATTGGAGGGAAACAATAATGCTGCTAATACACACACATAAATAAATGAACACATTACATAAATAAAATAAATATATAAATAAATATAAGAAATATATATATTTATACACATGTAAATGGAACCTACATTAGTAGACACAAACACAGAAACAGAAACACAAAAAGAGGGACTCACTGGGTCTCGAATTTTCGGTGGTACAACCACCTTTCTCAAGAGGAGGTAGGAACCGAATTTTTCTGTGTTCTGAACCGTTTCTGTGTTCTGTTTCTACCATCTCTTGAGAAAGGTGGTTGCACCACCGAAAATTCGAGACCCAGTGAGTTCCTCTTTTATGTGATTCTATGTTTGTGTCTACTAGTGTAGGCTCCATTTACATTAATGTGCACGTCCGTGGGATTTTCACTAAAGTGTTATATATATATATATATATATATATATATATATATATATATATATATATATATATATATATATATATATATCCACTTTTTTGGAAAACCCACAAACGTGTAATGTAAATTCACTGATAGTCATAACAAACACAGAAACCAAAACACACAAAGAGGGAAAACTCACTGGTTCTCGAATTTTCGGTGGTCCAACCACCTTTCTCAAGAGGAATTAGGAACAGAACTCTAACTTCTGTTCCTAATTCCTCTTGAGAAAGGTGGTTGGACCACCGAAAATTCGAGAACCAGTGAGTTTTCCCTCTTTGTGTGTTTTGGTTTCTGTGTTTGTTTGACTATATATATATATATATATATATATATATATATATAAAATCAAACTTGAAAATCCCGCCATACGGCGCACAAACATTCATTCAAACATAGAAATAGGTATAAGGAAAGGGGATAGGAAAACACAATATATATATATATAGGAAGTACTCACGAGAGCAATATAACTTTTGGACGGCACAATATAACACGGAATAAAACAGATAACACGTACATACTACATTGATCAAAAAGTTCCCGGAATTTATTCAGAAAATTAAAAATACAAGTTTATTCATCTAAATCTATAATGTCCCCTTCAAAGTAACCCCCATCGACTGCAACACACTTATGCCAGCGCTTGATCCAATCCTCGAAACATTTTTTATATTCGGTTTTCGGTATGTCCATCAGTGCTTCCTGCGATTTTTCCATTACTTCCTCTCGGCTGCTAAAACGCGTTCCCCGTAATGGTTTTTTAACTCGATTGAACAGAAAGAAGTCACAGGGAGCCAAATCAGGTGAATTCGGTGGCTGTTGGATGGTATTTGTTGCATTTTTCGTCAAAAAATTACGAATAATGATAGCACTGTGCGACGGTCTCGACGCACTGTGCGACGATTTCTGGTCTCTTTCGGCGAATTGCTTCACGCAAACATCTCATAACGCCCAAATAATACTCTTTGTTTACTGTCTGGCCTTCTGGCAAAAATTCATGATGCACTACACCGTTGTAATCCATGAAAACCGTCAGCATTGCCTTCTTTTTTGACTGAAACGACGTGGTTTTTTTGGTCTCGGCTCATTTGGTGAACGCCATTCACTTGCCTGATGTCTGGATTGCGTGTCGTACTCATAAACCCACGTCTCGTCTCCAGTAATGATCCTTTTGATGAATGTGGGATCGGATTCAGCCTCGCAAATCATGTCTTTTGCGACGTCAACACGGTCTCTTTTTTGCATGAAATTGAGGTCTTTTGGCACCAACTTTGCTGCTACACGACGGAAACTCAAATCATTAACCACAATGTCTTGGGCGGATCCATAGGCAATGTTCAAGTCCTCCGCTATTTCTCTGCTGATGGTTAATTTGCGGTTATTGACCAACATTTCTTTTACTTTATCAATTTTTTCACCGACTTTCGATGTCGATGGTCTGCCACTGCGTTCATCATCTTCGATTGACTCACGACCACTTCTGAACCACCGCTCGTGCCACTGGTAAACGACCGTTTTTTTTAGAGAATCGTTGCCGAAACACTTTTCCAACATTTCCAACGTCCGTGCGCCACTAAATCCGTTTTTTACGCAAAATTTAATACAAGTTCGTTGTTGCAAATTTAAATCCATTTCTGCAATTGTAAAAAATCGCCAACACACACAGAGCTAGATGTACTCTTGGCTACGTAACTTTTGCAAATGTCAAGTTATGACACTAAGATTTAAAGGGAATATCAACAACAGATGTACCAATTTAACAAAAAAACAGAACTCAAATCGGAACGATGGGAGCGCCACACGGTTGTTATTCCGGGAACCTTTTGTTCAAGGTAGTATATATATATATATATATATATATATATATATATATATATATATATATATATATATATATATATATATATATATATATATATATATATATATATATATATATATATATATAAACCATAAACACAGTAATCAACCCGAAGGTCGGTTTAGTAGGTGATGGTAGAGCTCACCCATGCACCAAGCCCGACGGCGTGTGAATATTCACATCAGGGTAGGGGGGCCAGTTCCTTTCCCTGTGCCGGTTATGGTTTCCCAGTAAGACCTGGTACCCGAAAAATCAACTAGCTTGGGTGGAGCTGCAGGTGCCCAAAGTGCCTTGCCCGGGAATCGAACCCGGGACCCTCCAGTCCAACGCTCTACCCACTAGACCACCACGACCCGCATATATATTTATTTATATATATATTTGAGTTCCTGTATAAATGTGTGTGTTAAAGCACTACAGATTATAATAGTAAAATGGGCAAATCTAATAATTCCAGCACACCACAACTCTAGGCGTAGTGCAGGAATAATATACATACACCCTCGAAATATACATAGGTCTAATCTAGGGAAATCGGCCCATCCTTGAAACGTTCCCAAGAATGCATATGCTTATGCTCATTTCTTGGTCTGACGAATTGGAGGGAATTCACCGTGAAAGCAATGCGAATCGCAGGGATGGGCATATCAATAACGGGCTAAACGGGAGAGGACAGACGTTAAAGACGGCCGTTAAATTTGGCGAAGAAGAGAGAGGGAAGAATAATGAAAATGAGAATGAGAGAGGGAACATAACTGGGGAGAAGCTGGAGGAAAGGAAAAGAGATAAGAAGAGGAAGCTGAAGTCATGCGGAGAGAGACAGACGGAGAATGGATCGGGTGGGTGAAGTTACCCGAGGAGATATGGTAGTCTTCCAATGAGGGCAAAGGTAGTTAGCGAAGCTATGACAGTTGAGGGATGAGCTTTTTATAGCCTTAAAACATTCATTGCCGGAATTAATAATGCTCCGGAGGAACGAGGTCGTTTTAATAGGATGGAGAGAGGTTTTAGGGCGAGATTGGTGCTATTTTCAGCAGTGCCTGGGATGAGTTTGGAAGTTTTTTTTTACGATTGTGAAACGTCCGTTTTCGCTCCCTTTCTGCTGTGGGATTGGACTAGGTTCGGAGGCAGTGAGTGGGTGGTGAAGAGAGAAGTCAAAAGAGAAGATGGGACGGATAATGGTAGAGGGGAAGAATGGCAGGGATATAAACGCGAAACACCCTCCCCCTCCTCTCCCTCACTCTTCCCGCCCCGTCTCGCGCAAATCATAATGTGTCGCGAATGCACTGCGCCGTCGTGGGACGCGGCGTCGGATCGGCGTCCCTCGTAAGCTTAACGTTTAATTTTCCACGCTTCCTATTAATCCAGAAGCTCCTCGCGATCCTTTGCGGTCGAATGCACGGGGAACTGGGGAAAAACAAACACATCCACCCGTGAGAGGAGGTAGGGGGTACGGGTTGGGGGGGGGGGGGCGAGGGGTCCAATGCTGTTTGACAGGACAGAGGAAGGTTTTCATTTTACCGGATGCAGGAGGGTTGGACTGCTCTCCAGCGCAAAGGTTGTTTCGTGATTCCAACGATGCGTAGGTTTTATGACTCTCCTTCAATTGTCAAAAAGAGAAGTGGCTGCGAATAAGCTTTTTGCCATCAGCACCTCCAAAACATGGATTCGCCTGTAACTAAGTATTTTGAGACGACTAGGAAACAGGGAATCATCAACGTTGAAAGGGATCGAACCGAAGTGTTTCACTGTTATGTTTTCGATCTCCTACAATGAGCAAGAATATAAATATGTACAAAAAGTTAAGAGTTGATCAAACTTACCACAAATAAGTGTGTACTTTATCTGAGCAGACTACTTGTTTGCAAAAGAAACACTTGGTTTTTCCACATAAAATGTTTTAATCACTACCTAGGTTTCGTCGCTCAGCGTCATCATCAGCACCTGACGATGACGCTGAGCGTCGAAACCTAGGTAGTGATTAAAACATTTTATGTGGAAAAACCAAGTGTTTCTTTTGCAAATATGTATCGTTTCCACAAAGTGACTCCTGAAGTTATCTCCTTGAGCAGAATACGGTGACCAAGGGAAAGTACCATCACAAACAGGTTTTTTCGTAGTTTCACCTCGTAAGTCTCAAGGCTAAGTCCACATTTTGTAATCAAGGTCGAATTCGATTATCTTTTCCTGTAGAGCCCTTTAAAGTTTTCAATATCGAAGGACAAAATTTTCACTTTTACTGCCCTTAATATTTCAGTTTAGACCAACTGATAAAAACGGAAATTCAACGTAATTAAACAAAATACATACTTATTTTGATGCCAATAGAAAACAAATGCAACCCCCTTCTTTTCCTAAAATGCGGCAGGACTCAACGAAGCATCAAGTGCCCAACAGAACTTCCACAGGTTAAGTCAAAAATAAAATCTTATGAGTGTTTCTTAGCATAAAAATATTCAACCATAAAAAAAATAATTTACCTACATTTAACCCTTATGGGAGTATTATTTTGTTAAATTTGACTTTTTCCCAAATACCCCTATACCAATAAGTAATGCGGCTTAAGAGATGTACGTAACACCAACTGATAATACCATACTTTAATCCAATCTATACATTAAGGTTATTTTCCTAATGATACACTAGTCATAAATATACTTAATGATCCTATAAAGCAATAATGATGGTGTTGCACATGAAATCTTTGACAATTATTACTGCAAACTGATCATTTATAATGGCGATGAAATACATCTATTTATAAACACCTATTCCAAACGAAATTATGCTAATTCGCGCATTTATTCCCCTTTTCTAAAGCATTCCCTTGCCTCCGCGCGAAACGCTGTCTCTCTCAAGTCATGCGATTTATGTCTCGACACCTGTGAACTGCCTTTTAGAGCCGTGACAGTGGAGTAGAGACAGTTAAATAATATTCACAATATCTAATTTAAAAAAAACAACCCCTCACAAGTCAAAACAAACATCTAAAGCAACGAAATTGGTACCAAACTGCCAACTGTCAGAACAATGCAAAAAAAGTCACAAAAGTGGCGAGAAACATCTCCCTTTGATCTACGAAGTTAGTCATTGGGCAAAGCGATACAGAAATAAATTTTTTTAAAAACCCCGGAGTCGATGGGAGAAGTTGAGAAAGGGGAAAGGATTAAAAAGAAAAGTGGGAAAGAGAAGGAGAGAAGAAAGGGATAAAAAAAACAACGATGGAGGCGCGTAGAGCGAAGGAAAACGAAAGCAAAATAAATGCGGAAAAACAAAAAAGAGGCAACACGCGCAGGAGGGGAAAGGGAAACCAGGAGTTAGCGTCGGAGGGATAAAACGAGAATGAAAAAAAGCACTCCGAGAAGAAAATGAGACGGAGTAAGAGGGAGGGGGAGGAGAAGGAAGGGTGAAGGAGGGAGAAAGTGTGCGTGTATGTGTGAGAAAGAGATGGAAAACGACTTCGGTCCGGGTGAAGAGAAAAAAAAAGTAATTGGGCAATCTCGGGAGTATCCGGCGAGAGAGAGAGAGGAAGAGACTTGCAAAAAGGACTAAGAAATAACAGAAAGAGAGAGAGAGGAGCGTGTTGATGGGACGTGGAAATTTAAGAGGAGAGGAGGTGTGAGAAGGACGAGTGAAAGCCGAGTGGGTGGGAGGGGTGGAAAGAAGAAGAGAGAAGGCGTTGGGAAGATTTCCATTCCGTGGGAGAGAGGGGGGAATGGAAGGAAAAGGAGTGTGGCACGGGGAAAGGACAGACGTGAAGGGTGAAGTGAGGGGGAGAGAGAAACAGTAGGAAGTTGACGTAATGAGAAAAGAGATGATGGGGAGAGGCGATGAGAGAAAAGGGTAAGGGAGGGAGAGAGAGCAAGGGAAGGCGGAGTAATTGGGGAATTGGAATGCGTTGTTAGGGGAGATAGGGAGATGGTAGGACGACGGCCCTGGGAGCGTTGGTGGCGGTTGCTGGAGGGGAATTGGACGGATTGGTACCGTGCAGGAGGTTGAGGGGAGGAGACATCATAGCGAGGAGGAAAGAGCGAATATAATTGCTGTAAGGGAAAGACGAGAAGTTAGTGCTGGGGGAACGTTAAGGAGAGACAACGCGGAGACGAGAGTTATGCGCTACCCCGCATCAATCCTTTCATCTCTCTCTCTCTCTTTCTCATAATTTCTTCGTCCTCCTCCTCGACAAACCTCCTCTCCTCTTTTTCCACCGACCCAACGCCCACCCCACTCCCCGCCAACCATCCGCGACAATTCGCCGCTGCCATATTTTAACGCTCTTGTCGCTGAAGGCATTACGATTTGTGGCACACCACTTCCGTCGCATTAGGGTTATTGATGCGTTTTTGTGAGACTGTCTTGATCTTTTCTCTAAATTTATCTCATTTCTGATCCCAATTCATTATCTGAAGCATGGCCAAATGCCTACCCTATCCTTAAATTAGAGGTTCGTAGACACAATACGCACATTGCAGGATCCCATTATGATATCGTATTTTGATCTATTTTATTCAGTGGCCTAGAACGAATTAAGACTAAGGCCTCCCATATAAACATTTTCAGTGCTAGCAGTGATATCAGAACCAATTTTTAGCAAAAAAAATGCATGTGATTAAATTGGGATACGTCTCTGAAAAATATAGCCTGTAATATCTCAAGTTCAATTTGTTTACTGCAAAATCAACTACAATGCCACAAACATGAAGGATTGTATAATTATGCACCTCGGATGTGCATTAATGTTTTCCTACGATCAGTCAGATTGAAATTTCTCTTATTGTACATTGAGTCAATTGAATTTACGTTTCCTAAAAACTTTCTCAGCTACACTTCGAAGTGCCATTGGAACTTTACACATTTAAATGAGGTGAATATAATTAAATAAATCCATATTTCATATTCATTCGCCCCCCTGGGAATTTAAAAATATCCCTGGAGGTTGAAGTATTTGCACCAGCAACTGATCAAAAACGGCTATTTTTTAAATCAACAATTCTACCGATGAGAACAACCGATGGATTGGATCCTCAAGGGGTTGGTGCTCTCCGAGGTAAGGCAAGCTTGCATACGAGATAAGGAAAAAGCAGTACGAGAGCTGCGTAAAAGTGATGATAGACGTGAGAATGCATGCAAGTACATTTTTATGAAAATATAAAGTACTTGCATAAAGTAATATTCTACTTGCATTCTAGCAGTTAGTCCTTTTAAATAAACTATTCCTCTGTAAAAAATAATGGTCGATAAACCCCAAAATTAAAATAAATTTTTTGCATGTCACGTTGGATTTATCCTATTTAATTGCGCAATTATCATTCGAATTCCTATTCGCCTATATCTCTTCTCAATTTAACCCTCCGTCTCTCCCTTTCTCTATGATTAGAATCGACCTGGTGAGTTCCGTTGACAACGCTTGAAGCCTAATCCAAGTGTCATACGTTTGAATTCAGACGAGGGCATGAATGCTGAACCGTTGTGTGATGGATTTTACATTTTATTGTGCTACAAACTTTTTCTGACTTTGCTCTGCAATTATCGTCTGCTGATTTTCAATCTAAAATCCCTATACCCCACCACTATTTCTGCGAGATTTAAACGACGGCATGCTCTATTATAATGAAATTGAAATAGCCTTCCTGGGACTGACGGGTAGTCCTTTATTTCTTTGTACCCTATAGTAAGCACTTCTCTTTTGGTAATGTTTCCTAAAAGATTTTTTTCAATTCTCACCGATTAGTTGCAATTCAATTCACTCAAAGACAACGAGGTTAAGGAGATTCTTTAAACAACTCTATTATAAGGAAGATTTCGTCCGCTTTGCTTCACAAAATTTTCTTCAACAGAATACGTGTCCTACATTTTCCCAGGAACTTTCGTGAATCTTTTTTTTTACTTTATTACTGTGTTCAAATATTTTATTTTTTAAAAACCACGAAAATTCCTCTAATTTCTCCATAGACTCTTATACACTGGTTTGGAATATTACATCAAGTTTTCCGGAACATGCATCTTTCATATTTCCGGCAAATTTATAAATGCTTAGCGTTGACTTGGTCTTCGTAAATACTCCAATAAAAATATAGCATCAAATGACACCTTAGAGGAGAAGTATATTCAAAACAATATATATATATATATATATATATATATAAAGAAAGGGGATAGCAAAACACTTAAAAGACGAACACGTTCGCCGTATGGCGGGATTTCGTATTTGAATGAAAAAAAAAATATATATATATATATCCTCATCAGTATTTTCAATCCTAGGATTGGTTTATTGCAGCCCTCCATTCGCTTCTACATGTACTTAATGTCAATTCCCTCAATCCCTGATACATTTTCTGTTTTAGGTCTTTCTTAATTTGTCCTATGTACATGTCTCTTTGTCTTCCTCGTGGAATGTTCCCTTTTATTTTTCCTTCTATTATATTCCTAATCAATTCATTGTGCCTCAATGTGTGTCCAATCCATCTATTTCTTCTTTGCCCTAGAGTTCTCAATATGTTCCCATCCTCTTATGCTCTTCTATATACTTCCTCGTTCCTCACTTTGTCTGTCCATTTAATCTTCAGCATTCCCTTCCAGCACCATGTTTCAAAGGCTTCTATTCTTCGCTGGTCCACTTTTCCAATGTTCCAAGTCTCGAAACCATAGAGCGCCATGCTCCACACGAAAGACTTGACGAATTACTTCGTTGTTTCCAGCCTTAAGTTCTTTGAACATATTAATTGCCTCTTCTTGATGAATGCGTTCTTAGCTTGCGCTATTCTTCGCTTGATGTCGGTCGAACTTCTTCCATGCCATGTTATGCTGCTGCACAGGTAGATGAAGGATTCCACTTGTTCTAGTTTCACCCCTCGAATTGTGATGCATATATATATATATATATATATATATATATATATATATATATATATATATATATATATATATATAATATCGATAAAAATATTTATTTGATAGTCGTGTCCATCCAAAAATCTACCTTAACCGGTAGATTACCTAATAATAATACATCGATACTACGGGTGAAATGTTTCCTAAGTTTTAGTCTCTTCCTTATGCCGTATTACTTTAGCATTTCAGCGACGTTATGTGGCTGGAGAGGTGTCCTATGACCCATTACTAAGTTTTTTGCAGAGAAATAAATTTTACTATTTAATAAATACCTAAACAAGGTAAACTTTCCCGGAAAGGAGAGGAAGGTTATATGTTTTATTGATTACAGAATTTAATCGGAAAACATAATTAACATCTCTAAAAGAGAAAAGGAGAGACATATAGATTCACATGATAACAAAATTTAGAATAAAAAAGATCCTCAATTAAGAGAACATTTTAATTAAATTTCTTCAAACTTTAAATCTAAAATCTCTCAAAATGTTATCTTGTAAGGAAATGATTATCCTTAAACGACAAATTTTTCTTTCATAGTGCGTCCTTATGAAACAGTGAAAGGTATAAGATATATTTCACTGATCATTTCTACAATTGTAATTGGATTCAAAAGACTTGCATCATAAGTAAGGTAGAAAGATTAGCTTTCCCCGCGGAGATAACCCCTACAGCCCTATTACGTTTACAAATGCCTTACCTTCCTTACTTTCACCCTCCGACATTCGCAGCCAAGGGTAAATAAGAGCTTCAATAAGGGTTAGCTGAAATAGGAATCCCTTCTTCCCCACCTATTCTGGGTCCATCCTAATTGAGATTGTTATCTATCCTTCTCCATTGTCCGTTATCTCTATCCTCCCACGCCCGTTTTTCTCTCTCCTTTTTCTGTCATCTTCCTCACCTCTCACCATTTCCCACATTCGCTGGGGTTCCGCCGTCAAAATTTTATAGCTCCGTTCTATCCCTGCCATCTCTATAGCCACCATTATCTCCAATAATGGTCGTTCGGGTCAGTATTGAAGGTAATTTATTTCAGTATTTCTAGGATATTTTGACTTCAAAGTGTATTATTATTATTCAATTTCCAACAGTCCTTCAATATGAAAATACTTTCCATATCTATACTCGATACTACAGAATCAGGTCGTGTCAACCACCAGCTCATATCTTTTGGGTAGGTCCTGCTTAACTAACTTTTCTTTCTTCAGCAATTTGGGCTTTAAACATAACTAACTTTAAAAAAAACAAATTAAAAAAATTAGGTCGGGGTATGACCTGGGGGGGATTCAGCGATCAGATTCAACGGCATCAGGAGATGCGTTTCAGGAAACACGAAGATATCACACGTGCCTCTGTTTACTTTGAATACTCGTATCAGTAACAGGGACATTATTTTTTGCCGAAATCTTCAGAAGTCGATGATCGATCGCAATTAAAATCGCTTGCGATCAAAAGGACGTTTGTTCATTTATACTTTGATAGATTAACAACTTACGGAAGTGCATGTAGTTCAAACAAGTCGAAACAACTTTGCATTTCCTTCCGCATGGCGAAACATAGCCAATATTTTTTCTTTTGGAATTTTTAATGAGAACATGTGAGGATGACGTTATCATTATTGAAAATTGATGAACCCTTAACATAAATGACTTTCCAAAGGATGACAAGCTGTTTCATTTGTAAGAAAAATAGATGTTTGATAGTAACACACCTAGAACGAAAGTTTTCTGCATCTGCTAAGGACCATGACTCTTGATTTTAAAGAATTTTTGCAACATTTTGATTTTATAGAATTTGAATAGGAATCGATTGTAACTTGTAGCCATATAAAAATTGCAGATTTAGGTGTGATGTGGTGGAACTGTTCCATTCTAACATAGATGAAAACTCTTGCAATTTTCGAATTAATAAATTTTTATTTTCGACCATTTTCGATGTACAACATGATTTTCAAGTGAAAATTAAAATGGTAGATCAAAACTAGTCGAAAGTAAATCTTTATAAAGTGAAAAATTGCAAGCATCTTTACCTCTGTTATTGTTGCTAAAGTTGGTTGCTGGGGTTGTATATCTCTATATACATGTTCCAAAGCATTGTTGTGGTATTATCGGTTTTTTGATCATGTAGGACATGGGGATCTACATAGTTTGTCCTAAAAAGAGGAGAACTGATTTGAGGAAAAAGTATTATTGCCAGGATTGAAAAATTCACTCAAAACTGTTCAAAGCAGCACCGTTGTGCGTCCACACACCGCCGCCAACGGGTTTTCCAACCCCCGTGCACCCTCTGAAAGGCGGCACCCTGAATATTGCCAAGCTCCCTCGTCACGATCTGTTGTAACGCTTCCACCGAGCCGTCGTGACGTCATTTCAGCACGAATTTGAGGCGGAGGAAGAAAAAAAGTCGGCTTGGGCTTCATCTAAAAAATTTGGATCCTCACTCAAATGGTCGAGCAACACTTGGCAGAACAACGTGAGAGTTTCATTTTGTTCGTCCATTTTGCCGAGCCGATGCTCTAAACTATGTTATGCATCAATATATTAAGCCCATGCGAATAAATGTGCTCGCATGTGGCGAGATTTTGTGTTTGAATTCGTATACAGCCTATGTGGCTCGTTTCCTTCTTCTATCAATGCGTACCACGAAACGCACTGTTCCTATCCTTTTTGACGTTGTCTGATTGCTTTCCCTACAACCCTTTCCTCTTGTGCTCTCGTCAATTCCATTAAATCTGAAATATTACATGATACAAGCAAGTCTAAAACTAATAAGTACAACTTTGAAATGGCGATGATAATGATGGCCTTCAGAAGAGGACTTCAAAGTTAACGTTAGTGATGCATTACAACGATCATAACACTGGCAGAAATGTTTCTGAAACGAAATATGTTATGTAGAAATAAACCTCATTAAAGAACCACTGCTACACGATGCTAGAATTAGTTACACAAAGGCCCACTCATTAAATATAATTATCATCCTGAATTTAAAAACTAGCCTCCTTTAATATCCATCAAGAATTGATGACTATGTATTAGGTAATCTACCGGTTAAGGTAGGTTTTTGGATGGACACAACTATCAAATAAACATTTTGTGACTCCCCACCTAGCAAACTAATCTATATCAGGTCCCTCTTCATCTCGGTGTACTTCTTTCCTCCCTTCATCCCATCCAACATCCCTATCCTGTTCCTGCCCTTACCTCGCTTGCCCAACATTCTCCCCTCTATTACCCTCTTCAACATTCCACTACCGCTCAATACGCCTTTCATCCATTTTTCCTGCCTCCATAGGATTTCTCTCAACAAACCCCTCTCCTCCCCAACCATTTCTAGTACTTCCTCATTTGTTTTCCTTTCGGTCCATTTCACCTTCTCCATTCTTCTATGTATATACTATATTAATTTCTTCAATATTATGGGGTCAAATTCTTATATTTAACCCAAGTAGTTTAGTTGCCAATATATATATTAACTAATGCTTAACTCAATGTCACATGCAAAATGGAGTGACCTGAATGATTTAAAAAGATTTATTCCGGCTTACGATTTTCGTTTCTGCTGTATTTAATGCCGTCGTCCTATTTTCACCAGTGTATCAGTTTCATAATCTCCTCCTAGCTGTCATTTCTCTATTATCATTATTATTCATACTATACCTAAGCACGAGAGATTTTAGCCATCAAATTCTTACATTTAACTATTAGAGAATTTGATTTAGTAATCACTATTAATGTCGGATGAAACCTCTAAATAGTAACATGCCCTTTGACCTTATCCGTTTTTTTAATCAATAGAAATTGAGATTCAATTACCTAAAGTAAAATCGGTTTGCGTTTTACTAATTACAGTTTATGATTGAACGACCATTTTATTGTATCCCAAGGCTAAACAACTCATAAGCTTATATTTTATTTAATTCGACTTTTTTTTTCCTATAGTGTAAAAGTGGTTTTCCTTTTCCCGTTCCTATCACTCATCTGCAGTTTCCTGTGATTGTGCTGTATCGTGGATATGCAACAGTGCAATGGTCCGCAAGCGAAACCATCCCCAATCCCCAGAGAGAAGGAGAGCTTTTTGATACCGTTGTGCTGCTCTCCATCGACTGATCTTTCGTAGGTTTTACAAAAGTAGGGATGCGCAAATTTGAAACAGGAAACGTACGACACTCTGCAGACATGAAACATAATACTCGCATGACTTCAAAAGTGCTGCCCCCAAGAGAATAAAGCTGAAGCAATCTCTAATGGAAAACAAGTTTTTGCTTATTCCCATTATAAACCAACTCAAACAAAATATTGTCAGTAGCGTGGAATAACTAAAACTAATAGTGACATATACTTCACATCCCTATCCTGTTCCTGCCCTTTCCTCGCTTGCCCAACATTCTCCCCTCTATTACCTTCTTAAACATTCTACAACCGCTCAAGGGATGAAGGGAGGAAAGAAGTACACAGAGATGAAGAGGGAACTGATGTAGAGTAGGTTGCTAGATTGGGTTTTGTTTGGAATTACAAAATATTTATTTGATAGTTTTGTCCATCCAAAAAACCGACCTTAACCGGTAGATTACCTAATAATAAGAACATACTTCACACTTTCAGAATTCGCTTCGTGGACTTTTTTTAAATTCCATATTAAATGAGTTTGTAATTTTCCACTGACCTTAATTTTACGGTATAACGCGTTTCACTGACTTGCGGCATCATCAGGTATAATTTACACATGTATCTGCTGAATATATACCCTTCTTCAACTTCTCCCCTTCTTTTCTCTGTCCGAAGGGTATTCATTCAACAGCTTCATGTGCAACTTGTACATGATGATGTCGCAAGTCGGTGGAACGTGTTGTACCGTAAAATAAAATCTGTGGAAATTATAAACTCATTTAATACGGAATTATAGTTGAATCCCCACCTATTAAATGCACTATTCCGACTTAATAGTTTGGCCAACACAGCCATAATATTGGTATATAGCAGCCAAGTCAGTCCATGAGAGGCAAAAAACATCTTTCTGAACACAATTGTTTATGTATACATGTTATCATTTACGCGGTAAACTTTTATCTTTTAATATTTTTTTTCTCCTGAGTTCATAGTCCGGCTTTGAGATCACACCAATATTTTATCTTTCCAATTTAGAATAACGGATTGAAAGAAAGGACTAGTGAAACCATTAACCTTTCAAAGAAAAGTTTCACTAATAAAATGCACGTTCCACATATGTCCATAATAACACATTTAGACATAAGTCATTGGTCAATGTTTGCTCTATCCTATTATCTCATTAGAGTAGAAATTTAAACTCATTATTTACATAATATTTCAGGCTTGCGAATTTGGATTTTTCTGCAGTTTTTTAGGCGCGAAGTGAATTTGAAAGGAAAAATGTAGCTGGAGGGCAATATTTCTTGGAGGGAAGTTATAAAGCAATTCTAGAATTGAAATCGTCCTGCACACTCTCGACTTTGGGGACTTGTCTAATTCCACAATTCTCTCTCTGATTTACTGCGAAAGATTCCTCATGGAATATTAATGACGATGCAGTTTATTGACTCCTTAACTAGATTGCCAGAGGTTTTGGATCATTCTTAAATTTAATAGGTAAACATGCTAAAAATAATGTATGAAATATCAATAAAGCGGGAGGAAAACGAATGTTGTGACCTCACGGTATTATTTTATTTTGTAAAAAGTCCCTCTTTTGCCTCCTCATTAACCACGAGTGCCTAAACATACATAAAGTATTCCCTTACTATTCCTTCCATGGATCTATCTGTTCCCACGAATGTTGAAAGCTTTTTTACATGGCCATATATCAAGGAATTGTGTGCAAACAAAATTGATCACATATTTTCTCCAATTACTCTAATGCTTCAGGCAGACTCTTTGGCATTCGGAAGCCCTTTCCAGTCCTCTCCTCGTAGCTATGCGTCGAGAATATATTTTCATACGTCAGAATAACTCTCAGAAACTGTGTACCTGTCAATCAAAAATGAATTGGAGCTAACCCTGCTAAAATGTATCTAATCATAATTTAGAATCTACGTTGACATTCTTATTACAGAATTTAAAATTTGCAAAGAAATTGCCGCGATTGAATGAGTTCATAAAACATCCATATACTTTCCACATATTGCCCACGAGGCATCTTATAGATGGCACGTCCTGTTGTACATTTACGTCGGCAGTTATGGTCATACCCATTCAGTGCGTTGTTATGTCCTTCCTTCTCTCCCGCTTCAATTAAGTTGGATACCGAGGCGTTGTCCCCAGCTCTCGGGGCTCCACTGTTAAAAGGTCTTGGCATCGGCAACGCGACGGTGAGTTGTCGAAGCAAATCCCCTGACTCTCCTTCATCTCCCTCACCGCGAGCATGGGAACCACTTCCTCCCCCCCCTCTCTCACTCTCTCTCTCTCTCTCTCTCTCTCTCTCTCTCTCTCTCTCACTCCAGCGTTTTACTTTCATCCTTCACAAACCTAGACCAAACGGGCCTATCTCCCCAACCCTCAATGGCTTTCCCCCACAACCAAAGCGGCGTCTCTGTGTTGCCGCAGGGAATCGAATGGTACCGAGACGAATAGGCGGAAAGGCGTTTTGGCGGGGAAAAGAGAAGCGGAAGGAGAGCGAAGGGGGATGATTTTCTGCGGAAAGATTCGAGAGGGCCTTTGAAACGAGTCTGTCGCATACGCTTTGAGGATCTCCCTCAAGAGCAGAGAAGAGCATGGTTGGGGAAAGGCATGATCGGTGGAGTGGGGATTGTGGTACGTATTGCCATGACAGAAGACCAGAGAGTTGTAATGTGGGTGTGGCTGGGTTGACTTGGGAGTGCTGAAGGACCAGAGTAGGAGGTGACGAACGAGTAGGACGGAGGAGATGGGGCCACACGAGTGTATTCAAGGACGGACGAACATGTAAATCAGCGCCTTTGTCCAATAAAGCAGTCGCTCGAAGTTGTAATCAGAAGATGCGAATGGCTCCGCGGTTGAATGAAACCGGATACGGAATTTCACTTATTATTGAACTGATTAGAATCGCTTGCCATTACAATTTGTGACCTCATAGGAACCTCGTAAAGCAATCACAAAAATTTACAGTAATTCGAATTGGAAGAGATGCAGGATTGGGTCATTCCCATTTGTTCAGCCTTAATCGATTTCATCTCGGCACTTTTCAACTCCTTAGTTCTCTTCTATCCAGAAGGTTACTATAAGATGTCACCAAAACGGGACCATTTTTGGGGTTTTTACAGCCACCATCATTCTTTTCAAAGAAGCGGTAGGATAATCATTGGAATAAAAGTAATATAGAAAAATGACGACGATATTTTTATATGCTAATTAAATATAGAGAAAGCCTTTAACAAACATTGAAAAAAATTACGACACGATACAGATAAAATTGCATTTATTCAAAGCAATCAAATAATTCACGATGCAATAATAAGGGGATTGAATGAATAATTACGGTGGATAATGAGAAGGGAGGGTCGGTCACCATCGTCCTTCTGTCCAAGGAAATGAGAAGGAAGCCCCAGATGAGTTGAATGTAGGAATAAAATCAGGCAATGTGTTTAAGATAATTCAGTTGGTGACACTAGAGTTTTAGTTTCGAATCCTATCTATATTTTGGATTTAAGTCAATGTGAGAGGTATGGGAGGAGAACAAATCTAAATTACTCGAAAATAATTGGAGTCTTGAGCAGTAGTTATGCTAATTTAAGCATTTAAACAGTTTGTCGTAAATTGAAGTAGCCGTAGGAGACCTCGCATATTATAAAGAATAATTTGACAGTAGAGTGTTTTTTGTCCAGCTTATTTTTTTCCATATTTCCAACTCATAACCATAACTTTTCTTATCTACGTTCATTCTGTTCTCTTAAAGAGCAATTTTAGATTCCTCATTTAGCTATTTTAAATATCAGTTATCTATTTAATATTTTAATATATTTACTCTTATTCGCCACCATCAATTCCTATTTTTTGTGCTTCATTTAATGGTGTCATGTTTGTCCTAAAATCAACTTTAATCTCTAACACTCTCCTCATAACAATGCGGATTCATGTCTACCTAATTTCATAATTGACTTATTTTTCTTAGTTTATAAGAATCTTATTACATTATTTTTCATTATCGAAATCTACATCACTTACCTCAGAATTATGCTTCAATAAATCGATTGACCTACTGATTAAATGAGGCGTAATCACCTTTAAATAAAACTAGCTTAAATCAGTCTATCAAATGTATTTGCCCATCTATTTGACACTTTTCATTCAAATTCCACATCCGCTTCCTTTGCTGTTTCAAGCTCATACATTATTGCTTTTTCTATTATATATTAATTATATTTGCTTAAATACTTTCCAAACATGACGCCTATACTTTCTGTTGACTCATATACGCATTATGCATAGTTGAATTCGCAACAATGCCCAATGAAATATTTTGAATTGTAGGAAGCAAACAATGATATTTTATGGTTTGAATAATTTTCTGCCGTGTGGAATGACGCCATTACACCTATGGTGTGATGAGTTCCTTTCTCTCTCACAAACTTAAGGTAATATTCACCAAAGTGGCCATTTTCTATTTAAACCTTTTGTTGACGACCTTTGTGCTACCTTTTCTCACGTAAAATGAGAACTCTTCCTAAAGTCCTCAGTACAGCTATTTGACCTTTTATAGGATAGAATCAATGTTGATCAAGGAAAATAACTTATGAAGTAACTAACTCTGCGGAGATAGCTACCAAATGTACTAAATTGCACTGTTATATATCCCGTATAACGTATAAAAACGTATGTATCCCAATATGCGTTTTTTATACCGCCAACTGCTCTAGTTAGACCCAAGTTAACATCAGAAACATCCCATGTCCATTCTACGTTAAATCCATATGATTCAAAAATCGCTGCAGCAACCCATCATCTTTAAATAAATAAAATGTTGTGTTTAATCATCCCCTGCCACTCAACGTAGCAGTGACTTATAAAGTACCATGTATTTGTATAAAGCATTGCCAAAATTTAAATCTCACCTTGAAAAAACGAACCGAGAACTCGTCTATGTACGCAACAGCACTTAGAGACCGGTCGGTAATCCTGGCACTGAATTAATCAATAAATATTGCGTTATTATTTAGCACGCTGTTGAGCATCATAATAAGTATACCAAAATATTTTTTATCTAGGTGCAGCTATAAAATTTTCCATCTGAGCTTTGATAGAAAATAGGAAATTTGAGTCGGATAGATGAATTTTTGAAAGGAAGACATTCGAGTGAGCACATCTAACTTTCACCTTAACAGAAAATCATAAAATTACTAATTATATACAAATTAAGGATGAAACTAGTAAAAAACTGGAAATATTATCATGGAATGAAGAACACAATGCATTTGTCCACTGTTCTTTATTTGGGTACTACTAGCTTCAACTCTTCATTAGGTCCTGATGATGACGCCTAAGCGGTGAAACTAAAAAAGGGAAACTAATCATTTCAAACTCGAAAAGGGTTAACCTGATATTGATTTCAATAATCTGGAACTTCTACTCTGCTTTAAAGGATTCTGGAACGATACCGAAGCGCGCTAAGTTGCGAACAGTGGAACGGGAAGCGTCTCTGCAGCGCCGCGCAAGTTTTCGTTTCTATTATTTTAAACAAAGTGTAACTTTGAGTAGTTCTAGCGTGACTAGAGTAGACTGACTAAAGTGCCATAGCGCCGCTTGCCGCAGGTCGGCACATTAAACTTTCAGGAGCTGCTCAGGATTTAGAACTTCAGTGCATTGCAAGATACCACTGTAGAACGACGAGCACGTATCCCGCAGAAGTAATCCAAAGAAGACTTCCAAGAGTGAGTGAACCTTGATTGCCTTTTGTACTCTGCAAGCCACCGCTATGGTGTGTGGCAAAGGAGTGAATACCTGCCACACTAATTTTGACCGGAATATTTTTACCCTTATCGCAGTCGGACAATGTTATTCTGATTCTTTATCGTTTGTTCAAAAATTAACATCGTAAATCTATCTGTTCTACACTTGATCTCTCTAATTTTATTGGCATGATCTCACCTACCGTAGTACGATGGTAGTAATAATTAATTTTTAACATCATTGCTAAAGAGACATCCTCATGCAAGAAATTTAATCTGTAATTTAACCTACACTCCGTGAGTGATTCTTCATCAAGATCCTCTAATAAATTTAATGCGCTAAGCCTTTGATGTCGCAATTCTTTTCTAACATCAAGGTTCCGTGTTATTTTTTGTAAATTAACTGGGAATCAATTTATTGACTGCGTAATATCAAGGAAGTGACTCAACATATGTTCAGTATTTCGGTGATCAGCGTTTACTATCCTGTGGTTAGTAATTCCTTTAATAGTTTCTGTAGTTATTTTTTTCGGGTATGTTCGTTACTAACAAATCAAGAAAAGCTTTGCCCTTAGCAGATTAAGTTATGAGTTGATTCATGGAGTTCAACGTAACGGACTGCAATACCAACTCGACGGTATCTTTGTATTTGCCCCCGTTTGAAAACTATGTGTTCCTATCATTTTATGGGACAATGAAATCTCCACCGATTTTTATGTAACTATTGTTGTTTTGAGAAGAAAAACATGTCATTTACTGATCAAGTTCTAGCATAGAATAATCTATCTAGTGTATAGTATCTTTGGCCTATTCTTATAACGTTTCTTTGGGTGCTTGAGATAACTTATTTTCCAAATTCAAAACTCGACGATAAAATGATAAATGTATAGATATGTCTAAATAGCCAAAAAATAGAATTTTTAAGAATGAATGTTAACATAGGGGATGTGATAGTGAAGGGGGTAAAGCTTTGGATTATGAACCGGTGGGCCCGGGTTCGATTCCCAGAGACGCCTCTGGACACCGCAGTCTTCTCTCGAGCTTTGCTATTCTCTGGGTACCAGGTCTTTCTAGAAAACCATAGGCGGCTCTGGGAAAGGAACTGGCCCCTCCCCCCTACGCTGATGTGTGAATTTCACACGACTTTGGGTTTAGTTGTAGGTGAGCTCTCCCCTCACCTATCAAATCAAACGAACCTCGCGTTGATAACTGTATTGGTTGGTTATTGTTAACATTTGTTCAAGAAAGTAGCACAAATACTGTGACAAACCAAGTAGAAAACCTTAGCGCTTTGAATTGAACATGAACATCACCGATGAATTCGTAACGTCCTCCTTTATCATAACTCAATCTGAAAAACGTGTCAAACAATGAAAGATAACGTCAATATTTTTCAAAAAATATAAAAACTTTAAACATCGTGAATTCATGGCTTTTCTCGAAAAGGGTTTCTAATACAGAAAAGGAGGGGGAAATGGTGGCAAGAAAATGAAATAGTGGGGTCACTGTAGGAACGGATAAAGAATATTGAGGAGAAGGAAAGACACGCAGATGGGGAGGGATGCATCATGGAGGGAAAAAGGATGGGAAGGAGGATGATGAAAAGTGAGAGAATGAGAAGCAAAGAGTATTAGCGGGACGGACGGACGGACGGGGGGGGGGAGAGAGGAGAGCAGAATCGTAGGAGAAGGAAGTCTGCGGGGGAGAGGGGATCCGGGCGAAGGGTTTTCGCCATTTGCATGAGAAGACGCGACGGAGTAAAAATAAGGATTCCTGAAAGAAAATTGCGTCCCGCTAGTGGAATCATGGTCGTCGTTTGGGGAAATCAGAACGAGGCGAAAACGAGAGAATAAGAACGAGTGGGATGGCTGTGAGGAATGACGAGGGCGTGAGGAAAAGAGATTGCGGAGATAAGTATGCATTAAATCAGTGAGAGGGAACGCGACACCCTACTACCTTCACTATTTGATCTGATTTCGGAGTAAAAGTAAAAGTATGAATATTTAAAGAAAGTTTTATCGACATCATTCAAAACGGAGACCTAAAAAAAAACATTTGCTGGATAGGCAATCGTGCCCGAAAGATTGTTCACAGCAAATCCAGAGGCAGAATAGTGGCAACATGAAGATTTCAAAACCAGATTCACTAGAATTTTATTTAAGTCTGCCATGAATTTGTTCTCAATAATCAGCTATTTCCTTTTATTTCATGGTTATTACTTTTTCTGAAACTCAATTTGTTCCAGTGTCAAAGATATCTGCGAAATCACAGGCGGCATTATATGGAAAGTTATCTCCCCTATCCTGATATGTGATTTCCACCCGTTGCAGAGGGTTTAGTAATAGATCAACTCCACCCCCTCTTCAATTAAATCAACCTTTAGATTGAGTACTGTGGTTTGATTTTTATTACTTTTTCTTGCATATTCTTTAGAAAAACATAAAACGGGTAGAGAATAAAGCCAACTTATTCATGCCACAGCATTTTCATTACCTTTTTACCAGAGCTTTTAATGTTAATTTTAATGTTTTTCATTACCAGAGCTTTTAATGTTGAACATGTATTCAATATTAATGTAATAAATTTTACACAATTTTTTTACTTACATAATGCAGTAAACGCAGTGAGTTACGTCCTCCGGATAAGAAGAATTCGGCCGGAGTTGGACGGCTCAATTCCTCGGAGTAGATCTTGTGACGTCCATAATGTTACTCACGCACTGCAATTTAACATTGAGCATAGGATATAATCGTACAATATACTATTTAGATTTACAAAAAATCTTTTAGAGCATAATATATTGATACACAAACTGCAATAACAATAAAGAGGAGTCAAACGATAAATTTAAAAAATACAGCATAAAATAAAATTAACCTTTTATCATTTCACATACTTAATTCCAATCGTGTTTTCAGCGTCTTAATGTAATATAATCGTCCGTATGGCATCCTTAAAAACTGATGTCCCCATTCTTGACCCGTAATGACACATAAACGTTTAATCCACGATTAATAAAATTAGTTTTATTTCGTATTAGAATAATTCCAAAAAGTTAGGCCTTAAGACATTGCAACCAGTAGTGTCGTGAGTTTCAGATTTCCGATCATAATAATGAAAGAAGTATTTACAAGAATGAAAGGAAGTATTTAGAATGTTGTGATCGTATTCATCCATGGTCAGGCAGCCTTCAAAGACGGCGCCTTGTTTTTTCATTAATTATCAAATATATTAATCTAAATTTACCGGTAACATTAAAATATGAATTCCCAGCTGAGAAGGGAACAGGGAGGGGAATCATTACAAAATACGATCACCGAATAGGGTTGAAAGGCTTCAATTCTACATAAATGAAAGTTATTTGAAAAAGCCATTCTTTACGAATTCGTCGAAAAACGTCTCTTATCTCTTTATCTCTGACAAGTTACGAGTATATAGCCGATTATTAAACCAGCGAGGTTGATTGTTTAAAATGTATCAATTTCACTGATCATATTATAAAAGAGATATTATAATACAATTTATTAAGGAATATATATTTGTTTATTCAACTATTTTCATTAACTTCCATAATATTTGTTACTCCCTAAATACTGAACGAACATTGAATTTAATAAACAGCATGTCAAATACAATTTATAGGTATTTCATTCCAATGTACCAGTCAAAGTAAGGACGTAATCAGGATCGTTTTGTAGTTATATTTAGGCTTTGTGGTGATATTTTTAGATTATGGTCTATCGGAAAGGGTTATCGATAAAAAATGTACGTAAGCCTACTCTCGTTAACGTTTTTATTCAAAACTTTGGAAATACAAATTGAAAATTACGTCAAATCTAAGTGTCATTAATTTCAAATTTCATTTTGTAGAGTGCTCTGATTTTTGCATGCTTAATAAAAAAATACTTTTAGCATTTGACCTCGGTGTTAGTCAGTCAAATGAAAGTAAAAACCAAAAGAATTCCGTTTTGCCAAAATCCTTCTGAATGACAGTCTCAACCATTGCGCATCGTTTAGCGTCTTCGAAACACCATGGCTGACAACAATTTTCTGGATGATTGTTCATCAGCAATGAACATAGTAAAATATTATGGACATTAAATCAAGAAACACAATGTATACATCCACCGTTCTTTATTATTGTACAACTAGTTTCAACGCTTAGGCGTCATCATCAGGTACAAAAATAAAACCAGGTGCGGCTCGTTTATATAGCTATATAAACGAGCCGCACCTGGTTTTATTTTTGCACCTGATGATGACGCCTAAGCGTTGAAACTAGTCGTGCAATAATAAAGAACAGTGGGTGTATACATTGTGTTTCTTTGTTTCATGAACATGAACTTCCACAAAGTTAAGCTTAAAACAATAGAAAGCAAATATTATGAATTACGCAACTTGTAGAACGAACTGAATAACCATGTAGCCAGCCAAAAATACAGTCGATTACTCATCTTTTGACGACTGATAGGGTATTTTTAAGTTGTAAAATAAAAGATAGATCGACTTCATTTAGACTTTGAAACAGATAGTCAATGGAAACTTTAGTTTTTTTTTGCATGTGATTTTTCATTGAAGTCCCTTACTACCGGGTCTCACACCCTTGACGCCCCATTAATTCCGTTCTTCGAAAGGGAAAAGTTTAGCCATTTCGTTGTGTAATGACCCGTGGACGATTAAATCTATTAGCAAACGTATTCGCGGTTCGGTGGGTGAACATTTAAGAAATGAATGAAAGGAAACTAGGAGAGAATGATCGTCATATACTTAAAATTATGAATTCCTTCAGGTGAATGAGGTCCTTCAGCAGTCTCGGGAAACCGATATTCACATGAGGTCTTACTTAATACGCATGTTCAAGAGAGGTAACATATCTTTACTTAAAGTTATTATTTTTAATAGTATTTTCAAGTTTTATTCAAGCATAAATTTCAATATTAATGACACAATAATATACTAAGCAGGTGAAATAAAAATGAATCTTCAAAGATAGATGTATTATTTAAAGGAGTTATGGAATGGCCATGCCAGGAGAGAAAGTGCATGTCATGATTTTGAAGGAATAAACAGCAGAGAAATTCTTGAAACTAAACAGTGATGAATTAACATTAATGCATAAAATTGCAAATTGAAATGTAAGTACGAGTCGTGTATCTTCTGGAAGATATGAAAGGAAGGAATAAAATATTTTCCCCTAAATGTTTATCCCACCATTTCATTCAATTATAAAAAAATATGCCAAATGGATGCAAAGATTGGATTGCAGTAGCAGATAAGATAAATAAAACTATATAACAATCACTAATGGCAATTAATAACAGTTAACATGAAAAGAATCTGAGAATGGGGTTAGGGTCAGGATTTTCAGTGGTAAATAATAATTCGCTGTACTAAAAAAATCATCTCAGATGGAAAGTTTAATATGAAGATATTTCACAAACAAGATCTCTCTGTTGCTCTTTACAAAAAAGTGATGGAACTGTCTCAAGGATAAATATAGTAAACCATACCAACTGTTAGAAATAAAATACGACTAGGTCTTATGAGATTTAGAAAAATGTTGAGAATGCACAGAAAAAGTCGACGGTATATAGCAATAACACAGATTTATAGAAAATCAGCACGAGGAGAATGAGAATACTTTTGGTACAGGAATACAAGATAGTGACACAAAGGATCAAATATGGATGGTGAAGCAAGAAAAGCTGATGAAATGTCCTCCAGAATTAAACAAGAGTTTCTAAAACAGAGATAGTATTTTATCTATGATACCATTGATTAGGAACTCAGTTCACTGCCAAGAAAAGAAATTCGGAAAACCAAAGTGGACTATTTAAATGCAAGTACTGCAGAATATAAAACCTTATCGGATAAATTTTCATATATTCGATATCACGCATGAACCTCTGTTCCATTAATATTGTAATAACGGATGAAGGATCTGACGGTATTAGTTGACCGGGTGCTGAGATAATCTTTGTTGGCACTCGACTTTTTTTACCTATGCGGATAATTTGCTGTGAGGATGCCTAAGGCTTAGGTTTCGAAAGAGCAGTAGATGGGCCGATTTAATAGCTATTATATGCGTATATGAACGGGCACACCGCCAATACTAAATAATTTAGTTTTATTATGATTAGGGAACTGTTTTAGATAAGAGAATCATTTCGCCTGGGAATATTGTACACCACCATCCCACCTTAATTTCAAGGGAACACTAGAGAGATTATTTCGAAATCGATATAGATTACAGGTTAGTAGTTGTATATGCAGATTATAGATTTTTTCCCGGCCAGTATTGATTCAATGGGATTTAAGTTGTGAGATTATATAGGCGATGAGATTTTCAATAAATCAGAAGGCTTTACTAAGCACTTAGTAATAAACACCATCAAGTCACAATATTTTTGCAAACCGATCGTACTCTGCGAAAAGCTGTATAAAGATATGAAATGCATCAGGAAAAGTAGCATTTAAAAAATGAGGGATATGACGGCTATGTCCCGTCAAGTAGGAGTGCACAAGTAATAGGATTTTTAATAAAAAGGATGAATGATGATTTGTGAATTCGAAAACATATTCCGGGGAGACGGCTGAAAATATTAAGCAGAAAATAAAACGAAGAAATTGTTTGGAAAATTCAAAGATTGGAATATAAACGACGGATTAGACGGGCTGAGGAATATGGGAAGTTGTTTTGTCATAGGAGTAAAGAGGATACTCACGATCGACTTTAAACAGGTTTCAGAAATCTACAATTTGGTAATATAATTTTTTTAAATCTACCTTAAATCAATAATAATAAAAATAGAATTAACAGGTAATGATAATGTCATTTCGTTCCCGATCTCAGAAGTAAATTGTATGAAGCAAAATTAAAAATGCATATCTTGCGGCTGATTAGGAGTTAAGGTCCCAACGCCCAGTAAGCGAGTGCCGGTTTGAGTTGTTCACAACACTTGCCCCACTTCCACCAATCTCACCTTCCTATCTACTAACCTACATCGAAACACTTAAGTTGCTTCCATTATCATAAATATCTATTCGCTATAACGTCCATCCCCGTTAATTTATTTTCTCTATTACCGTATTCCTGCACGCTCACTCAATTGACCTTTTTTTTTGAAAACATTTCCTTCGTGTATTCCAGAAGGGGTGTTTTACCACTCACAGCATCAGTATACGTTTCTAATATTTTTATAAACATATGCATACCGATCTGAAATTACTTTTATTTATTATTATCAGCCATATTCATGGATAAATAATTAAGGATTTATCTGTGGCAGTTTTCTACAATACTTTTTCCTGCCAATCTTCTCCTTCCCTCGTAGCATGTTGCATCCATTCTTTCCATTAGTCGAATCTCATCTGTGGTCATTATCTGTTATTTTCCATTAATATCCATTGATAATGTCGTTCCTTGACTTAGTCATTTTCTAAACAACCACTTCTGTTGTATCGTTAGCCTACTACTTTTATCCAAAGTAGTTCACTTCCTATTTATCACCTGGATCTTCGACAAGAGATTTGATAGACTGAAATAATTGAAGGAAAGGTCTTCACCTCATTAATTACAAGTCGCATCACTATTTAGATATCAACATTTTTAAATTCTTGTGATTATTGAACAACACGAGAAGGCAATTATAGCGCCCATTCGTACTGGCGCATCCAGAGAAACAACATGGGAACTCCATTCTGTTTAACCAATCGGTCCACTAATATCCAAGATAGGCAGTTTTAGTTCAGTCAACCTCCCTTGAGCCTGCTCGTTTGGAATAATTGAGCAGCAGGGGAAGGTGAAAGAGATGTACAGGCAGTTGCACGCACTCACTTCACTTGAAGAATCACGGCGAGGTCCGTCTGGCCCTAGAGTCCTCTCGGCGGTGTTTATTCCACAAGCGCACACCGGGATAAGAGAATGTGACCAGCAAATTGAAACTGCACCGCCATTGCAATTCCTTCTTCCTCCCTCCTTCTCTCTCGACGCTAACAGTAAAATTTGCATTATAGTAAACTGAATTTCGGGCAGCAGGCATGAATCCCGCTCGACGACATCCACGGTCACGTCGTAACAATCTTAAACAACAACGACGGAGCGAGATTGCGTTCGAGTGCGTAAATATGGCACTCTTGGGAGGCGCTTAGTTTGGCGGGCTACGACCCCGCATTATTTCCCCCGGAGGGAAGTTGAAGAGAACGAAGAGGGTCGAGGAACCTAAGATGTCGGAGGAGGGAGGCGGAGGGTTGTAGTCGGTGGGAAGGGAACTTTCTTTGATAAAGGGATCCACCAAAGAGAGTATCTCTGCATACACAGCTTTAGTTAGGTTGGAAGATAACAAAGTGTAGAATAAGGAAACAAAAAGTATAAGAGATAAGGGTTTAGATAAAAGATAAGGGTTTCAGAGTTAACGTTTCCCGAGTTTTAATTAGTCCAATCCCTGGACCAGAATTTCTATGAGGTGTACTTCGTAAATTCCCATGCAAAAGTAAACCTATTGCCCGGTCTCATAATTTTTTAACCAAATACGCAACTTCATGTGTTTACATCAATCTGACCTCAGGGTTACGGTCAGTGATAGAATATTTCGTAATATACGTAGTATTTGTCATCAAATTCAATTTAATTTGGTGTTGTAGTAAAAAATAAAGACTCTGGATAACACTTTGGAAACTAAATGAATATTCCTAATTCCTCACCTGAAATTTATCATCCAAGAACAGCGAACGGCACAAAACTACCCACAATAATATTTGCAGTAAATAATTTACAATTTCTCAACCACAAAATATCACCAGAAATTATTAGCACCTCATTGCAGCACACTTTTCAAGCCCCTTTTTCACAGCACGGACTTTCATTCTAAAATTGACCGCAACATGCTCCATTGTAAAAAGTTGATTAATTACTACATATAATGGAGATTTAAAAACAAGTTATGTACACTTCATTATTGTAGTACTATGCTGGTTTCATAGTTTTTGACATAATTATCAAGAATATATTTGACACATGGGTTGTACATTTGATAGTTACGTGAAAAGATCGTAACCGGATTAAAGTGAAATGAATAAGTGTGAAAAGCTACCAAGTTATTTGAATTAACATTAGTTAATTTAAACACCTCCCAGCGACTACAATTGACTCCACTACTGATTAGATTAATGGAATCCGTATAAACTATGGAACTGCTTTTTATTGGACTGAAAAGCATCACTAGTCGTTAAATTTCATATTCGATGAAAAATAAACTCCATATGTGAAAATCAGGAGTAGCAATGCCTTATATACGTACAACGTTTATTTTGTAATATGTGTAAATATATAAGTTGTCTTCACACACCCTTTAACAGGTCTAACGGATACTGTCAGGGTTGTTTCAGTAACCTCTGTACTGACATACCAAGTTTTTTGCAGGTGCCTCTGTAACAATTAAATGGATTTCAATTTTTGTATTCGCATTTCAATAATTATGGAATGCAAAATACTATAAATAAGGAGCACAAGAATTTATTTTTACTGATTCGATGGTCATGTTACGTTCATATAATCATTATCATCATACCGAATTGCTACGGAAAAGAATACTCCTGATATGTATGAAGTATTTATGAAATATTTTTCCTGAGAAGTCATGTCGCTATCCAAGTACAAAACTTTTTAAAATGTTTTCATCCATCCTGAATGACTGCTCGGGAAACCTTACCATAGAATGAAACGTGACACGCTTGGGTAGATAAACGATGGATGGGTTGGGTTATAGAGAAATCCTGTAGGTGATTGGTGGTGGTATGGGAGAGGGGATAGGGAAACATATTTCCGGGTGGAAACTGTTGCGAGGCAAAGTTGAAAGCAATGCAAAAGGTTTCCCGAAACCCCTGTGAAGGGAAAGTGAAAGTGTTTACCGGTGGCAGAATAGGGGGTGAAAGAGCGCTTCAGACAGTTTAGGATGGGAGGAAAGGGTAAATGGTGAAGGGGATAAATACTGTCACATATTACCACCGCAAAATGAGCGAAACATTCTCATACCGGCGTTCCTCTATGAAGGGACATCCCTTCCCAAGGGCGCAGGCGCTCACCTAACACGAACCCGGGTAGCGTTTTGTATGGGGTTGGATGGCGGCGGTCGTACATAAAGTTAAACATGGCTTAAGGCGTAAGCCACGGATAAAGGAACCGTGATGAATGCCGGGGATGCTCTTTCGTTCCTCGACTTCTCCGAGTGGGTTAGTATGGGAGCGGCAGAGGCAGGGGTCGGGTGCGAGATTGAATATCAGCCGGTTTACCCCAGCTACACGCCCCTGCGTTGAGAAATGCTACGTGGAAACGCTAATTGGTGTAAAATAAGAGGGCGACCCTTCTTTTGAGCAAGACCGGCTTTGAAGCTGACTTGGGACTAGAAGGATCCTGTTTATGCTCAATCCTCAGTGGCGGCAAAGATTAAACAACCCTCTACCGTATGTTTATTAATTATTATAGGTAAGCAAGCGGAAAAGGATCCCGAGAGATAAAAGTGAACAGCCTCCAGGGACCACAACGGTCCGAGGAAGCGCGTTTGGTAGTGTCTATGGGCATTTTTTTATATTGACTTCATTTCTCGCCTAATCGTGATACCGCTATTAACCACGTATTCTCATTTTCCATGGTTACACAAAAAAATATAAGTACCCTACTAAAGTGAATATTCTAAGTAGGTATTAGGAAATCAGGGCTAACTCACATGATGATCGTACAATTCCTGATTAAAACCAGAAAATGTCTATTACAAAATGTAAAGGTTACGTGACGTTATTTTTGCCAGGCCATGTTTATGGGTTGGTGTAAAAAGCAAAATTATAAACTGACTTGAAAAGCTTCGTAATTTACTAATGTCAAAATAAATTATGTCATTGAACTTTAGTATCATTTTAACATGATTAAAGATACAAAATTCATTTTAAGTGAATTTTTTTGGCTTCCAAAAATTGAAGAATAAAAAAAATTATATTATTTTTAATAGCAAAAACATTTTATTGAGAAACATTTTATCCATGAATGACAATGATTTCATTTCGCTGGGACAAAATGCCTTGAATGACGCCAATTAACTAAACTGTTGATTTAATTGCTAAAAGACGCCTTTAAGAATGTTCCAAAAATGGCAGCGTAAATACGGAAGACATTAATTAACATCAAAGATCTGTTTCTCTTCATTTCATTGCAAGAAAAACATCACGATAAACGCTTGGCTTGATAGAAATCAACTTTAATACCATTATTATGGTGGCTATTTAATTAAATAAAACTTATTTGTAGTATATTGCTATAAGTTTAAAAAATAGTTTACTCGATTAAAGGCGTGGTTTGAAATGAACGACTGTGCATTCTGATTAAACCACATCACCAAATCAAAGAAACCTCAATAAACTTCAGGTAAGTAGTTGCCTATCCATATCGTTTTAAAAATTATAGCATAGTTATCCAAAAAAAATAACCTATAAACTATATTTTTTTCGTAATTTCCCGAATAATTTTCAGGCATAATAGGTACGTAGAATCTGTTTGGGTTATTTAATTGACTAATCATGGTAACTTAACGATTTTATTCTCTTTTTCGATATACTATATATTTTATAAATATTAAAATTAATTATTTTGCTTATTTAATATAATATTTTTTGAAACATTAAATATTATATCTTGTAAACCTTGGCATATCTTTACCCTGAAAATATAATTGTTGAAAAAAAATTTATTTTCCCCATTATCCTAATCTTTCCATTAGAACAATTTGTTACTCGTTGTTTTTTATAATTTAATTCATGGAACCTACACACTATTTAACGAACATATAAGAAACTCTAAAGTTTGCTTTTGTAGCGTTTACAAAAATAAAGGCATGATGCACGCTCAATCAAAAATATAAATACTAACACGAAAAATACATTTTTTGTTTCCTCTGTTCCCAACCACCTTCGACAGGGTAAAGGCTCACTAAAACAAATTTGAAGAAGTCAATATAAGGTATTTTCCAACCCTAGAAGAAATTATATCTACGACACATGAGATAAATAACATCTATACAAGTATATACATATAGGGTTATGATGTATTTACTTAAGGATGTAACATAAAAGGTGATCATTGAATTTCCCATTAACTTTGGCAATATTTTCCTCATATATTTACATTTTTAGCAATATTGAAGTTCGTGTTGTGCTCTTTAGAATAAGAAAGTTTACTGAAAAACTCTGAAAAAAACATTTATATCGGAAACTATTTCCAAAAAAGAATGCAATCAAAACCAGAGTTTATATTCTTATTGCTAGTTGTTTATTACTGCATTTTAACGCAAATATTTTTATATATTTTGGTAATAAGTTCACTTCTAAGAATAAAACGCATACAAATATTTTAAGCACGAGGACTTGAATAAGAATTTTTCATGTCACACCCCAAAGTAAATATGGTCGATTGCAACGATGGTGAGTTTCCCGATAAAGAACGACTCGCCACACCGCATGAAGATGCGCTAGAAGTACTTAAAGGAATTTGGAAAGAGTATTTGTTTTCTGATCCAGACAGCTATTGGCACTTGGCAATTAAGAGACTCTCTGCTGTTGTTGTTTGGTGTTTGCTCGGATCTTTTCTCGGAGCGTGCGGTTATTTAAGGACTTGTTTACAACATCGAGGCCGGACGATGACCAATGCTCGAACGCCTTCGAAGAGCGAGGCAATTAATTTCTCAACTTAAGGGACGACAAAGCGGTTTTGTGGTTTTTGTGATGCTGAGAGGGTGAGAAAAAGAAGATGGGATAGCGGTGTGGAGTACGAGGGTGAGATCGGTGTACGGGAAGAAACTATGGACAGCAGGTGAAAGAGATGTGTGCGCTAAGCAGACGATGGGTGAAAAGACTGGCGGAAGAGAGTGAATTAACGGCGGGAAGCATTCCAGGGAAATAAAAGAAGACTAGAGAACTGCACTTCGTTGGGTAGGGAAACAAGATGGATGCCTCGAACGAAGAGGGATTGGCTACGTGCCGAGAAATTTACGTAATGGCTAACATGGTGTCATCAGTCCATAGTACGAGGTCATCGTGTGGGAAAACTATACCGAATCGAAAAATTGTCCGTTTCATAGTAACAATGGAATAATTTAGAGGAAAATATGTGACTTTCTTATTATTATGGATTAGCAAAAAGTTTCAAATGATTTATTTCCAACGTTATGAATATTAAATGATAAGGTTCAATCCTAGGTTGCAGGTTGGCATTTCTTTTTGCCTGTGCATATATTTTATTACAATAAAATCTCTTATATCCAATCTTAGTAAATGTAGCTGTTCATTCCTGTAGCATATAACTCTAATATCCATTAGATTTTATTTAATAATTCGTAAACAGATTGTAAACAAACTAATTATGGAAGCAATGTGCAATATATAAACAGAATAATAATATTTAAGTTGATAAAGTAACCAATCTCATTGATTACGATTTTTATGTTGCGAATGAAATTTTTACTTTAATTTGTTGAATATTTTATATTTATTCCTCTTAATTAAAATTATATGCAAATAATTACACTTACTATAAAGACTTCTCTCAACTGGTCAACTTGTTAGGTATTTTATCATACTGGAAGTATTACTACATTAATTGAATCGGTTATACATTCACATAATACATTAAATACCAACGCGAATATTGTCTCAAGTAGTTAGTATGTTTTTATACGCTAAGAATTTTCTCTAAAAAAATATAAAGCTTTATCTCCTGCGAAGACCACTATTTTTAATGCTTTCAAAAAAATATTTTGATACAAATCCCTCTTGATGTCTGTCATTTCAATAAACTTCACTTCGTGTGGATAAACTCGTCACGTTACATTGCTTACACTCTTCAGCAACACCTGCGAGGGATGTCGGCATAAATCCAAACCCAGAAAACAAGGCATGCCACAATAATAAGTCAACCCTCGATAAAGGAGAGCAGAGATTAAAAATATCCATGAAATGGAGAGAAAACAACTCGAAAAGAAAGCGACCTTGAAACATATTTTTGCACCATTCCGTCGCCCTAAAGCACTGGCGCGCTTATATTTCATTCCTTCGGCCCTCGAGGCGTCCCGAGGGAAGGAATTGGGAAACAAAACATTGCCTCCGTCCCATTCAGGCGTTGCAGAAGTAGGTACACACACAAACACAAATGTACCCTGAACTCACCTCTCACCCCTCTCGTCTACAACACTTCCTACACAAAGAGTTCTCGAAAGAGCAACTTCTCCATTCAGCAACGCTTCCAGAGTTATTTCCCTTCCATCAGCAGCCCTAAATTCCCCCACGTCCTACCTCGGTGGAAGCTGGTTAAAGGGTTACATTAATACACACTTTCATATGCTTTTATAATAAAAACAGCAGCTAAGCTTGTTGTCATCACATGTTATCCACATAAAATTTGACAAGAGGCAAGATATCATCTGGGGTATATTATTATTTTATTTATTTGGTAATTTACCGGTTAAGGTAGTATTTGGATGGACACAACTATCAAATAAACATTTTGTGACTCCCCACCTAGCAAACTAATCTATATCAGATCCCTCTTCATCTCTGTGTACTTCTTTCCTCCCTTCATCCCGTCCAACATCCCTATCCTGTTCTTGCCCTTTCCTCGATTGCCTAACATTCTCCCCTCTATTACCTTCTTTAACATCCCACTACCGCTCAATACGCCTTTCATCCATTTTTCCTGCCCCCATAGGATTTCTCTCAACAAACCCGTCTCCTCACCCACCATCCCTAGTACTTCCTCATTTGTTTTCCTTTCGGTCCATTTCACCTTCTCCATTCTTCTCCACACTCACATTTCAAAAGCTTCCAACCTACGTCCATCCTCTTGCTTCAGTGATCACGTTTCCGCGCCGTACGATCCGCGCCATTTTACAAGTCTTTTCTTAAAATTCTTACAGAATGTCCGTCATCAGCCACTCCTCCATATGAAAGCCTCTTTGCTTAAAGCAATTCTTCTCATTACGTCCATACTACTTTGACCATTTCGGTCCAAAACACTTCCGAAAAATTTCAATTCCGGAAAATCACATAACCTTTGTTTTATTAATATTAATTTTCATCTCACATTTATCGAAGTGAATTTTCAATCCACTCAGCAATACTTGCAACCCCTTGACTGACTGGCAAATAAGATTTGGGAAACCTAACTGATTTTACGAATTCCCCTCCGACTTTCATTCCTTCTCCACTTCTTCCCATGTCTCTTTAATCATTTCCTCCACATATACGTTGAAAAGCACCGGTGACAATGGGCAACCCTGCCTTACACCTCTTCCTAACACTGCCCACCTGAACTCTCTGTTACCCACTCGCACCTAAGCAGTCTTGAGACATGTACAGGTTGCGAATTAGTCTCATTGCCCTCCAATCCATTCCTATTTTCTGCAAAACATGCATTAGTTGTTCCCAATTCACTCTATCAGATGCTTTTTCGAAATCTATGAAACAGGCAAAAACGTCCTGATTTTATTCTATATTCCTCTAGATTAGTGAAAATAACCTCAAATAAACAGAAGGGGATGAATTAATACAATTATTTTCTACATTTACAGAATTTACCTACACTGCATGTGTTTACAATACTTACAAATAATCTTACAATATGAGTTTTACATTCTCCCGGCACAAATAATTTCGCATAGCTGCAAGGTTTAGCGGCATATCAGCCGATCCCGATGGCAAAAAAATTATTTTCACGGCTATTCTTCTAACCTTAAGCTTGAAATAATACGTTTTTTTTTAATTTTCTTGAGTTTAATTATTCCAAAACAAAAATGAGCGCCAACCCAAAGCAACCGAAGATGACCTGAGGAAACTATGAGATTCCTGTTCTCAATGATATGATGTTTCGTTGAGTTGGATTAAATCACTGCAATATACTCTCAAGCGAAGCATATCATATATTAATAAATGTTTAACTGATGTAATTTGACTAAAAGCTTTTCAGTGATAAATAACAAGCGTAGACACTTTAGATCCTTGGTAAAACTAACGCTACAAATCTATCCCTTTTTTGAACCAAGTTTTACAAAAACCTCACAGAAAATGCTCAATAAATGAATTCCTGAATTCTAAATGAGAAAATACATAGGAGCTGTTAAACCATAATCATTCAACTCTTAAAAACTATGACATTTAAGCAGCAATGTTATTTTCCTCAGAAACGCGAAAGCGTGACTGTGTCCTCCTATTCATAGAGTTTCCCATAAATTTCGACCTGCCTAGCTCCGATTAAAACTCCATTCTCTAGGAGGATCATATTCCATAGGAGCCTCTTCATTTACCTCAAACCCTTACACCCCCAATCAAAATGGTTTTTCACGTTATGTCGTGAAATTCCTTCACTCTGGTGCATTACGTTGACTGTTTACACGCAAAGTGAACAACATATTTGTAGTTGAAAGCCCATTTCCGAAATAAACTGTGCCCAATTCAATTATGTTCTCTCAACATTAGTGCCTGTATGTTTACAAAACTCAAAGCTCCAAAATTTCACGTAAACAACTAGTTAAGAACGGAATGTGAAATGCTACTACCTTGCCTTCCCAACCAAAAATAGAATTAATGGGCGATAAAATAAGAGGATAGCTTTGATTCCCTGGTTGAGCGAATTCATATAATTCCTGTAACACGTCATGTGGCCAAATATTTTCTGAACTAGCGAAAATAGTCCAGAAAAAAGTCATATGAACCTCCTCACAAGCGCTAAATACCGACTGGTATTACAAGATGAGCATAAACTGATGGTCTAGTCATCAAAGCTTACTGCTGGTGTTGGAGTATCATTACCAACATCGTTTATCAAGCATCCACCAGATAATAGTAATTAATAAATGCAAGGCAATTAATCTCATATATATTTGATTGAAAGCTAATCAATTGAAGAATTTAATATTTTTAAATTAGGTGGAACTATAGTTAATGGCCAAATATTTAGTTCCGTATAGGGAAGAATGAGTCATTATTTCCAAAGAATCTCATTGATTAGATGAAAATCATAGCCTCTAGTCAACATAAGGCTTTTCTGAAATTTTATTTTAACTTTTTGACAATTGTTAATTTTTTTAATCTCACGCTATTTTAATAGCTGAAAGGTATTTTTAAAATAAAAAAAAATATTTTGATGTAATGCCACAAAATAGGCTAGGCATTATTTGGGAGTTGAAACAGGCTGATAGATCCTATTTTCTTAGTCCTTGTATCGTTAATTTTCAATTTACGAACATAATTAACTTCTCGTTGAGTTATTAATGAAAGCACATTATTGGACTGTCTGATTATCTTTAGGAATTAGTTTAACCTAAACCCAAAATTTTAATTTCATCTTCAACGAATTTTCTCATTTTTTAGAAATATCGTTGTTGTCAATCATTATTTTATAATTATGTGTAATATCTTTTAACGAAATCGCGAACAAACTTGAATATGCGCCTGATTAAGAATGTGAATATTGATTTTAAGGAGTTTGTTCTCTCCAACTATGCTATAAAAGTAAACGGACAAATATGACAGAGATACTAGGCATATCGCTTTTTTGCAAGAAAATAACTAAAAATACTAAATACATGACAAAAGAAATGGCACTTTAAAAGTGAATAACTCTAAAGTACGTATGTAAATTCCAATTCTTAGCCTCAAAAAACATCAAAAGGAATGATTCAAACACTTGGAAACTTTCGTGTGGTAAACCGTATAATCTCGAATGCCGGGCACTCTTTTTAAACTATGATAAAAGCTTTTCATAGAGGTGGGTATACCTTCAAAAATATATTTTCCCAGCTACATATGAACGGAATCAGTAAATGTTTTCGAAGTCTACAACCGATGAAATAATATTCGCCTCAGGGACGTTATAGGCCCGCAAATGACAAACATTTCTGAATGAATGCAAAGGAAGTCTTTAAAATATTGGAGGTCGAAATCCCATCAACCATACGCAAAGGACTCAAGTCTTTGACTTTATTGCGCCATATACTTCTATTCCGACTCGCGATGCATTACTGCGGCACACTTCCCCTATTTATAGAGATGAAGAACAAAATGCATCGTCCTGTACAATTTTCCCAGAAACCGATGGGAACAAACCTCTAAGATCGCAGGAATTGAACCGAGACGTTTACCACTCCGTGAGTAACACACCGTTACGAACATTTATATCCGAATGGAAGGTTTTATATCACAGTACACGACGCCCCTGCTTTTATGTAACTCTGTAGGCGTATTTTTTTTCAAAGAGACGAAAACGGGGACCACTTCAAAAAGGGAGTTCATGCAAGATTGCACTCCGAATAATCATCGGCTTTTTTTTCCTTATAAGTATATGTATACAAGGGCACACATATATCTCGTCCGTTAGCATCAGAAACTCTCCAACGTCTTCTTTCGGTTTCTTGCGTTAAAAATGAGGAGAAAACCTTAAGCGGCACGCTCGAAAAAATTCCTCTCAATCTTGCCACCCGAAAGGAGTCTCCTCCGCGAGCGAGGAAAACAACCCCCCCCCCCCCCAAACCTCTCCCCCGAACTTAAAAGGAAACCAACCTCCCTTTTCCCTATTATTTCGGTTTTCTCCGCCCATTTTCTCTTCCCATCGCCCCTCTTTACCCCTCCCTCATTTTTTTTCCTATTTAACGACCTCCTTCCATAACATTTGGAGGAGGAGGGAAAAAGAGCGCTTGAAAATATTGATTACTTTCGTTTTGCAGAGCGCCGCAGAATTAATGGAGCAATTTACTCCCTTGACATTGGAAATCTCCGGCATCGGCAGGCGGCAGGACCGCCACCAACATCTCAAAACTCGGAAACCTTCCCTTCCTCCCACCCTCTCCCTTCCTCTCTTGATCTCTCTCTCATTTTCACTGACTTCCACTTCTCTCTCTCTCCTTCCTACATCCCTACATTTTACCATCTCTCGCTTTCCTACTCCGATTCCTTTCCCACTACCGCTGCTTCTCCACACCTTTTCCATTTTTGATTCTCTTTCCCTTTACCTCTTCTCTCTCGAAAATCCCCCGCCCTCATTTCCCACTTGCTCCCTCACGTTCCTTTCTCTCTCTCTATCTCTGCGTTAACCTCTCTGACATCTCCATTTCATCTCTAAGACCCAAAATCCTCGCACAGCTGATACCTTTGCACTAATAAAGCTCTCTCAATTCGCCTTGTCGGCGGGAAGACTCGGATTGTCACGTTACCGACCGTTTGAAAAAGGGCATCAGAATGGATGAGAAAAATGCAAATGTCGCACAGAACCGTGAAAGTTGTCAAATCCGTAAAGTTGGCAGACTTTTATGATTCCATTGTAGAGGGAGTACGAGATGATATAGTTTGGTACAATGTTATGCATCTCAGAGAGACGACTAACACATGGAGAAATTTTATGCGATGTTTTATTTTTAATTTGAAATCTTTTAGGTTAACATCAAAAATTTTTTATCGTTAAAAATAATGTTTAGATTGTTTGGCATTGTGTGGAACTTCCTATTTTTCAATTAACCGGTTCGTATTTTGGAACGACAAATAATTTCTTTTATGAAGGATTCTCGGGTCTTCCACCGGGTCAGGGGTGCCATGTTCGCCGCCCAACAAACCTCCTCCCCCCAACCCTCAAACCTCCAAAAATAATTTCTTCTAGTACTTTCAAAATCAAATTTCTTAAAAATAATTTGAACGGGGGTAATCTTTTTAAATAGATTTTAAAATATACCTCGTTCAATTTTTGTATCAATTCTGCAAATATTGCTCTTCATTAAATCTTCAACGTGTTCTTAATACACAATTCTCTAAAATTTATTTAGGAATTTGCTGAATATGTTTTTTTTAATTCTTATACTCCTTTGTTTTTTTAACCATATGAAATTGAGCTTGGCTAAAGAAAAATTAGATGAATGTTAACTTTGAGGTTTAATCGCAGTAATTACTCTCTGAAAAAGTAATATTCAATGACATTTCTTGATTGCATGAACCTCGCATTTATTTCAAAAACAAACGCAAGAAAACTCATGTGTCATTGGCCACACCCCTTTCTTCTCAAACATCCCCAATCTTGCCGCACCCATCGGCCACGCTTCCTGTCATTCCCTCACCTTTCCCTTTCCTGTCGACATCATTCATCATGCCCTTAGGAACCTGTCACCTCATTCACCGAGAAGGTGCGTGCCAAATGTTTGCGTGCTTCCGCGTCATTCGCACGCAGCGAAGGTGACCGTGTATTTCTAAACACGGATCTTTTCCTAAAGCACCACGCACAATTTTTACTATAAATATGTTTCATTTAGATAGTGGTTGCGTATTTAAATTCATTGCCTTCCTTGTACGCAGTTGTTACTCACGTTCACATCTCTATCTATCACTTAGTGTGAATTGTTACCAAAAAAATACTTATCCTTTTCGCAATGTTGGGATAACTCTTCCTTTCATCCTAATGATTAGTACAGTTAAAAATAAGAACGGCCATAAACTCACATTCTAACCGAGAACAACACCACCTCTTACAAAAAATTACAAATATTTTGTATGCTAAGGATACTCTTAAGAGCCTTGGCCATCATTCGATTCTCAACGACAATAACTACACATTGATTTTAAATTCTTCGTCAAAGTAATTCGAGGCAAATCAGATAAGTTCAACTCATACCTGAATAGCTTCCGTAAGCACCTGGTTTCATCTAGCCTCCATTGACCTATCGGTAAACGGTGAACAAGATAATATAAAATCCCAATAAATGGTAAAGCATTTTTCGTCCAATTAATGCAGTTTTTTTATCCTGTAATCTGGAGCAACTGCTTAAAAGTATAAAAACTTAAAATAAAATTTATAGATCCCGGCCGGATTACGTGTGTAATGAGTTCGCCTGCTGGCACAAAGCTTGTGCTGGTTCAAGTCCCGTTCGGGTATGGGTTTTGTGCTCTGGCACTTCCGCCCCAAGGAAACCTGATGGCAAGTCTTTAACAAATCAGACACGAACTATCAGCGGAGTCTTGGTATTGAAATAAACCGAACCACAATAGAAGGATAATTTTCTGATATTCCTATTGATCCACTTATCGCCAAACGGTAAAAAATAAGGAATAAAATAAATAACAAAATTATCAAAACGTCAGGAACAAAAAGAAATACCCTACTGCGCAGCTCATTGCATAAGATACTGACAATTAAATTTGATAACATCTGCGGATGAATCCCTAATCCTAAAACCAAACATGCTCTGATGGAGTAATAGTACAAACCAGCGTCCCTCTGCAAGCCTTTGTATATTCTAAACGTGCATTAACGGACTACTTCCCGTCGAGGCATACAATGCTTAATCCCGGAAACACCTACGCCTTCATTTGCCTTACAAACAGTCCGCACCACTTTATTTAATGTCTTCATTCCCTCCCTACATTAGTTGCTAGGCACGGTTAGACGGATGTAAAGAGCCAAAAGATAAATTCTTTATCCTCGATCCTAGGTATTTCTTGCTTCCGCCATGTCACTCACTAACTGACGCACTCACTCTCCCTCTCTCTCTCTCCGAACCACAGAGCCGGATGCCGAGGTCGACCGAAAACCCACTGATCAAAATCGTGCCTTTCCTTCGGGTGCTATCGTCCCATTGACGAACATCGCCCTATGCACTCAAGCCGCACAATCCTCGACTGCTTTTTCCTTCGCTCCCTTCTCTCCTCCTCCTGAGAAAAATACGGCTTCATCCGGTTGCATCAGAGAAAAAGTACCGCACCCTCCGCCACGGGAGGTAAAAACCAGAGCGTGCCCCAGGTCAAAAAGCCATTCCAGGGTGCGAGCGTTTCGTAGCCGCATTTACCCATTAAGTCCCGCGCCGCTGACAGCCAAAATCCAGAACAAGACGACGGCAACGCACCTCCTCACTCTTTGGATTTTCAATTTTTTCCTCCCGACTTTTTTTTCTGGGTGAGCGTGGGAAGGTGTAAAAGCCGATTGGCTGAAAGCTCGTTACGCTAAAAATTCTCGAAAAAAGGGGATTTCAAAACGTGTTTTGCGTCAATTCTTATGTTTTCATAATAAAATTAGGGTGATCTGCTCTTGCGCCCTCCTGTCATTTTTTTTACAGTCTCCTGCAAGGCATGGTCTCACAAAAAGTTTTCATTCATATTATTCTTGTCCACTGGTGGTTTTTATTGATATCTCTCGCGTTCATCGATTTGCATTCAATAATTTTCCTGATACATTTAGCTCCCATGTTCCATTGAATGAGAAAATTTTCCTATAATATTCTTTTAACGGATTAAAATAGGGATGACACAAATTCAAAAGTGTAGCTGTCTAAAAGTGCATGAATTTTGATTGAAAGTAATTCGAACAATCATATTCTCTCCTGAGCACGCTATGCATTGGGAAGAACAATTGAATTCACACCACAAATTCCATATAATATCTGTCGTACTACCACATTTCAGAGTATAAATTATGTTGTTTCCAGTAATTCAATGATGATGCAATTTGGAAATTATTTTGTAATCTGACTCAACTCCGCGCGAACAAACGATAGCGTTCAAAGTAATGAGCATTTTAATGAAATTTTGAAAATATTGATAAAACTATCGGTCAAATATTCTAACTTGGCAATATCAACTGCCAATATTCGGCACTTGAACATAATGTCAAGTCAGTAATAGTGATAAAGAAAGTAATGGTTTACCTAGTTATAAAATAAAACAGTAGCATTAATGGATACGCTAACTCTTATTTCATGAGCAATTTATCAATTAAAGTAACCGAAAAAAATCCGTTTTCTTTCACCTTGAAAATGTAGAATTTTTCCCCATAAAATTCTTTTTGCTGATAACCCACCAATTACTAATCAGGTAAAATCAATATATTTTTAACTTTCCAGTTCATTATTTGACTACAGCTCTGCCTATGTACGGATTAAGTAAAACAGTAACAAAATGAATGATTAAATCAAAACCCATCCTTATAATATCTTTCAGATAACTTAATTCAATATGTGAATCCATCACCGGACAAATACACATCCTCGAAGTATTAAAAAAAAAATTAGTAACACAATATATCAATATTGAATTTTAAAACTTATTCAAAAACCTATTACCAGGGTCGTTAATTCACTCGTGGCATTTATAGTCTAATATCATTCTAGGTAATTTGAAGCAATATTCCTCGCAAAGCTCCTATAGTCCCGCAAGTATTCCTAATAAAAGCTGGGAGATCGTATTAACTTTTTCACCATCTATTCTGGGTAATAAATAAAGAAACAAACGGGGTCTCTGCGATTATAAAAGTTGAGTACCAATGAATGGTTGGTTTAATTCCTCACTTAAAGTAATATTAAGGGTGACATTTTTTATTGAGCCTCGTTGGATTTTTATGTGCAATTCCATGGTCTGCCCAGAAACCAAAAAATATTAAACGCTAACTAAAGAGAACACGAAAAAACCTACATTCTACCCTTGATTGGTCCTAGAAAAACATCGTAAAAAAGAAAAGACCGAAATGGCCCATTATTTTTCTTTTATCCCAGCAATTGATATAAAAATGAGACTCCCGCGAACAGGAGCGTTGGAAGGAAGAGTCGTCGAATAGAATGATGCGAATCGATTGACCTATTTCTAACAGTAAACTGACTTGTGCCTACTTTCAGCACTTCATCTTAGAAACCTAAGTCTTGAGTTAAACCTGATGAAGTTATATCCTTATCCGTTGAAGACACTGGTACGTATAAAAATGTGGATAAGTTCACTAAACAAATGTTTCAACCGGGTACGGAATCATTTTCACTACAATTTATAAAGTCATTTAATTATTTTTTAATTGTGAATATTATAATCTGCTGTTATCATTAGGTATTTACAAGCAGCATATTCTTGAAACATTCAACGCTACTAAATACTTAAGGAAACACCTAATATCATGTAAAAATATCAAATTACTTTACCGATCTGACCCATTTGACGAACCTCCTATAAGATTTTAAATTTTCATTAACTCATGAGTAATAATATTTTATGAACAGACCTAAATCATGGCTTAAAATCTTGATTTATGACTAATGGGAATATTTAGTTTATAGATGAGAAAATTACCTGGAAATCAGACGAATGAAAATACTTATTTTTCCAATCGAATTCAAAGATGGCCCGTTGTAACTAGGCACCTAATCCGGCCGCCTGCGGGATAAAAGTTGACTTTCGGCATTTCTCAGCCCAGCGCAACGATGATAAATCACCGCGCAAGCAAAGCGAAAGCCCCGACAACTCCTGCAAACTAGTCGCCCCGAGAATTTTTCAGTTTAGCAGGCATTTGTTACGGACCGCGGCGCAAGCCCTCCATCAGGAGGGTGCAAATAATCGAACCGGCGGCACCTAATATCGGCCTCCCCCTCCCCTACCGGAACTCTCTTTTCCTCACCGGCGACCATTTACACGCCTTTCCCCTGCTCCACCACCCTCGGCTACCACCCGCCCTGCTCCCACCCCCTCAAACTTCTCACCCACTCCCTTCACGCCCCCTTTTGGGAAGAGAAACATTAATTAATTTCGCGCGGGGAAAATTATTTTTCCCCACTCTCCGTCCTTCCCTCCCTCGCAACTCTCCCTCCCCTCCCCCAACGTTCCGGAATCACTCCCTAACTCCAAACCCACCCCATTTCCTTTCCTGCGCTCCTCTCTTCCTCCTCTCTCCCACTCCTTCCCAGCTCACTCACTCCCTTTTACGAAATGGCTTTAGCAGCTCGGAGAAGCACTATGGAACACATTTTTCTGGGCATTAATGAGATTCGGCGGGGCCAGATAGGCTGAGGGGGTGAGGGTTGGGGAAAAAGAGTGAGAGGAAGGGGGAATGGGTGTAAAGGGAGTTTTACGGTTTGGCGATTCTTTTGGAGGATCGAAAGAGATAGAGGTGGGTCGAGGGGTTCAGAGTGTTCGGGAAAGGAGAGGGTGGAATGAGTAGTTTAAATAGGGAAGGGGTGGGCTGGCCCCGGGAGTGCGTGGGTGAAAAAGGGTTGAAGGCGGCAATGTTAAGGGGATGCTGTTCTAAAAGATTCCAGTGGAAGTGCGTTCTCCGGTGATGGACGGCTCCGGAACGAAATACGACGGTAATCGCATCCGTTAACTGACCTCTGCGTCAGTCACGTCCAATAGTTCGCTAACAACTTCCTCTCATATGGTGTGTCCAATGTGTTTGAGTTAATAAATATACGTCGACGTTTTTAAAAACAATTTGAATATTTGAAAACCTTCAGAGAGACAAAAAGGTTTTTCACAAGCATGACAAATATGTCGATGTCTCAAGCTAGATCGTGATAGTAAATTATAAGAAATAAATAATTTAATGATCCCTCTAGCCAGGTGTCAATAAATTATGCCAAATTTGGACATCAACAAAGACTGCTGTCGTGACAATCAATTACAAGCTGGCACGTGAGATAATATAATCCATCAAAACATAAAGTCTTAAAAACGTGAAATTGCGTTGCACAAGCTATCCCTTCTGCTGTTAATACGAGGGTCATCCGGAAAGTAGTACCCGTTCGTGCCGCATGAAGTGCTGACGACGCGAGTAGCCGCTGGACGAGGTCAGATAGCTTCAGTGGCTTGTCTGCCTTCTCTGAGCCAAGTTGCGTGACGCTAGCATTGCCTGTGTTGTTTCTGTGATTGTTTACAATGTTTAAAAAAATTGAGAACGCCGCCAGTTGTGAAGTGAGGGCAGTGATTAAATTCCTCAATGCAAGAAACGTTCGCCCATGTGATATTCATCGCCAATTAAAGGTGTATGGAGACAATGTAATGGACGAGTCGTCTGTTCGGCGGTGGTGTCGCAACTTCAACATGGGGAGGGGGAACACACACGACGATGAGCGTTCGGGGAGACCGTCTGTCATTACAGACCAACTGGTGAGCTCAGTTGACGAATTCGTGAGGAACGATCGGCGCGTCACAATTGATGACATCTGTGAGCATTTTCCCAATGTTTCTCGAACAATTGTTCATGAAATTGTTAAACACCATCTGCATTATGCAAAAATTTGACTTATGGCAGGAAAAAGATTTGACAGCGATGAAGAACTTAAAGAAGGAGTGACCCTGTATCTCAATGAGCTGGCGGCGAAGGACTATGCAGCAGGAATACAGAAACTTGTCACACGTTATGACAAATGCCTTAATTTGCTTGGAGATTATGTTGAGAAGTAGTTTAAAGTATCCTCTTTCAAATAAAATTTTTTATATTTGTTAATATTTACTTTTGTGTCTTTATTTCACGAACGGGTACTACTTTCCGGATGACCCTCGTATTTGTAATCTGCTCGTCGGAAAGTAGCTCGAACCTGAAACCATTTAGAAGAGAAATATGAACACAAGATCGTCCATTGTGATCACAAGAGTGTCCATTTTAGCCTGTACTGAGGACTAATTGCAATCTGGATTCAATTTACAGTCTACCCCTACTTCGAAGGCTGGGTTGTGGTTAACATAAATAAAAAGAGTAACTATGAATTTTCACTCTCATATAAAACTGTTTGATATTCGATGGGGCGAATGTGATATTTCGGCATGAACAACGCAACTGGACATTTTTGGAAAAATGTACTCTTGTCGATTTTTCTGCAATACGAATAAGATGTAACTTCCCGCATTGTTTTTTTCGAAAAATTTGACATTAAATTAAATTTTATACAATTAAAGTTATTTCTTGGCTTAAAAAATTTCAAAGACCTTTTCAGCATATTTTACCTTTATAATTGTCTTCTTTTTCACTCGTATGAATTTGCTAGTGAGGGGAAAAATACAGAGGAATGGAGACTAGACTAAAACAATGAGATACTGTTGTCTGCTTCATCGTCGTTCTCAACACTACATGAAAAATTATTCATTTATTATGTCCATTTTAATTTTATGATTCTAGATCGCATTCAAAAGACCTATTCTTATATAAAAGGTGTAATGGAAAGTACGTATGTGGAATAAAAAAATAATTAGTGCTCACAAAATACTTAGACAACATACAACTCACGTGGCACAAAAGGTACTTGTACCAAAGACTACCTTTTTTGATTTAAGCTTTTGTATTTTTTACATAAACGTAGACCTATACGACAGTGTTGACTAGAGTCGGACGTTAAAAGAATACTTCTAGAATGTTGCACGCCTCCTCCCAGTCAATCTCACCTCAAATCAACTGCCCCCCATCTACATATCCCTCCACTGCCCCTGCCCCTCCCCTGAGATAACCAAAATGACCAAACTGGAAGGGCGACTTCCTGCTCTGATGCCCTCGGGGAAGGTGGAGGGAGGGATCGCGTGAAGAAGGCTGTTACGCTAATGATTCGAGATCAGTTAAGTCTGGGAGCAATTAGATTTGTGTCCTCCCACCGCGTCGCCCATGGCGCTAAAGAATTATTGGTCGAGTGGGAAGATGGGGAGGGACGCGTGGGAGAAGAGAGATGGAAACACTCGAATGGTTCAGCGGAAGCATACGACGACGACGTGTTTTTTTTCTATCTTCCACCTAGAGGCTCGTTTTGAAACCGTGAATATGAAAAAAGACCGACATATTTTCCTATCCATGTTCGTTCGTACGTTACCGAGAGATCAATCAATTCCGCCTGTCATCCGGGAAAGAAATAACGGGATCGAAGACAGATGCACACACATACATACGAGTATAAATGTATGTGTGTGTACATATATATGTTCGCCGCATGGCGGGATCTCGTGTTTGAATGTGTGTATATATGTCTGTGTGTGTATATATATATATATTTATATTAGAGTCATATCTTATCTTCCGAAGAAGACGGAGTTCGAGTCCGTCGAAATTATCAAGATATTATTGATAAGAGTGTTCTTTTTATGTGTCATCGTGCTGTGTGTTGCTGTCTAAGTTCTTTAGTATTTATATATATGTATATATAAATATATATTATTATTATTAGGTAATCTACCGGTTAAGGTAGGTTTTTGGATGGACACAACTATCAAATAAACATTTTGTGACTCCCCACCTAGCAAACTAATCTATATCAGGTCCCTCTTCATCTCGGTGTACTTCTTTCCTCCCTTCATCCCGTCCAACATCCCTATCCTGTTCCTACCCTTACCTCGCTTGCCCAACATTCTCCCCTCTATTACCCTCTTCAACATTCCACTACCGCTCAATACGCCTTTCATCCATTTTTCCTGCCTCCATAGGATTTCTCTCAACAAACCCCTCTCCTCACCCACCATTTCCAGTACTTCCTCATTTGTTTTCCTTTCGGTCCATTTCACCTTCTCCATTCTTCTCCACACCCACATTTCAAAAGCCTCCAATCTACGTCTATCCTCCTGCTTCAGCGACCACGTTTCCGCGCCGTACATAGCTACGCTCCATATCAGAGTTTTTACGAGTCTTGTCTTAACATCCCTACTCAACGTCCCCGTCATCAACTCCCTCCTCCTTGAGAAAGCCTCCTTGCCTAGCGCAATTCTTCTCCTTACGTCCCTACCACTTTGACCGTATTGGTCCAAAACACTTCCGAGATATGTAAACTGCTCTACCTGCTCTATTCTTTCCCCGCCTATTTTAATATTTAGCTTAGCCTTTTCCTTTCTGGAAAATCGCATAACCTTTGTTTTATTAATATTGATTCTCATCCCATATTTATCGCACTGAACCTCCAATTCACTCAACAATGCTTGCAACCCCTTGGCTGACTGAGCAACTTATGCTTGGTCATCAGCAAACCTAACCGATTTTACGAGTTCCCCTCCGACTTTCATTCCTACCTCCAGTTCTTCCCATGCCTCTTTAATCATTTCCTCTACATATACGTTGAACAGTACCGGTGACAATGGGCAACCCTGCCTTACACTTCTTCCTAACACTGCCCATCCAGACTCTCCGTTCCCCACTCGCACCTGAGCAGTCTGAGACATGTACAGGTTGCGGATCAGTCTCCTGTCCCTCCAATCCATTCCTATTTTCTGCAATACACGCATTAATTTTTCCCAATTCACTCTATCAAACGCTTTTTCGAAATCTACAAAACAGGCAAAAACGTCCTGATTGTATTCTATATTCCTCTCGACTAGTGATCTCATTACTGCAATGGCATCCCGCGTACCTCTTCCTTTCCTGAACCCAAACTGATCATTCCCTAAGTAATCATTTGCCTTACTCTCTATCCTTTTGTTGATGATCCTGAGAATAACTTTAGCTGCGTGGGATATCAAACTTATTGTTCTGTAATCCTCACATGACGAAGCCTTTGCCTTTTTTGGAATAGGAACTAACACCGATCTCACAAAATCTTCCGGCCAGATTCCTTCCTCATAGATACTACGAATCAGTCCATATATGGCCTTTTTCCCACCTTTCCCTAACCATTTCAACATTTCTACAGGAATATTGTCCACCCCCACAGCCTTATTTGCTTTCATCTCCTTTAATGCCCTTTCTATTTCATCGTCGAGTATGCCTGGACCTAAGCTATCTTCTTCTACGTCATGTTCCTTTTCTATGTCTAACCTTGTCGGCCTAAGTTCTTTACCATACAGTGTTTCTATATATTCCTTCCATCTCTCTTGGATTTTTCCTGGTTCAACTATTATCTTACCCCATTTATCTTTAACTGTTAGCACAGCTCTTGCCTTCTTACTTCCCGATAATAACTTAACCTTGCTGTATAGAGCACCAATTTCACCCTTCTTCTGTAAACTTTCCATATCCTCGCATTGCGTTTTCCACCATTCTTCTTTTGCTTTATTTGTGGCCCTTCTCAATTTATTGTTTAACTCTTTGTACTTCATTTTGCCTAACTCTGTGTTTACATTTTTCCATCTTCTTCTCTCATCCATCTTCGCAATCATCTCATCCGTTACCCATGGTTTCCTTATCCTTTTCCCGTTAACGGTTCCTATAGTGTCTTTAGCGGCTTCCAATATCCCTTTCTTGATACATCCCCATTTTTCTTCGATAGCACTCAGTTCTTTACCGTCATCCATCATTTTCTCTACAGCCTCCTGATACTCCTTCCTCGTTAATTCATTTACTGCTTCTAAATTCCATTTTTTAACCCGCCGCCCTTGCCTTATCTTCTTGAAACGAACATTACATTTCATAACAACTAAATTGTGGTCAGAGTCCGCATCCGCTCCTGGGAAACTGTGCGAATTTATCACACTGTTCCTAAACCTGTGCCTAACCATAATATAATCTAACTGATACCTTTCTGAGTCACTTTCCATGTATACCTACGCCTTTTGTGGTGTCTAAACCATGTGTTAGTGATGACTAACCCCTGTCTCCTGCAGAATTCAATTGCTTTCTCCCCAAATGTTTCCCTGCAGGAACACTCGCGATTATATCCTCTAACTCATCATACATCCTATCGACTTCTTCCTCCTTGTGGTTGCTCGGTGGCATGTATACCTGAATAATGACCAAGTTCGTCGGCTCTGCTTTAATCTCTACGAGTAAAATTCTATCTGTCGCTTGCTCTATGTTGACTACGCTTCTTCCTACCCCTTTATTTAAAATTACGGCAACCCCTCGTTGGCTCTCGTCCCCGCCGCTGTATATTACTCTATAATTGTCACTCCAGTAATCCCCGCTATCCTTCCATCTCACCTCGCAGAGGCCTAAAACATCTATGTTACCTCTTTCCATCTCTCGCTTAATATTTTCTAATTTGCCTCTCCTCAACATTGTCCTGACGTTCCAGGTTCCTATTCTAACTACTTTCGCCTTCTTCTGAGTCTTCTGTCCTGCTGAAGTTATTTCTTCCCTGCAAGGGTTTCGTGGGATGACGACCGCGGAAGCCTTGCCTCTCCCGCTGCCGGGCACGACACACGGCCTCTTGGGCCGTGTCCCGTAGTTGCCAGGACTCATATTATCTATAGTGCCCATCATAATATTCTTGGGAATCATAATTGAGGTGGTTTCCCGTTGCCTTCCTCAATAGTGTTTTTAACGTGACACCATCACTTAATGGCCGCCCCACTGGGGTCAGACGCCATTGCAGCCGCCTCACTGAGGAACAGACGCTGCGTGGACTACCTTTCGTCTGGCTCCTAACCTTCGACCTATCTGGCATGGGTGACCCTTCCAGGAGTAATTATTATTACTCCCGCCAGCACAGCTCTAGGGGTCATCGGAACACACAAGCCCTTCCACCACGACAAGGTTGTAGTCCATGGGAGGGATAAATATATATGTGTATATATATATCGATGATGCGGAAGTACTCACGAGAGCAATATAACTTTTGGACGGCACAATAGAACACAGAATAAAACAGATAACACGTAAAAGGACACTCACACTGTAGATGATTTAAGCTTTCGGCCTACTCTGAGGCCTTCTTCAGGTCAGTCTGACCTGAAGAAGGCCTCGGAGTAGGCCGAAAGCTTAAATCATCTACAGTGTGAGTGTCCTTTTACGTGTTATCTGTTTTATTCTGTGTTCTATTGTGCCGTCCAAAAGTTATATATATATATATGTATGTATGTATGTAGTGTAGATGCGTGAGTGCGTTTGCTTTGTTGGAAGTTTGTTGACCAACAAGTAGAAGAATTATGGAATGTCATTTACACATTAACTCGGTGCAAACGTTAAAGTAAATTGGTTCAACTGATTGGAAATTTATTGATTTAAATTTTAACAACAAGAGAAGATATGAGATTACACTGTATTAGCTGTTTTTATAAAGTTTATATACTGTATCATGAATCACCTGCCGATAATAACCTTCTGTATACATATAAAAGCTTACTAACATTAGTTGTTTTTATTTTACGCTTTCAGGTTTCACTTCGTGGAAGTATATGATATCCATATGAAAAGATTTTGTACTTTTCCTCAGGTACATCTTAAAGTCTGTAGAAATTATAACAACTTTTAATATAGAAATTAGTTTTTTTAGCCAATACCTTCATATTTTTAACACTAGTAACAATAGATGTCAATAAAAACAGCAAAATACTGTTTAAAATAAGTTTCTCTTTATTATATGTAGCCGATATGTTTAATATCCACAAACACTTGGCGAGGTGCATTTTGCTTACTGAGATTGCCTCATTTGATAGCACGCAAATTCGATTTAAACTAGCATAAACTAATGTATTGGCAAATTTTGTACTCCACCACAACATAAGGAAACTTTAATTCAACAGCAGAAGCATTCCTAGTGCAAAAATATCAAAATCTTAAAGAATTAGAGTTGTCGTAATGAGTCATTAAAAAATCAGCTTATAAAAAATTCACAATGTTCTCTATACATTTGATTGCTATTATTATTTCATCGACCTCGTTCTGAGATCCATATGATCTGGATAGTTAATAAAATAACGTCATATTTCTATTGTATTGGCATTCTAAGATACGAGAAGTATTTGGAAAACATTACCTTTTGCAAAGTGTCTCCACGTACTGTCTATATTTTGTACAACTATAAACCAAAAAAAAAGATCATTACACCGAGGTACTATATGTCAAACTGAGAAAAAGATTCCTGGCAAGTGACGCACAAAGAAAACGGCAGATGGCGCAGATTTAGGTCCCTTAAGCCCTTGCACCCTCCCGACCCTTCTCTCACTCCACGTGCACATAACTCTCATCTTTCACTCCTCTCTTCGTAACATTTTAAGAGCCTACACTCCCCCTTGCCCTCCCACTCAGCCTTTCCTCCCGCGGACTATTTTCCTAGACGTCGTGACCCTATTCTCACCTCCCGGAGGACCAGGGGAACGGAAACAGCGTTGAGAGAAGGAGGCGTGTGGTGGCCTGGTCTGGGTTCTTTAGAGGGGACTGGAAATAAGAAAGGCCCAAGGGAAGCAGTCCCTTTTCTTTGCCCGCATTTTATTTTTTGAACTGAGAGAGAGAGATATATCCGAGGAAACTCGACGGACATGTATGCATATACTCGCGAGGAGTTTACTTGCTAAGAAGGGTTGAGAATTGACGGTGAAGGTGGGAGTTGTGCGGAATAGGTGTCAATGCATCCCAAACACGACAGAAATTTCTGAGAAATGGGAGACTGAACATTGAACGATAGAATGGACAAACGAGGCAGTTACACGCTGGGGAAACAGCGACCAAAAAATATATCAGTACAAGATGAATAATTACACTCAAACTAATAAATGGAAATAAATTAATTTCTAACGTTGCGCATTGGAATCATTGGAACGATTTAAAGAATATCGATATATGTGCGATGTTGATCTTCAAAAATGTATTCTAACTTGAATATACCAACTGAACCAGGGATTTAAAATTTGGAAAAATAAAAAATTTTCAACAGATTTTGAGACTACTTTTCCTGAGAAATCAAATGGGTATTGGAGAGCCACGCCTCCAAGAAATTCTCTCTTAATGCAATCAATTCAAGTAATTCCCCTCTAGCTATGCTGAATCTTACACTCCTAGCAAATAATTGGGTGGCTTTCTGGATGTGTAAGTAAAGACGAAGACACCCAGACGGGTTGATGTGGTAGGTGAGAGGACGAGGCCAGGAAACAAACAGAATGAAGAGCTCAATGTTTCCGGTCAGAACTCTCTTGGGCAAACCGATCGTACTGTCTCCTCTCCAACTTCACGAGACCAATCGAAGTTTGGTAAAATGTGTTTATCCCACGTGACACAGATTTTCGAGGAAATATATTAAGAATTATCAAACATCCCAATTTGCGAATTCACCTATTAGATTTTAATTAGCATAAACAGCCTTAAAAAAACAATTCTCCCCCCAAAATATATGTTTCACCGAGACATTTCAGCACGATTCACGATAAGAAGTTCTGCAAAACCCGTCTGAAATTTCACATTTGTAATTTATGGATGCACCGTCTGATATTTCTTAAGGGATAGACCATCTTTAAGAATAAAGTCGATCACTACAATTCTAAAATTAACGGAGAATCAAAAGAGGTTATGCGCTTGCCGGCTATCTTAATAGGGGTCGGCTGGAATTTTCTCGAGTGGTGATTTTCCCGAAATGCCGTTTCTATGACCATTTCGTCCCTGGAAATATTTTCTGTCTTGACTGTTAACTGCTGACTCGACCGTTAGAAAACTGTTTTTGTAACGTCGATATTCGAATAGACGCAATTGCACCTCTGTTTAAGAATACAACTAGAACACAAAAATATGTATATATATTTATCTATTTATTTATTTATTTAGATACGAATATGTTTTAACAAATATTATAAGCGGATGAATATCGGAAATTAACACTTTTCTTCGGTTACATATTGCGTCCCTTCGAACATTACTTTTAGTGCTGAGCAAGGAACCTTCTTGGATTAATAAGCACCTTTAATTGAGTTGTCACTCGTTTTTTCATGAAGTAATGGTTCTCAAAGATGGCCATAACTAATACCACTATTATGATCGTAAGAACGTAAACTGCCAGTGCACGGTAAGTTCTGGAAGGCAACGAACAACAATCACACATTCTACTTCCATTTTTGTTCCACATCATTTTCTTGTCCATTTGTTTATTCTTTCTTAGTTACTTCATGCAGCCTAAAAATCTTATTCTATTCCTTCCCCTTCCTGCTTACGTGCGCTTCCCCATTTATCATAGTCTTTAACATCCCACTGCTTCTCGGGATCTCCTCCGCCTATTATTGCCTTCGAATTCAATCTAGCACTTTTCAGGATTCTTGCAATGTGTTATATTTAACGCTCAATCGTTAATCTTTCTATCTGTTCAACTTGTATCACCTACCATTCTCTACACCCTTAACACTATAAAACAGTACCATTATCGTTTATGAGGATAATAATATGAAATATTCATTGATAATTGATTACAAAACATTCCTTTGCTTTATACAATCCGTGAAAAGAAGTTTAAGTGGAAACCAGTTCAGTTTTACGTAAAATAATAAACACAGAGCAGCGTCAAGTGACATTCGCTGCCATTTCCAATGGTGAAATCATTAGCGAGACTGATTCCTGCTAAATTCACCCTCAACAACTATACCTCAGGACGCATAAGATACAGATATTGTTTCACCAACTCAAAACCAGAGCTCAGTACTGAATCAAATCGATAGATGAGCAAGAAAAAATAATGTATTAGGTGGATCGGTCTGATGATGTCAATCATAATGAAATTCTAGGGAAAGAAAACGGAAATATGGGGACCATATTGCAAGAGCTGGGAGATGAACTTGAAAGGGACACAGAAGGGGCAAATTGGCAGATGGGGGAGGACCTGAGCCATATGTGAAGACCGTAGTAAGAGATTAGGACGTTCCCGAGGGGGAGAGCACAGGGTAAAGTCAATGGGGAGGGGCGTAGGGGAGTGACGCCGAGGGACATTCAGTTGAGAAGGAGATTGGCGAAACGACACCTGACGCCGCTATGGGAGATATTGGACAGAGGCCGGAGATTCGCGTATATTAATTTACCGGCACTTTCGTGAGGGGGACTCTGATTGATTTCTAGTATTCGCCTTACATCAGTGAATATAACATTCCGCGGTTCCTTTTAAAATTTCTCTGTAAATGGGAATGTATCGTACATATAATTACATGTAACGACACCGTTGAGGTAGTGAGGTAGCTACGTAACTGTTATTTTTTAATCTCTATTTGTCTAAATAAAAAGAAGGAAAAAATTCATAACAGGGAGTGTTCGAAACTATTATTGTTTATTTATATATATATTCATAAATAACGCTTCCAAAACACCAAGTATCACCTTCGTTAATAAACTATTTGGTAAATAAATTGAACTCATCATCTACAAAGATATGGAATGGCAAATGGCAATACGATCAGGTTTAATACGAAAACTGTTTCATTCACTAACGTAATGACAATTAAAACCACAGGTATTGCAATTTTCCACTAGATATTTTATTTCGACACTACCGGTTTCGATGTTTTCACATCATCATGAGGTGTGACTGACTATGATGTGAAAACATCGAAACCGGTAGTGTCGAAATAAAATATCTAGTGGAAAATTGCAATACCTGTGGTTTTAATATGTTACGCTTCCACCACATCACGCCTGAGACCTCATCATTCGTAATGACAATTGTCTACCTATTTTTCTAGCGTTCCAGGCTTTTCTTCATTTTCTGTAACTACACCGTCATAAGAAAAGCATAATTAGGACGAATATCTCTACCTTACTTAAATTTTAAGGCAAAATGTTATCTGTGCAAAAAGAGATGACTAGCTGAAAATTGAATAAACAAGGTAGAAATCACGACGGCGTAAGTATTTTTCAAGGACTCGAATCACTCCGAATCTAAATAACACCATTGTTCTCATTATCAATAAATTCAGCCTTTTACCCCTCTACTATCCCCCGTTCTCCACCCTCAGCCATCTTCCAACACCTATCGCCCCCCCACTACAGCTACCCACTCACCCTTCTTCCCCCGTCACCCTCGGATATGAGTCAATGGGGATAAGATGGAGCGGTGCAAGGAAAAGGGGTTTTTCTCGGGCCAATCTCCGCCTCACAAGATTGATGGATGGGGGCCCCAACGGAATGAAATCATTCTTCTTCTTCCACTTCTACTTAAGGTCCCTTTTCCTCCCCATACCACTCCTCTATGTAAAAATAAATATTTATTTATATATTTACACGCACGTTTTATGTATCTGTGCATGCGTCGTATACATCGACAAACGTATATATGTGCGTCTTTGTGTGCATACACATGAGTGCAATGGGATTTTTTTTATACCCATCCTTCAATCCCACTCCCACCATTCCATTCTTCCCCTCCATTCCCATTTGAGACCTGTGCCGGTTCCCTCACGACAAAGAATAAGCCATATAAAGGGAGCGAGGCTGAGAAATGCTTTAGTATACGACCGAGCAGACGCAATTCGGCACCAAGACTCGGGATGGGGATGTGTAGGGAGAAAATAATGCACCCAAAGGCCATGAGGAGAGGATGGATGAACGCGGGGAGTGGAGGACCTCGTTTCTCCCATGGGCTCCACACCACGAAGTCCGTCAGATCGCCCTAAGCGTTCGATCATCTATTACTAAGTGCCATGAACGGAAAGGCGCGTTTTCTCCCATCCTCCCCTCCCCCCCTCTCTCATAAAAATTTACATTTAAGCTCCGTGCGCGGCACATACGATCTAAAGGAGTATTTCAATTTCCGGCGATTCAGCTTTGGAGAGCGTTCGTTCCCAAGTGCCAGGATGCCACATTTGTTAGAAAAGACTCCAGATCAACACGTGGTGGAGTTCTTAGGGGTATCATCGGTCTAATGTAGCGTCAACATGTTTCATATTATTCCTTCGTATGATTCATGCTTACCATCAAGTGTGTTTTCTCCTATCATTAGGAAAAGGTTGTTAAATATTAACCTCTTCATTTTAGAATACTCAGCAAATTTGATCTGTATGATTATTATTGCAATCTAGTCCCATGATGATTATTCTGATAGACAATTCTGGTTGCTTAAGGACATGGGCTAGAAATTCACTCTCCCACCTCCTCTTTACTCTTTTCGTTTCACTCCCTTCAGTCAACACATTACTTCACTGCCACTTTTAGCAACCGTCGTTCGAAATTGGCAAATTTCTTTCAAAGTGGTTAATTCCATCAAAATTAATGAAAAACGGTATTGGTGGAAGATCAATATTGCAAGCGTGTAGCTTTAGATGCAATACATGGCACCAATCAATAAACAAAATTCCACTTTGTGTATTTATCGTACACGAATTCACTTTATTATAAAACTAAATGGCACAAATTGATCACAAATAATCACCAACTCTCCATAACACCATTTGCATTGCAATTGCAGATAGCGTTTGGCAGTAAATGATATTGGGGAAATAAATGTACGTGACCCTAAGGAGGGAAAAAGAAGGATTAAAAAACTGAGGAAATCAAAGGGACAGTGAGTAAATGACGTTTAAGAACTGGATTAAATTAAATAAATTTACAAAGCCCATACATCTCCATCGTCGTAGCTGTGAAGTATCTTAATATTTTTTAAGTAATATGGATAAGCAATCGGAGGGCATATTTTCGCGTTAAAGGCTGGTGCCTTTACACACCAGATCTTCCGCCACAAGCTCTTGCGGTGGATTGCAAGTCATAATGTAGATTTAGATTGATTAATTGTCAATAAATTAATTTGTAGAATATATAATATTGAGGGGTATTTTGCGGCCATTTCTCCAAATATAACGATCATTTCTTTTTCCGGGGGAATCTGACGACGTGGTACACTGTATACTTTTGCCAAGAAATTGCTAAAGTAATTTCAATATGATTGAGACAAATGCGTGGCTTTGACTCTTAATTTAAACTCGGTGGATTAGCATTTTTTTACTAGTAACATCCGCAGTTTGGTGAAATGAACTTAAATAAAATTTGATGTCCATTTTAAACAAAAATAATATTAATAAGGCATTATGATGCTTCTCTAGTCTTGGCCCTCTATTATCACATCAAACCATTTGGAGAGAAATTATCACATTGCCTCTTTTGCAGAAATTTCTGTGTAAGAATAGAAAAATGCACATATATTTCTTCTTTTCAAACCTTGTAACCCAACCCCAACGAAAACTCATATAAAGTACAGCTTTTCTTTTCCTTTTTCGAAATAAAATCTTGTCAACGCTCTATGTATGTTGCAAGTATATATATATATCTCCCCTGAAATTTTTCGAGGAGTTTCAATGGCCAAATGAAAGTAGATTACAGCGCAACACATGTGAAATATGAGAATAGACAACAAATACAAACATAGACGTACGTGGTTTTGGCTTTATAGCGGGTAAAGAACGTATAAAATCTACAACGATTCTTCTTCTCTTGGAAAGGTCTCGATAACGGAGAATCAATAACGGTGAAAGTTTTCTGGCACCGAAACAAACAAAAAGTTTTGGTTTTAAGCAAAAGATAAAATGTACAGGGCAATGAACTGGGAGCGCCAAGTTCTTATAGAAAATGTATCAGGCTGTTGGAAGACAGCAATATTCACTTGGTTTGTCAAACTGTTTTTGAAATTTTAAGAAATGTTCTCTTACTTTGTGAAAATCATCTTTTCTACCAAACAATTTAACCTTCTTCACCACCTTTTTATGGTTTTTATTTAACCAAACTTTATTAAATAATTCCAGGACACAACTTTCGGTCCTTATTAAAATATGCATTTTCCCTTTAGGTATAATAGCTGCATTTAGCAATGAATTTGTACGCAAAAGGCTCGGATGTCACTTTAAAACGAATTCCGACCAAAGAATTCTTTTGAATTCATCTCGAAAAACCACATATGCTTTTATACCAGTTAAACATTTACACGAATCCAGAAAAATTTTGTAGGAAATAAGTTATTGGAAAATATTATTTATGTGTTTGCAGAAATTGAATTTCTCGGATGCCAAGAATTTTAAATTTCGTAATCATTTTATCACAACAGTTTGAGAAAATATACGTATCTATAATTTACGTTGCCCTCATGTCACGACCTCCTCATAAATGATTCTGTGTGAGATTCCACGGTTAACGTGAGTGGAAAATACATCATATGAATCTACCTGTACTGTGAGTTACTATTCCTTCAACAAAGAAAAGCGTCGGCTGAATAATAGAATACTTATTCTTATTCAAATACTGTATTAAAGACGTAATGTACCTGTATACCAACAGCTATCGTTCTTTTGATTATATTTAACAATGTGATGGAATAAATTATGTTCACTTGCTAATGAATGGTTCCTTTTCCGATTGAAATGACCGCTTAACTCCTTGATCTCTGTCAATATCTATCTTCATTTTTCTTATTTTTCAAAGATTTGTCATATCTAAATACCCCTTAATACACGCAGCGTTAGCAACAAGCTTAAAGGTGCACATGAAGATGTCACATGACATAAACGTAGATGTAATAGAAGAACCCAAGTCTCGTAAGGTCAACATGCCTGACTAAAATCCACAAGGAAATTCCCACCCAAGTATATATCGATTGGGAACTTCAACAGATGACGCCGGTGCGCTTCGACAAGGAGAGCAATAAGACAGAAGAAAAGGCTGCTCATGAGTACCCCAGAAATCAAGTGAAACTATTTAACGAAATATTTGTACCTAAATTAAACCTATCTCCTGAGAGGAGATAAGGTAGGAGAAAGGGAGGAAGAAATAAGTACATTCAAATCGAGATGAGAGCGACAGCGGGGCGAGGGAAGCCTCTCTCGCGATCACTTCTCCCTCATCTCGGAGAAGAGGGATCGGAGTGATTTCGGCCTTTCCGCTTATTCGATACCAAAGTGAGGGAAAAAAAAGACAGAGAAATAGAGAGATGTGGGAAAGAGGAGTGTATGCTGGAGTTGGGAGGAAAAAGGAAAGAAATATTCCGAACAGAGACACTTCTTTGCGGAGAGGAGAAGGCGAGATTCTCGTGAAAAAAAAGGATGAAGGAAATCAGTCGCAGAAGGAATGGGATTCAGCGAAATCCTTTGCTTTTGCAGTGGCAATAAGAATCCTCGTGAAAGAGTCATCCCGCCTCCCCACGCACTCGGGTCTCTTCCTCTTCACCTCATCCTCTCTCATCTCCCGCTGCTACTTCTTCAAAGCAGGGAAAATAGATGGGGGGGCCGGAGAGGGACGTACGTGGAACGCCATTTTTTTTCGATCCCACTGCCACCAGGGTCCCCGCTGCCCTGATGCGGACGGGGTGTAGCGAAAACTGCTCCGTTGTTGCTTATACGTACCCTGCTTTCGCCGCAGAGCTTTATGCCCACAGGCCTCTCAGAGAGAATCTACGTGGATGCATAGCCATGTGGGGGCATGCTTGAATGTATGTGAGGGTGGTGGCTGGTATATATTTATACACATGCCTCTCTCTCTCTCTCTCTCTATGAAGGTACGACCTGAAAAGTTTCTTCTCTCAACCGAGTTACTCAGCGGTGACTCCGTTGCACTCGAGTTTGTCACTGAGTTCATGTACTCGTGTGAGAAAAGAGAGATTATACCGCGAGGGATTCAACCCTCAGAAGGATTTTCCCGCGACATTTGCAGTCACATTAGATCAATTTATATGCCAAACCAATTTCCAAGGAGGATGAAAAGTTCAGTCAAGTTTTCGTGAATCGTCCATAAAAAAAAGTCACTGACGTCAGGAGTCATCGAACTTTTTAAAAGAATAACAAGAAGGTAGAGACTTGCTAAAGTCTAGTCCAAACATTTTTTCAAAGAATTAGTTTCGATGCCGATACTAATTTTTTTCAGAAAGTGACTGTCTGATCACTAAGAAAATGCATTGAATATCCGAAACTAATATTCTTTACGCAACAACCGTGAAGTCAGATGGTTTCATAATTTTAACTCCTTAAATTATAAATAAGATAAGTTGAGATAAGGTAATACTAAATGTTTTTTAAAAAGAAAGAAGACTTGAGAATTCTCAAAAAGGGAAACGTTTTACTTCTAATTATCTTATGTTAATTAAGAATGCCCGGTGTTACGTACCCACGATTATAAGTCTCTCTTCTAACATTTTAAACTAACAAATAAAATGTTCCTAATTAGCTATACCTGAGCCCTTAAAATGTACTGCTTTTAATAGGGTGGATATGGATGGCCAGTTCCATTCATGATATCTTGAAACAATAAATGTCCCACTAAAATCAATAAATAATCGGCAAATATGAAATATTCGATGTTTTCATTTCTCTGATACGTATGGCTTATGACCTATTGCAGAGTTCACATGCCTTAATGTATCCTCAACGATATACCCTAAAATACTCCTGGAATATCCTAAAACTTGGAAAAATTGCACCTTAATTCCCTAAACCATTACTCTATTTTAACCATCGACTCCATTTTGGCGTGCATAAATACCTTCAATTAAATTACATCAGCCACTTTGGCGGCAGCCCATTCTCAAGAAAAAATTTACAATACCTGACAATCTGATTTCAGACTTTTTTAAATTTTACCCTTTTTCAATGTAAAATTTCGTAATTTTAAACTTTTCACTTCACCCCTTCTGATCAGTTTTGTCAATGACGCGACAAACTTCCTCTTCCTAGATATTCCTTTTTCGAGAGCATAACCCTTTAAGTTACGCCTTTATCGACTGAAATTTCTACTCCCATCGCTACGGCCATTCATTCCTCAGGCACATGACACTATCCTTCCCCTCATCTCTCTTTTCTCAGTTACTCTTTTCTTTGGGGATTTTATTTTCCACCAACCTAATAACACTACCTCGATGGACATAACACCGATATGAATTTCCATACAGAGGAGAGTCACCTTCCATTCCACCCTATCACAAGATTTTTTGCGCTGCCTCACACCTCATTTCTTCTAAAATCCTATTAATTTTTTAACTCTAATTCTTGTCCTCTGCAGCGCTGGAGACTTGAGTGGCCTTTCAATGACCCGTGCAACAGAGCCAAGTAAAAATAAAATGACGACGGCATATACGAGCAGCCGTGGAGACCCCACGGCTACGTGGGTACCACCACGTCATCTGCGGAGAGGTTTCTTTTTTTTTATTTCTTCGTTTATTCTTCCTCCAGATCCCAACCTTCCTTCTCTTTCCCCTCTCCACTTAGACTTTCCCCCCCATTTTCCTCCCTCCCACTCCTCTCGCCGTGACCACCGCTTGCTATCTCCTATTGCTCCAGCCCTGCTCTCCAAAAGGTCCGTGGATATGGGTCGCCTCTCCTCTTTTAACCCCTTACGACGCGAAGTCTTCCAGCTTCCCCAACTCCCGACTCTCTGTTTCCTGTGTCATGCACGTTTTCCGACTGTCCACCCGTCCGTCCCACCCCTTTTACCCACTCCAAACTCTATGGTTCCTTCCCTGAATCCCCGCCGTCACACCTCTTCTAACAGTTTTATTTAATTTCTTTTTATTCATTCTGTGCCCTGCAACAGACGTCATGGTACAGTGGCCAGTTGTCCTTTTTAGGTTGGACTTCTTTCGGAAGCGTTGAGCCCCTTTTCCTCACCCTCATTCTCATGCTCATCGAGTCCCAGTTTCTCCATGTTCTCGGTTCTCTTAATGCTGAATTCTGCCCAGCCCACGAGAGTTGACTCATCCTCTCTGGTTTCAAGGGAACCAAAACTTCGTTGAACGTCAAACGGAAGTGGATGTCAAAATGTTTAAATAAATCCCAGGTTACCGTTTATGATACAAGGTGAGCACTAGATCTTTGAATTAAAATTCTGTATAGCATGATTTTACGATTACAGTTCCCTAGTTCTGTCAGTTTTTTTCTTGAAGTTTTCAGCAGAATTGTTTTTCAATAAAATGTACTTTTTTCGTCTGATAATGTGAATTGTAGCGAAAAAGTAAAATCAATCCAAAAGTATCTTTTTTTTATGAAATTAAAGTTTGAATTCAGGGCCTTTGTCATTTAAGTATTCCAGCTGATTTAACGCGAATTTTATGCGATGTTATGTAAATTATCATTTATGATTTAGTACCAAAGTTCCTACTTAATTTATATGCCACAAAAAATATTGGATATAATTCTTTAATGGAAGTTTTATCAAATATAGACACTTATTTAGAGGCTGACAATAAGTCAAAAAACATAAAATATAAACATATTTATTAAAGGCAAACGTGGACCGGCGAAATGAAATGAAAAATATTCTACGTCACCTTCGAAATAACTAATTGAATAAATAATAACCAAATATTCACTTTATAAACAATATTCTCAAAAACTTCACGGTTTAATAACTTCAGGAGTTCATTTTTTATACAGATAATGGACCAAACTATTAGTTACTTAAAAATGTTATAATATATTCAACAGATTTAGACAATATTAAGTGAAAGTTCGTCATTATGAGAAAAACAAATTGTCACTTTTCCACAGATTTCTGGATGTCTGTGGAAAAGAGCAAAATTGTTTTTCTCAAAATACTAACATCCTTAAACCGGACAAATATGTAGCCCAATTCACATTTTACCATATTATATCATAGCAAGTTATCTTTTCATTATTATAATCACTCGTACCAAATGTATGCCCCAGAATAGAATACAAAACCATAAACAATACCTCCATTATTCCAAACATGTTACATTTTTATCGCTACCTAGAATTTAAGCAAAACTTAATCTAGACAGTGATTGCTTAGTGTGGAATCATTCCGTCACAGACCTTAGTGGTGGTTTTCAGAATACCTTGTAGACTGTATCAGAAAATATAATAACATATACTGTGTACATAACGCCTGTAGTTAAACAATCAAAAAAATTGATTTTAGTGATGATTTCCTATATTCACGGGGAAAAACACGCATTTTCTTGTTAAAAATTATCAAAGGTGTCGGGAGTTGCCAAAAATTTCCCTTTTTGTTGCACTTATCTTTGTATATGATTATTATATGGAAAACGTGTTTCACCACATTGGTAATTTTTTGGCGCTCATGAAAACACTAATGTGGCATTAATTATTTCAATCATAATAGCCGAAATGAACGTTTTCAATGTGAAAGGGCGATTTATTTATGGGTCTAAAATAACCGATAGGAAACAAAAATGTTCAATCCATGTAAGTATCTCAAGTATAATCCTGTCTTCTCATTTCATTATAAAATTATAAATTCAACTTATAATGTTGCCCGGCTGGCCCAGTGCTCTAAATTAATCCGGATCATATTCCTCCATTTAACATCCTTGCCTAATGTATTTGACGATTGAGAACTGACTTTTTCAACATGTTTTAAAAAAAATATAGCATATTCGAATTTATAAAATTTACCACCTCGTTCCATGCGGAATGAATCAGACGGGGATGCAATTGATCGGAATGCTCTTCATTTTCTCCACGCATCATACAGTCGCTAGTCTAGTTCTCTCACCCTCTTCAGTGCAATTCTAACACTATTCTGCCCCAATGGGCATCAAAAAAGTATATTTTCGACCAAATTATTCACGTTATGTGCAGCATAACGTCCCGAGGTCGCACCTGGAAACTTTATCGCGGATGTAGATTTTTCACATTCATTGGATTAGAGATTTAAAAATAAAAGGAAGATGCTTGCCACTCCAAAACTATTCAGATTATTGATTCTTCACATTAAGTTTCGATACGAAAGGCGTATGCATGGCCGTATTATCTCTCAGTTTTTTTTTGCGATAACCACATACCAACACGTTGAATCTTTCAATAAGTTGAGAGGATTTCAAATTCCTAGACGTTGTGATAGAGATACAGTTTCTCTAGTTAGAGGAATCTACTTGATCTTTATCTTTCTAGACCCACTCTACGTATTCTAAAGACTATTTCAATGCTTCCTTTCACATGCAGGTCACCTCCCGCGACCTACAAATAGTTTTTTTTTTCAATTCGAAACCATTCAAAATCCATTTCATCCCGTAAAATCTCAAAGGTTCAAGACGCTATAAACGGGACAAGTTCGCATTTGATGATTTATTAGCAGGATAAGCCAAATAATTCTAATTATCTTATTTATATGAAACGCATTTTGACGAATTCATAGCTTAGTATTTTCAATACGTTAGATCAAAATATATGAAATTCAAAAATTCTTTTTCACTTCTTTTAAATTCAAAGTTTCTCACTGCATAACCGTAATAATATAAAACCTTAACCCATGTTCGTATATTCCTCAATGATGATTGGAGGTATTCAGTAACGTTAGTTATACTAAATACAGATAAAAATCTCTACAAATTACATTTCCTTAAGGACGAAAAAAGCGATAACTATTAGTTTTGCCGTAAACTATATAATTTGTGTGAAATATCAAAATGTAAATACTTGGTGTTCATTGTAAATTGTTTATTTTAAAACTAAAAAGAAATTCATAAGAGTACCAATAACTCCTTCTGGTTGCACATCTTATTTATTTACGTTCATTGTGAAACAAATGGATAAATATATGATTCTGTAAGCTGCCAAATGATAAACCAAAGATTTGTGCATGAATTAATTTAAAATGCGGCCAGATATCTGAAATTTTATCTACCTGAAAAGTTAAATGAGCGACTAAAAAAAAGTGGCGTTGCCTTCATTCAGAAATGATGGGGTGTCTCCTCTTTCAGCTTCGGAGTTGGAGTGTACGAACAAATGTGCCTGGAGGTGAAATTAAATCAATTATGTTATCCATAGGGAAAGAGAGTAGGGAAGTAAAGAAACACACTTCATTCATGAGGGATACGATGCATAAATTAAGAGCTATGGATGTTCACAGCAACGAAGATATGTGTGAATGAAAAGAATTTAGCATTCCGCCAAAAGTCCAACCACAGGACGAGAATGAAATTGTTGAAGTCTTCAATGAGAGAATATATGTTTAAAACATATAAAATAATTTGGCAAGTGAAGTTGAGTTAGTTGCAGTAAGTTCAAAAATTGGTGATAATGCCAACACTATCATAGTAAATATTTGTTAAAATCTTAGGAAATGACAAAAAAAAGAAATTTTTCCTATTCGAGATAAAAAACAATAATACACGAAAACCCACGGCGTTGGTGATTAATGGGAACACTGCAGGTGCAAAACAAGGTTTATTAAAAAAGGTAATGGTTAAATAAAATGACTTTGACTACATTTGATAATACTGTTTTTATCAATGAAAGCCTAACTTAATAAAATCAAATTTTACTTTGAAATACATGCGTAAATTTTGAATAAATAGGCTATAAATTTTATGATTCAATAATGGTAATACGTTTCCAAATGAGAATGAAAGATTTTTGCTAATAGGATTTTAATACAGTGACTTAGGCTAATCAATTGGTACTTTAGCAAGGGATTAAGGATTATTTCCAGTTAATCAAAAACTGTGAGGCACTGTTATGTAAATGAAATTATTTGCCTTTGATGAATAATGACATAACTATGACTTGGACCTACATAGATAGATCTATGATTTACGATGCATCTTTACTCAATCAGGCAGATATTAAAGAGTCAAACAGCTGGGAACTGTAAGTTATGTTTTCAGAAGAAGCTTTTCTGCCCATTAAGTAACCAATTTAACTTTTTCAGTTAATAACATGGCAAAAATACAGGTATCTTTTAATTGAAGTCTTATATTAGAGTTAAGCATTTATTTTTACATTTTGAAGAATTTTTATTTTAAATCGCGTTTTTCTATTTTAAATCGCCAGAAAAAATGTTAACTGATGATATAAATTATTTCAAGAATTGTTGTCTCTTACCGGATAAAAATCTAGGAAATCTTGGACGCTGACATTATAGAATAAATAAGAATAATAGAATGTCTCTATCAGGAATAAGAAAACTGCCCAAATAATAGGTAATGCAGATCCCAGTAACAGAACATAATACTCGTAAATCATGTGAATAAATGTATGCGTGGTGTAACATTTAAGTTCTAACGCAGTGTGTTTGAAAATGTAGATTACAAATTTGTAAATAAAACTAGTTTTAAATCGGTACGCATGAAATCATTCATTCCAACGCAAATATGACCTTTTATACGGTAATGTCTTATACGACAAGAAAGTATGAAACACCATATTATAAGGTATGACATATTATATGGTGTTTCATAATATATATGCTGTTCAGAAATATGATAAAATTTCGTGATCCCGTGAGTATCTATATTTAACATTATCATTGTACGTGTATATCAATCCCTCAGTTTACAGTTATCATAACAAAATTATAGCCTGAAACAATTTATGATCAAAAATTTCATATATATTAAATACCATTTCTCAATTAGGTTATATCGAGATGTCGAGTGAATGTCATCTAGATAAAATGGCCCCTATTTTTAATGCTAAAACCACTCTTATCAATGTTGATGATAAATCAGGATCTCAGTAAGCTAGTTTTTATATCAATTGACCTAAAAATACTTGACTTTATAAATGCTTTATCCCAATGGAGGAATACCACCATAATAATTATCGATTAATGATACGATAAAAACGTCATCCAGACTATCAACTGGTATATGTGTTTTTATTATATTAATGGTTGTAACAGGGTTAAAATACCTAGCATAGCCTAGTCCGCAATTGTTTAAAAGATAATGATATATGATTAATTTGTACAACAAATTCCAAATGCATGGTTCATAAGATTGGCTTCACTAAAAAATTCTTAACTTAAATTTTAAAATTAATGAAAACCTCAGAGTACCAATATATATTGACATTATATTTGTTTACGGACTACGCATGAATACGTATTTAATTAATGCCATCTTTCGTCATTAATACAAGTCCTATGGTGACACATTGAATCGTGCATTCACAATCTTACCTCCTCATAAAAATATGTAAAAAGAATTAAATCTTTACGATATCTACGAGTTTTAGTTTTACATAGGTAACACCAATACTACCTGGAAATTCAAACTAAGTTACCCATTCGGATATGTAATTCTTTCTCTCTGATGTTCACGGAATCAATAACAAAACGGAAACTCGAAGATTTTAGCTCCTAGCATTAAGCCATCAACTAATATGTCTCAGTTTTATGTTTACTTTTTGCTTCGTGATTGAAAGCATTAAATTTTTAACGAATTTACGAAATCAAGGACGAGTAAGAAACATGCCTTGCATAAGCACTACTCCACAGCTCCCAATTCTTTGCGGGCTTAAAGATAGTACTGAAGTGCACTTAATAATGAATGACCGCCTGAGCTTGAATCGGAGAGTCGAAAATCTTTTTTTTTTACGGAAACAGGAAATTCCCGCCGTAAAAGACGAAGCGCGCGGCGTAGCAAACTACCGCTAAATTATTCTCGGACAGAAGCACAACTGCTAACGAAGTTGAAGTTAATCGATGTTTCGGAAATGCGAGCGAATTTAAGATTCATCCGGGCACTACTTTAGATCCATCCCTTCCGCAGCACCTTCCTTATGCATTTGAAGGGATACAATTGGGTCACGATGCAATTTTGCCGGGTAACGAGATTTGCGAAAAGAAAGAAGTCTGTTCCGGTCATTGTAAAAAAATAAGATAAGGCTACAAAGTGAAAACACAAAAGGTTGGACAGCGATTACACCTGAAAGTTATTATGTAGGGAGTACTGTCGAAGAAAATCTTGGAACACGCTGCCTTCTCCGCGAGAGGAAGGAAAAGTAGGAAGAATGAAATAATCATGTTAATGAAAAAAACAAAGCAAATATGAACTCTTCTAAACCACACTCACCAGCGGATATTACGTTTGGTACTTTTTAACTCACAGTAAAACATTCAGTTCAAACGAGCATACGTGGATCATTCTTTGCATAAATATAATCACGTCCTTTGTTAAATATAGTGTGAGCTCTTCACGGAAGGCTAAGATATTCACGGCATTCAACATTACGTCTGATAAATACCTATTTATGACACGAATACAGTTTTCTTTCCGTTTCGAAAAGAGTACACCAATGATTGCAAAGTCGCTTTGGAAAATACGTTCCTTATTTTTTGAAATGGGCATTTCAGTTACTGCTAAAACCTTTTTTATTATATTTTAGTGTGCAAAATAAAAATATATTACGTTTACTATAAATTTTATATGTTATATTCAATCGATTTATCTCAAAGTTACCACTCTATTTTAAATTACATTATATGATATTTTTAATAAACAAGGAACGTAGCTACGGTCGTGAATCAATGCAAACAAAAAAATGCCAAAAATGTCAAGTTTACGGTCTCGGAATTTTTTTAGTTTACATACATTATATTACATTACGTTAATTTAAATTACATCCGAAAACATTATATCTCTACTCAGTAAATTTATTGATTGTTCATGGAATTAAGAGAGCTTCTGTCGTCTCTCATCAAAATGTAATTTTGAATAAATGCAATGAAGAAAAGCCCAAAACCATTCAGCTGTTACTAGTAACTACAAAATCAAACTTGAGCGAGTAACCTGTAACAGAATTTCCTGCACAATTTCTCAATTCCCAAAAAATTGCCTTCCTCGTACTATTGCCAAAGTAGAGAGATGTCGGAAAACGGATGAGAAGTTGAATAGGCCGAGAATAAAATCGGTGAGACGTAACGACCGATGAGAAATTGCTCTGACGATGGATGGACGCCCGTGATGGCCGATGAATAAAGGAGCCCTTTAAAGCCCTTCGAACTTTTATTATACCTTCGATCGTAATTATTCCCATCTCCCTTTCACTTTCCTCATTTCGAGGAGCTTTATCGCTCCAGACCTGCAACGCTAGGGAACGGCGTACCTATCACAAGATATGTGCCCCCCATAACCGAGGAGTCAACCCCCGGTATCTTTCCGCAACCCCACTGTTCACCCACCACCATCCGCTACCCTCCCAAGAGGACCACCCTCACACTCTCGACCTCGGTCTTATCCCTTGTCTTCACCTTCTGCCAGACTCCTCCTTGCCCCCAGGAAGCCCCCCAGAGGCCATTAAAAGTGGCCCTGATAACTCCATTAAAGCAAATTGGAACAAGGAAAGGAGAAGGGTTAGGAAGACAAATAAATAAGGGGACTTGAGGAAAGTGAAATGGGATCGGGGTGAAACTTTGAAGAAAGGCTATGGGACATCAAGAGTTCGGTTTCTCTTTCCCATGACGTCAAAGTGCTTTAAAACCCAGGAGCTACGCCTGTTATTTCGCCCGAGAGAAAGGAGCGTTAGCCAAGTAAGTGAAATAATTAAAGTTATTTATAGTGAAATTTTGTTCTATAATTATTCTGTTGGTGTTAAATGTCGCCTATTACCGTTGCTTTTATACCAATTTATTACCCACTCTCGCATAATTTATCACCATCCATAAAAAAAGAAAGAGAAGTGTAAATATATTGAAGATTCGCCATATAAAACTAGGAATGACGATATCTCGAAGCACCAGGAGATCTTATCCAACACATTGCTATCACCAATAGTGTAGTGAGAATAGCAATCTCTTCACGTGATTAATGAGATTTCATGAGAGTCCATATGTAATATCCACAGAAGTAAACTCCCATTTATATGATACCGTATGTATAAACAAATTGTTTACTTATTTCAATATGTAATAAATTAAGAGAGTGCACCCATTGAAACAGATTCAATTAAAGCTATGCTTAAAGGTGACACCAATTTTTACGGGGTTAAATTCTACATCAGAATCTTCAAAATTCCATTGGCGTACATCATATTATATTACATACAGAACTTCACATATTTTTTTCAATTTGATTAAATTAGAGAATAGTCACCTCTGTTCAGGCCTATGAAGAAATATCTTGGCTATTACGATTATATACACGAAATACCTACCATTTGCAATAGTAATTTTAAATTTCTTGGCAAATTTATTTTGTTCAAGTTTCTCGTTCTCTACATGTCCCTAAGTAAATGGGGAAAAAAACTGCTATCTAACCTATCAGGCTCCCAATCTATTCATACACCGTGGTGTTTTTCCTTTTGTAAATTTTTTAAGCAATACTTTTTTTTAAGTATGCTTTAATTAATTTACTCTCGATTATATCACTCTTTTCGCGCTGACCTTACAGTCAAAATTTTTCCTACCTAGGATTTCTTCCCAACTTCCTGCGGTTTTATAACGCAACAATTTCAGAGAGTAAAAATCATTCGTTTGACCGGGATTCGAACCCGGATCCCTCGATATCCGGCCGAGTGCTTTAACCAATTAAGCTACCGAGACGTCTTCTTACACTCTGAAATTTTGGGGGCTTTAAAGGAACAAGATGTTGTGACGAAATACCATACATACATTTATAATGCACACATATCGGATGACTCCGTTAAAAGTTACTGTTGCGGCATCTCCCGCAGTTTCTTGAAATTCCTGCAGTTTATTTCCCTTTCCTCGACTCGGCTTGTACATAACTTATCTGGCTTTATCCGACCCTTTATTAATCTGTGAAATAAATTAAACAAAATTCTATGCGTTAATGTGACAACGGGAAAATAATATCTTTAAGAACTGCCATAATCATACCCATACATGATGTTGACGATTTGCTCACGGCCCACATTAGTAATCCAAAAAAAGCTGTGCTATGTACAACGTATTGCTTCACCCTCTTGTTACATCAATTTAAATTCTTTATTAAATTATCAATTAAAGTCTTTATTCCTTTTCTTGTTATTTTTTTCTAAGGAATGATCTCGGCATCTTAACCCCACTCCCAAATGACGCACGCGCGTGAACTCCCGAGCACAGTGTGTAGCCCATGCCCCGGGGAAAGCCGCTACATCCACGAACACATGAGTTTGGATGGGGGAAATGTTCGGGGCAGAGAATTGAAAAATTCGAATAATCTGAGGAGTGGGATGCCAAGGAGGGGAGACCGATAACCACCACCTATCTGATAACGCAGCGGAGGGAATGTGGTGCTTTGGGGAAACGTCCACCGTCGAGCTCAAAGCTGAGAAGATAAATGGGAACTGACAAGAGCAGGAGGGAAGTAGGAGAGTGAAAGAGCCCGGAAGGGTGATGCGAAATACAGTAGTGTGCATGGGTTTGAGGCATGTTTCCCATGGTACACGGCGACCTATATACCCCTCCTATCTCCCTCCACTGAAGTACTCAACTCATTCTATACTCTCGGTTATCCGATGCATCTGACGTCGTATATCTGTCTACCGACTGTCTGTTGTTGAAATACGAATCATTATTTGTTCGCAAGTAGTAACTTCCAGATGAAGATAAAATTTATTATAATGGTAAAAAACAGCTGTAAATGAACATTTGACCCAAAAAACTGAACTACCAGAAATGTGTATCAACGCTTTGCGGCTTGATGAACGAAATCAAGAACAAAATAGGAATAAAAATGAATAAAGAGAGTTATCATGCCCAAATCGTTGCTTTCAGACGATTTTCTCTCCTTTGAGTAACAGTTATAGGGGATGCGACCGACAGCTTAGGTCATTTGCACCATTAGGGATGGATGGGAAAGGGTGGAGAGAAGCCCGGCGTCGGGATTAGCCTACTTTTGTCGAAAGCCTCCAAGGGGTCCGCAGTTTAACGTCCTATCCGACGGACGGCGTACTCTCTCAAAGTGCTCTCCACAAAGCACCTCAAGTAGGGATCGGGATACCACTGAAAAATATCTCCCGCCTCCGGGATTGGAACCCGGACCCTCTTATTGGGAAGCCTGTATGTTAACCACCGCACCATCCCTTTCTCCTTCCATTCTACAAGGAGTAAACCGCTACCCTATGTGTAGATGCAAAGCGTGATATACACGTAAGTCAAAAGAATAGCCGAAAATAAATGTATCATCAAGTCAGTGACCTGTGGACATAATTTAATGCTTATCTTTTTCGCCATATGTGGATATATTTGTTCAAATATGGTTAGAAATAGGTTTTGATAATTCTAACACGGGCTACAATTCTTCGGATTATATCAAGTTATAAGTCAGACGAAGGATGCCTGAACCTTTCATAATTCAATCAATGGATTTTTCTTGCCGTAAACAGCAACGATGTTATAAATTTCACCAATACTTTGTCACTGTTCTAATTCCCATCGTTACCCCTAACTTAAAGTTTCTATTTTACAAAATAAATAGCATAAATTAGAATTAAGAGACTCACCTAGATAACGTAATGTTTTTTATTGAACAAGTAGCAATTTAAATGTTTTAACCTTTAATTCCTCGGCTTTTATTTACGATTTGTGCCGCTTTTAGACTTCGCAAGCTAGACAAGATTTGTTACTTGGGTCCTTGAATATCAAGAAATTCTTCCCTCTTAGGCAAACATCATTATTCAAGCTACGAGTATGTAATGAGAGATGTTCACACCCGGTTTACGACTATTGGGGAGCAGAATAGGTAGACCGCTGCCCTTCGGATATTTATCATTAAATGTCACAGGAGATTCATAGACTTGCTATTCGTCACTTTACTCGGTATTTGTTTTTCTACCAGTAACATTCATTTTATGGTTTTTAGATAGAATCGTTTGTTAGTATAGTGAAATTGAGTGAAAACGAGTGAAAAAACGGCTAAATGGTATCCTTCATCTCATTGAAACCAAATTATTAAAGTGTTACTACTTATCACTGTTTTCTCAAGATTCGCACATTACTTCTATTTTTAAAATAACATATAACGGATTCATTTATTTTTTTTAAATAAACACTATTAAAGGTTAATAATTCCCTCCTAAATGAAAATAAACCAAAGAGAAAAAAAACCTCTCCTCCCAAGCAATGCACACTAATTTTCCAAGTTGTTGGCAATGACGATTGGCAGGCCGCGCGCGCTTCAAAATTCATACGCATATTTGTTTATCCCATTACTTTACAATGAACGCGAATAACTTCAAAATATACTTTCAAATACGTTTCAAAATCAATATAAGATGAAAAACATCTCCCACGTACATGTGTACTTGAGAACACACAACAATTCATACGAGTATGTTTAGGAACAACTGATGTATAGCGTGTGAGGTGCGACACGCATTCAAAGAAACGAGAACTCCCCAATGAATTTCTTTTTTATGTTGCAGGCACAGTGTGATGGACATCAGATGGGTTTTTGACGTTCACAAACGAAATTTCTTCCTGGGAACCTCGCGGAACACATCTGACTCTATTTTAATACCTGTCCATCAAAATGCTTTCGTCCCAGGAGATTAATTTGGATAGAAAACAAGAACGAGTTAATGCTTCATTGCATTCAGGAAATAATAGATATCATCTGATGGGAGCATGTGGGACTTTCAATGTTTTTGCAATTAATGCGTTTCGGAGGGAAGTGAAAGTGAAATTACGAAACTCGTACACTGAATAATTTTGCGTACGAAGGCCATAATTTCAAAAAATTTAATTATTAGTGGAAATACGAACTCGGGTACTCCTTATTTTCCCTGACGTTATTTCGAAAAGAGAAAACTTTTTGGAGAAAATTACGATAGCAATTAGTCGGCGAGAATAGATTTTAATACATCTTTATGGCATTAACACTAGGATGTTTAGGAGACAACAAAATTGATTCATTGTACTTATTTTCGTATATTTAATATAAAACGACCAAGTTAAATATTAACTAGTTTATAACGAACTACTACTCTAAGTTAGTCCTGAAATAAGTAATGTTCCTGTCATATTAGTATTGTATTCCATTTTATTTTTATGATTTTTTTACTATTAGCTGGTATTAAAACGTGGTGGTGTGAGCATAGCAGTCAAAAGGCCATTTGTTTTGCAAAAATATTCTCTGTTATTTAATTTTTAAATAAAAATCAGAAAATATTGTTGTTTTCACGCTGCCTGTAATTATTATAAAAATAAAATCTACTTTATCATATTTATTAATTACAGCATTCCAATGTACGTTGCGTACGTTTCTTAAATTAAAAACATTGTAAATACATTGCGTAAGTTATTGTTAAGGTCCGGAATTTCAGAATTTCAAATATGTGCAATCATTTCAACGCAATGAATCCAAACCCAAGTCTCATAACTTACTTCCTTTATTACAAAATGCACTGTCCACAACCCTCTTCCTTTTTTTACCAGTAATATGAGTAAAATGGATGGCTGTAAAAAACACTTTCAACTTTGAAAAAGGTACTTTATCATTTATATGAGTGTTTATAACGCTAAAATATAATTAAATTAAATCTGATTAAATAACTTTTTCAACTACATCAAAAACAATAGTATTCGGTTAGATTAACAGTTAAATACTAGCATGTTATCGTAGATGTAGATAAAACAAGCTTATTCCTTCTACCTAAAACTAGCTGCTATATTAACTAATGTCCTATTTGTTTTCTCTATGACATTTATTTTAATTTTAGTTTCCGTGATTATTCGACATTATTTTACTATCAACGTCATCTTCTTTAAGTTTGCTTCAAATGAGCTAAAATGTCACAGAATTTAACTTCAAAAATTAAAGTTATGCAGGAAGTATAACTAAGCTAAGTTTTTCATCCGTAAAAAAGGTTCCTCAAGTCCTCGATGGACAAAGTTCATCTGGGAATCCAGCTTTCTCGGTTTACATAACCAGGAAATTTTCTAACCTATAACTATAAGATATACTTGCATAGATCCAATAAATATGGACACAAGCATGAAATATAATTAATGTCCGTAAATATTTGAAACTAAAAATTAAAAATTCCACAGTCTATCAGCAAAAAAATAGCCATAAACATGAGACACTGAATGCAAATACGAAAGAGAAAAAGATTTTTTAAGGGGAAATATTACGAACAAACGAATTGAAAAAGTTATTTATGGAAAAGAAAACTTATTCCAACCCAAGTAGGACTTTACTTAAGAACACAGCGATGAGAACTTATTCCAACTCCATAGTCTCTCTTTCAAAGGACTATTTTATGCGGAGAATAATCTTCCATTACCTAATTATTATTTTACTGTGAATTATGTTTTTCCCACATTTCTATTAAAGTATTCACCAGGTAAATGAGAGCAAGAGGAATACTTTTATTATTATAAACTATGGCTTAACCGTATGATCTTTGGGGATATTCTTTAAACGGCAAGCATGTAAAAGTCCAAACCCATCGTATCGCAATCATTCTAAAAATTGTACCTACAATTATTTTTTTATAATTTCTCTCCCATGATGTTGCCTTTAACTTAGCAATCTATCTCCATTTCAAGCATAAATATGAAACGCTTTCCGATTTCAAGAATGAGCACATTTCTGTGAAACTTTGTTCGAGATTAGCTTAAGCCAAAACCAAACAAGTTTGCGAAAACTATAGGCATTTAGGTGTTCAACTTAATTAGCTAAAGCTTCTGTTTTCTGCCAAGTGGTCGTTTTGATGAATAAGGGAAAACTTCCCCTCGCACTAAACCCAGCTGATAGTGAAAATTGCGTAGTCAAATTAAACCGCTATACAAAAGATGGATGCATAAATTTTCCGAGTACATTATGGCAGCTAAGACAAGATGATGTTAATGTTATGATGTTAAGACAAGACTCGTAAAAACTCTGATATGGAGCGTAGCTATGTACGGCGCGGAAACGTGGTCGCTGAAGCAGGAGGATAGACGTAGATTGGAGGCTTTTGAAATGTGGGTGTGGAGAAGAATGGAGAAGGTGAAATGGACCGAAAGGAAAACAAATGAGGAAGTACTGGAAATGGTGGGTGAGGAGAGGGGTTTGTTGAGAGAAATCCTATGGAGGCAGGAAAAATGGATGAAAGGCGTATTGAGCGGTAGTGGAATGTTAAAGAGGGTAATAGAGGGGAGAATGTTGGGCAAGCGAGGTAAGGGTAGGAACAGGATAGGGATGTTGGACGGGATGAAGGGAGGAAAGAAGTACACCGAGATGAAGAGGGACCTGATATAGATTAGTTTGCTAGGTGGGGAGTCACAAAATGTTTATTTGATAGTTGTGTCCATCCAAAAACCTACCTTAACCGGTAGATTACCTAATAATAAAAATTATGGCAGCATATAATCAGGAAAATGACATCATTGCAAATAAATAAAAATGAAATAACCTAATCATCGAAATGCCTGTAAATTCGTCGACTAAGGAGTGGAATCACTGATGAAACTGCTAAATTTTAAATAAATAAAACTCTAATTGGATTCCTCATAATGTTCATAAATATGCATTGAAATAATGTTGTAGAGGACAGATAATCTGAAGAAGACCAAGTAACAAAGGAAGCGTGATTGCCGGGAAGGTGCTAAGTCTTTTTCCCAAATTCGCATTATCCGCATTCTCAAATTTTTATGCAGTTCTAAATGCCTAATATGGCTGTCAACAATCTCCGTGTTGTGAATACGTGGTTACACTCTCAAGAAATAAATTCATTCGAGTTTCCTTCGCTAATAGCCGTCTATCAGCTGAATTCATTATTATGGACAAAGACTTGATACTTTTGGGATTAGTGCCCTGCAAACTCAACTCGCGAGCACGTGTTTCTTTTCCAAATCTAGCAAATGAAAACTGATGTGGCAGTAAATGAAATCAATTACTTTTTATTTTTATCAGCAACATTATAAGTGATCAAATAAAGAAGTGAATGCATTACTGCGTTGGTTCAAAGGTAGCCTACAAAAATATCTAGTCTTAACTTATAACATTGAATGAGATTTTCTATACATATAAGCATAAGGTGAGCCAAAATATTTATCTCTTCCAATAACATGTTCCTTAATAGCATTTCGCAACAAGGTAAGCCATCCTCCAATAAATACTCAACTTAGCGTGCCACATAATATTTACTTGTAGACAAATATGCTTCTCCAATGCTTTTTGGGGAAGCATATGTGTCACAACGTAGATATTTCGATGTAAAAAAACGTGGCATCTCCATAGCAGTAGGGCGTTGCGCCGGGATTACAACGTTGCACCTAAGTGATAAGGTTTAGCCCAAAATGAATAACGAGGCCAGTTCCTTGAGACTTCACCAAACACAAACATTTTATGCATCACATCACACACAACGGCTGAAGGTAGCCTAAGCAAAGCAAATCTCACAATGAAGGTCATTTATGATCCACGATGTAATCATTGAGAAAAATGTGGCAGGAGTTTTTGTTTCATAAGTTCACTTTCACATTGCATTCACTAGGATTATTTCAATATCAAAACCGCGAATAACTTTTAAATTCGTCTTTTTTCGGACTATTTTTCACTAAAAATCCTGCTTTTCTTTTTCATACATGCACGGTCACCAAGTGAAATTTAATATAACCTAAAACAGCGTCGTATTAATACGTGATTTATCCATTTATCACGCTGGGAATTGCCAGATATGACAGTTAAACGTGGCGTCAAGCATCGAGCTGTTAAAATAATATTGAATTGATAGATGATATTTATTCCTCAAATCAATTATTCAACATTTGAAAGGTGAAGGTATAACTTGGAACTCTGGAATGAAATCCAGTTCGTTCATATATAATATCCTACAGCTTACGTTCAACCGCAGGTTTGTGAGTTCCAATTTTCTCCATCAATCAGAAAGTAAAGATTTTCCAGCTGACTGAATCACACTGAATTTAATTCATCAATATTTTTCCAGTGTCAAACAAAATGACAACACTATCAACAAAACGTTAAGTATAGTTTCATAAAAATATTTTTAGCGTTAAAAAAATACCAACCACCACTTTCAATTCCTTCTTTCTGCATACGCGAGGTATCCAGATTTCATTAAACATTAATATGAGTAAGTACAGAAGTGATTGCGACAAAAAATGAATGATTTACTAAAACTAATTCAGAAAAGGACTGCTGCAGGTGGAATAGCTGTAGGAAACTGGACACATATTGCCTTTAATTGACGTTTTAGGAGCTATTTTAAGTTTAAAATGACCGGATATCAATCGATGATTGACAGAAAGAGTTAAAAATTGTTAACAAAACTTAAACATGTAGAAAAAATACAAACAAAGCTAATTGGAGAAGTCCCTGCTTTTAAGAAGCAATCATGGATTTAATGAAAAAAAATTTGAATAATAAATATCGAATCCTATGGCACAAAACTCAGTTACATTAATAGAAGGAAAGGAAGGAAGAAAATAAGAAGCATGCGAGGAGCTAGAGAAAAGGATGGTAGTTAGCCCAATTATTACTACCTTTTAAGAGAATTTTGATGCTAATCATCAATTCGTATTAAATGGCAATATTTCAATTAGCACATATTACCGGAAATCAAACTCATTCGACAACAACGGCATATCACCACAATTTGCGTCTAAAATATAATATGTCAAATCAAAACAGCATTGATGATTGCAGATTAAAATTGGATCATCCTCTCCTCTTCATCGATTACAACCTTTAAGCGTCAAATGAGTTTACTTGTTATACACATGACCACAATAGCAGTCCTTGCGAAAGAGATGAAAAATTCTCTTGATAGGGTAACGGAGACATGGTGGGGGTAGAGGATCTTTTAGAGAAATTCAGAGACGGAAGGTAAGGCGGATAGAGAGTATTTTGAAATGCGAGGGAATGTTGAAGACGATGATAGTGGGTAGAACGTTATGCAAGCGGTGCAGCAGGAAGAAATTCGTGGAATTGAAGAAGGAGTTATTGAAATGGAAGTTGTAAGTTTGCATCTATTTAGGCGAATCTTAGAAATTTAGCACTACCTAGCTCTTGCGTCCATTAACAACCTCCTTGGATAACAGACAACGTTTAAGGAATTGGAATTATAACCCATTGTTCTAGTCAATGAACTCACTAAAATATAAATAATTTAATTGAGTTACAAAATTTGCATTACTTATTTGCTTTAGCTTGCTAGAGCTTATTTTGATTTTTTATTAATGTAAATAATTTTCTCTGATACGGCAATGGAATGGATGAAAATAAGTGATCAATTAATGTGATGTTCATTGTTCACTTAATTTTTAGCCAATGCGATAATTTTTACAATACCACGAAATGCAAGTATACCCTATATACTATACTTGTGTGTATACTCGTATATTATATATAAGTACTACTGTTTCTTCTGAGGAAGACGGAGCTAAATTCCGAAGACATTATTGAGAAATAACTTGTGAGTGCTCTATATATGTGTTCTCTATATTGTTTGTTGCTGTCCAAGTTTTTTTATTCAACACATCCCAGTTACTTCGACTTTTGTGATCTGCTCAATTCCACCTTCCCCACCTCTCATGTGTTCCTATCCCCCTTCCCTTATATCTATTTCCATGTGAATGAATATATACATACCACTCACTCGAGCATATTTACTCCTATAAAAATGTATTGTCTGCAGTATATATATATTATTATTATTATTATTAGGTAATCTACCGGTTAGGGTAGGTTTTTGGATGGACACAACTATCAAATAAATATTTTGTAACTCCAAACAAAACCCACTCCAGCTACCTTAACTACATCAGGTCCCTCTTCATCTCTGTGTACTTCTTTCCACCCTTCATCCCATCCAACATCCCTATCCTGTTCCTACCCTTCCCTCGCTTGCCCAACATTCTCCCCTCTATTACCTTCTTCAACATTCCACTACCGCTCAATACGCCTTTCATCCATTTTTCCTGCCTCCATAGGATTTCTCTCAACAAACCCCTCTCCTCACCCACCATCTCTAGTACTTCCTCATTTGTTTTCCTTTCGGTCCATTTCACCTTCTCCATTTTTCTCCACACCCACATTTCAAAAGCCTCCAATCTACGTCTATCCTCCTGCTTCAGTGACCACGTTTCCGCGCCGTACATAGCTACGCTCCATATCAGAGTTTTTACGAGTCTTGTCTTAACATCTCTACTCAACGTCCCCGTCATCAACTCCCTCTTCCTTGAGAAAGCCTCCTTGCCTAGCGCAATTCTTCTCCTTACGTCCCTACCACTTTGACCGTATTGGTCCAAAACACTTCCGAGATATGTAAACTGTTCTACCTGCTCTATTTTTTCCCCGCCTATTTTAATATTTAGCTTAGCCTTTTTCTTTCTGGAAAATCGCATAACCTTTGTTTTATTAATATTGATTCTCATCCCATATTTATCGCACTGAACCTCCAATTCACTCAGCAATGCTTGCAACCCCTTGGCTGACTGAGCAACTAATGCTTGGTCATCAGCAAACCTAACCGATTTTACGAATTCCCCTCCGACTTTCATTCCTACCTCCATTTCTTCCCATGCCTCTTTAATATATATATATATATATATTAATAATTTTTTATTAGAGTATAATATAAAAATAAAGGTAATAAATTTTTATTAGAGTTAATATGCTCGCGTAAGTGGCATTTTATAAAAGAACTGGACAAATGTTTTCACATAAAGTTGTACTCTGTTTTGTATTGGCATATTTTGCAAATATAGCCACCCTGTTACATTATGATAACCTTTCTCAGTAGTTACATCCGTTCGAGTGCTTCTTTCGCAAATCCACTTCTGGGTACTTTATATTGTACATTATCACATTAGAAAAGAAAACATTCCAGAAGCACACTTGTCACACGTAGGCTTTCTTTTCATCCAGACACTTTAAGATGAGGAGGGAAGGTGAAATTAACCGACGTTTTTCCTCTCTCAAACTAGAAATCGTTTCATTTTTTTTCAAGAATATTATTATTATTATTTGAGCATCCACTTCACCACCCATCCTCCCCCATGCCGCCGAACCACATAAAAGAATCCCCAATTATCCTTTCAGCTTTGCTAAACTTGAGATGATAAAGTGGCAATCCCCATTCTTTTACCTCTCTCCCCACTAATGTGCTCACTCCAACCCTACCTTTCCCAGCCTTCCTTCACACTTCCCTCCATCCCCCTTCACTCCCCTTTTGTGAAATTTGGATTATACAGCGAGCTCACAATTATTCCATTTCCATTTCTCCCCCTCCCGTGCCGACGCCGCTGTTTCCCCCGTTCCCCTAAACCCACTCCCACGCTCTGACTCTCTCACACCTCTTCCCTCCCCATCAACCCTCTCTCCGCCCTTCCCTCTCCTCTTCAGTCCTTACTTCCAGCGAAGTCATCCTTTAAAACACTTAAGAGCACAAATCCCTGCCCGTCTTCGTTAAGCTCTGCCAGTCTCCACTGAACACTCTAAAATCCTTTGAGTCTTTATGTGCCATTCTCTCTGTTTCTCGCGCTCTCACTCTTCCTTTGCATTTCTCTGCCCCTTTCTCTCCATTGTATCACTCTCTCACATTTTCCTTTATCTCCTAAACCAACTCATCTTCCTCTCTTCCCTCCCGCACTTCGTATTCTCTCTCCAATCAAACAAGGTAGCACATTCACCCGTTTTTCGATCGATTTAAAAATACGTGCTAGGTGCCATCAATACGGTGAGACGGAGAATACATTTATGGATGACAGACAGTTAAAAAATTACAGTCCTCTCTTCAGAAAATATTCGTAAATAAGTACCGTATGTACATATACATACGTAGGCATTCATGGATGCCATCAGCCAACCACAGTTATCAACCCAAAGGTGGGTTTCATAGGTGAGGATAGAGAGAGCTAACCCAATGCTAAGCCTAACAGTGCGGCGTGTACGATTCACACATCAAGGAAGGGGGACCAGTTCCTCTTCCTGTGTCGTGTGCGGTTTCTCAAGGTTTGCTGCGGAACAAATCACACAGCTTGAATGAATCTGAGGGCGCCCAAAGGTGTTCCTGCCAATAGAAACCCGGTCAATAGCCCACAGCGCTCTACCAACTGAACTATCCACGCTCCTCGTGCATGTACAAGTTCGACAATCTCCCAAAAATGCGATGACCTATCTTCAAGAATCTAGACATGGGCATTTAGACATATGGAACCAGAGTTGTGAAATATTTTTAAGCTATCACAAGGTTAGCAGCGAATGCGGAATAAGGCAGAAAATTATGATCTATGATTGAAAATTCCGGTCCTGGAAAGTTTTTTCTTCTTCAAATACGCCTCAATCCATCTTTGTTTCCCCATTTTATACGTTACCGATCCCTTTTCTTATATTCTTATTAATTTCATTGCAGTATAACTATAAATTGTGGAGATGCTCAAAAACCAACTTAACTGTAACAAAATTGCGCGGCACTGACTTGGCAATAAGAAAGCATATGGTCACAAAAAAAATAGAAACGTAGAAAGTTCTGTTTAAACGAGACAAATGACAATGACGTCCAAATAAAATCTATCCAATTCACTTACGAATTAATTATTACAGATATCAAAATGAACTGTCGTGAAATGTATCAGTAGTGAAATACCACGTGCCTCGTGAGATACTTCATGAATGTACTGTTATTTATATCTTCTATATTTTTCGCACGTACACACGTTTAATGTGTTCATGGATACCAAGATGAATCAAACCTATTCTAAGCTATTTTAAAGGAATGAATATACTTTCTTTTCTTGTTATTACGTATTAAATATGAGGTACTAAGGAGTGCTCTTTTCAGTGCTTTTAGGTATAATGTAATAATTAGCCAACCATTTAATCTTCCTTTGAACAATTTACTTGTGTTACCAACTGCTAACTTTTAGATTAGGTGGTAATTTAGAGGGAGGGATATGAGCAAATATAATGTGAGCCTCCCTGGAACCTATTGCAGTAAGAATTCATTGAATATAATACTTTCTTCGAGAAAACTTCTTTTTCATAAAGATAAACTACACCTTGATATGCCCGCTTTACCATATTTATGTCACATCAATCAATTTTATTCCTAAGAAAGACATCGTAATGCCACCTATGTAAGCCGACGATTAACATATTAGTGTGTGTGTAGTATTCTCTAGTTGATAAATAAGTATAACGACAACTGCCAGCTGGAATTAACTTCTGAATGATTACTTGAAACTGCTTCTAAAAAGTCGACATTTGCGTTTGATTCATTAATGAATTATCGCCTTATAAATTCACGCTGAGAGTCCGTTAACAAATATTCATGCAAGAATTACAAAACGTAATGGACACAATGCTAAAACTTCCTTACTCTTATTATGCAGCTGATACAATAAATTTCTGAGGAGGTAATATTGAGGTTAAAACAAATGGCTTTCTTTCATAAACATGATTTAATACAATCGATGTAGTATTCTCTAATTGTATATTCAAAATTTCATGTTATCCTTTATTACTCATTTGTTTTTTCTATGCTGATTTATCTTGCAATTGATAGTGTGTATGTTCTTTTAAAATGAAATGGTTATGTACTTCTAACTTCAATGATGATTTCCTGGGATAAAGTAAATGTTCATTTTTTTAGATGATGGTCAAATAATGCACCAAAGTACCAAATTGTCCTTCAACTATGATAATATGGAAGGAAATTGGTAAATAATGAAAGTGAAATGATTTTTGAAAACGTATCCAAATCCGAAATAATAACGTGGTGAGCACGATAGTTAATTATAAAGAATACACAGGTATCTGTAGCCTTGCAGAATTTCAGAGAATATGAAATGAATGATACAAACCAACTTGGAAACTGATTTTGGATGCACAACGGTACCTGCCGCATCGATAACTACGCAACTTTTCTAACTTAACCATCTAACTTTTCTTAAGTCAGTGGAGTGGAAAAAATATCTGAAGTTTGAATTGTCCGACGCAAAATTCAACAGCACTGATAAATATTGACGTGCGAGCGTGTGGCAGCACTTGCTATTGAGAGAGGCTTTCGTAAATGTTGACTCCCTTTACCATATTCCATCTCCAACCTGGGCTTAACGGAGGAGATGGATCGGTTTTCTTCTGAATCATCTTAAGCCACACATATGACCGTATACGCAAGAAGACAGCGCAAATCTCTAAAATTAGACTCGCAATTAGTTTGCGTTGAAATTAATTTCCCCAGAGTGGAGGGGGAATGCGATCTCCGCTAATTCCGTCCTTTAATGCAGCGCATTTGTCATTCTCTACTGTAGAAAATTCCTCCTCTTATGTCAACAATGAGCAAACATAATGCCCCCAACTATTTGTCACACAGCACGTCAAGTTGTATGGGACAAGAGTCCGGGCGTTCAAATTACCCGTTGCGCGACGTTAACGCTACCGAGCGGATTTCCAAGTCCAATCCCATCGCTAGAATCCCTTTAGCGTCCACCCTCTCGCTCTTCCCACCGCTCCTACCCCATCCCCTCCCCAGCATCCGTCCCTACTCTCCCTTCCAACCGTCTCACCTCCTCCCCTTGGAAAAGGTCTCCATCAATAGCTACGCTGATATTTGTCACAACGCCGGACAGGTACCGCCCCCTCGTGTCCATCCCCGTCTCCCATGTCAATTCCGACCTACCCCCCCCCCCTTCGACTCCTCCCAGCATGGGGGGTAAACCTCAAACCTCCCCTCCCACACCCTTCCAACAGCCCCCCGACTCTCTCTCCCCCTTTTTAGCCCTGCCACCATCCGATCCCGATGTAATCCTGCTTCCGTCCATCAGACGCGTCCCGTTACCTCCCCCCGGCTCTTCCTTCCCCCTTCCCCCGTCGTCCGCGTCCATAAATGGAACTCCCGCGTTCGGCGAGATGTAAACCGGCGACGCCTGTTCGCGTGACGTCGATGCCGGCGGAGGTGACAGTGTTGGTGAAGCCGGCCGGCAGTCGAATTGTCCCCGCCAGTGTGTCGCCGATCCCTTCCGTCCTCCCCATCCAACATCCGCCGGATTCTTGACTGCGTACTCTTACCTCCACCAAACTACGATGCCCCTCCCCATAATCTGAGGCCAGATATGCATCCATACATACATATATGTATATTATATGAAGATTTAATAAATTCCCAGCATTTGTCTCCTTTTCACACCATGTCTTCATTTTTATCGTTTTTCACTAATAACTATACAATTATACAACCATTCAACGCCGACTTTGGCTACTTCTGGATGTTTTGCAGATATTCACGTTTGCAGATTATACACGTTCCCTGTGTGTTTTACTGCAGTTAATTTTATCGACGAGAGTTCCAGGCTAATATCCTTGTACTTTCGCGCATGTGCATATTTTACACTAGATAATAAGATCAGATGGTTCTAAAACATTTTAAATTATGCATAACAGTAGCATGAAAAAACAGGATTCCGTAATTACTTGAAAATTCAACTATTTTGACTCCATTGTGAAAATCTTTACCGTTGTTATCATTAATGTCTGTAATCCCTCGTCCTTAGCCCTTGACCAGTCATAATGCCAGATTTGAGCTGTAGACCAATTGTTCCCAATCTTCCCAAAGCAAAAAACTCCTTTTAAAAAGATAGCTATGTTGCCGCACCCTGTATATATATATATATATATATATATATATATATATATATATATATATATATATATACATATATATATATACATAGATATATATATATATATATATAACAGATCTCATTATACTTTTTTCATTTTCTTTTATAATAATTCAACGCCTTCCCTGACATAATTTCCCGTCTATCATTTTAGGCACGACACAGAGAATCAATGTCCAATGTTTCCCAATTTACCCTATCGAACGCCTTTTCCAAATCTACGAAACAAACAAATACATCCTGATTGCAGTCTACATATGTTTCTCCCTATTAGTAATCTAATTACTACAATAGAATCAGATGTGCCTCTCCTCTTCCTGAACCCAAACAGATCATCCCCTAGATTTTACCCTGCTCTCCATCCTTTTTTTGATGATACTGAGAAACACTTTAGCAGCATGGGAAATCAAAATTATTGTTCTGTTATCCTCACATGACGTAGCCTTTATCTTTTTCGGATTATGAACTAACGCTGATCTCACTAAGTCTTCCGGCCAGATTCCTTCCTCATAAATACTACGAATCAGTCCATATTGAGTCTTCTTCCCACATTTTCCTGAACATTTTAGTAGTTCTGCAGGAATGTTGTCTACCCCCAAGGTCTTATTTGATTACATTTCCCTTAATGCCCTTTCTATCTCATCGTCAAGTATGCCTGGACCTAAGCTATCTTCCTCTACGTCATCTTCTCTTACTATGTCTAAAATTGTTGGCCTAAGTTCCTTACCATACATTTCTTCTATATACTTCTTCTATATCATATTCCTTCCATCCCTCTTTATTCTGTTTTAACTATTAACTTACCCGACTTATCTCTAACCGTTAGCTCAGATCTTCCCTCCTTACTTCCCAATAGATCTTCCCTTACTACTCCTCGTACTGCGTCTTCCACAATGCTTCTTTTGCTTTATTTTTGCCCATCTTAATTTATTATTTAACTCTTTGTAGTTCTTTTTGCCTAACTCTGTATTACATCATATCTACATTCTTCCTTTTTCATCTCTCATCTATCTTTGTAATTATCTCGTCCGTGATCCATGGTTTCCTTGTCCTTTGTCCATTAACCGTCCCTATAGTTTCTTTTGCGGCTTTCGATATCCCTCCTTGATACATCCCTTTTTTTCTACGATAGTGCTCAGCTCTTTTCCATCATTCATGATTTTTTCTACAGCCTACAGGTACACTTTCCTTCTCCATCCATTTAATGCTTCTACATTCCATTCGCTAGCCCGCCGCCCCTTCCTTATTCTTTTGAAACGAACGTTATGCTTCATAACAACCAAATAGTGGTCAGATCCGCATCCGCTCCAGGGAAGCTGTGCGAATACATCACACTGTTCCTAAACCTGGGCTTGACCATAATATATATAATCTAACTGATACCTTTCTAAGTCACCTGGTATTTTCCATGCATACCTATACCTTTTGTGGTGTCTAAACCATGTGTAGGTGATGACTAACCCCTGTCTCCTGCAGAATTCAATTGCTTTCTCCCCACGTTCATTCCTCGTGCCCAAACCGTAGCCCCCCACCTCATCACCACCTCTTCCTTCGCCTACCGTCTCATTCCAATCTGCAATTATTATCAAATATTTCCCTACAGGAACACACGTGATTATGTCCTCTAATGAGGACATATATCCTATCGACTTGTTCCTCCTTATGGTTGCTCGGTGGCATGTACGAGTATATCTGAGCAACGACCAAGTTCGTCCGTTTTGCTTTAATCTCTACAATAATATTCTAGCACATGATCCATAGAAACATGAAAAAGAACACACACGAGCGCAGAACTATTTCGGTGTTGAGCTTTCGCCTTCGCCCATAAAAGGAAGCTCTTCCGTTTGATAACTCAATCTATAAATGTAACAGTTAATTAATTTATATATTTTAAACCCACATTCCGAAATACACCATGCAGCACACGAAGTTCATTATCGCATTTACCTCCTCCGAGCAGTGAGTATCTTCTATTCCATTTTATTCTGTTCGCCGGAATATCCGAGCGGGTGCGAGCTGATACGACGGCGCACGCGACATGGGAATGCACTCGCGTTCACCGGAGTCCGACTGTCTATCCTGCTGCCAGCCTCCCAAACCCCAGACACGCCACGTCACCCATATGATCCTCCCCCACTCCGTACGCCAGTCCCTCAGCAGCCAGATCTATTTAGCTCCCCCACATCCCCTTCCATTTTTCCCAATGCCACTGACTTGACTCCCCAACCCTATTCTTCTCCCCATGTCTCCCAACTCCAAGTCACTCACCTCGCCCCCAACCGCCCCAACTGCTCATTCCCTCTTCCACAGAGCCAACGCACGCGTCGACGTCCTCCACTCACGATTAGGGTATTGTAAAACTGATCTCCCACTGCTCGTTTCTCCTCTCTCCCGTTGATTCGCTATTTTAGTTCATTTTAGTTCCTTCGCTCCGCACCAATTTCATTTAGAATTTTAGCGCTTCTCCAGGAATCAAACCGATAACTTTGGATTCAATTTTGAGAAAGAATTCTTTACTTGAAATTCATTTTCCCCGGTTTGATCATTCCCAATACTGCCATGGAGAAAATTCCCTCGCCATCATCAGTTGGGCAATCTTTTTGAATTTTATAGGAGGTAATTCGGCCTGCATTCGCTCACAAGGTGTTTCGTAAAACAATTACAAACTGTCCTATTTTTATCCTTTTAATCTCCGTGTACTTATTACCTTCAATCGCATTTTACGCCTCATTACTTGCAATCATATCGGCAAATAAATCACAATTCATGTTTGCTACGAAATGCAAATAAATGTGTCCAAAGCTGTTTTATTGCATTTTAAACACGTTATATGTAAAAAAGGTCAGCTTTGAAAGATTAACATATTTGAAATACTTCACCATAAACAATGAGTGTTGAATCCAAGTAACACCTCCCAGACTCTCAACCTGGTTGCGTTCAGCCATTTTTGTTTCATTTGATATTTTGGCCAGTTCTTATAATATAGTAATAAAAAAGACATCAATGTACCGTATCAATTTTTAGCTCATTTTAATGTATTTACTCTACAGACTAGTATTTTTTCTATAGCCTGTATGTACTTAGTTTCACCATATATCGAACCGAAAACTTTGTAATGCTGTAAGCGGCCGATCTTCCGGGAAAATCGCAGGCGAAATGGGGAAAGGAGCTGGAAACCATGTGGAAAACTAATTCTAACGCAATACGTACATCTTCTTGAAGAATAAAGACCATTATTTCTATTACCTAGTTGGAAATTTCACACATGCTTCATTGATGCAACGAGTTAATCTCCACCTGCCACTTTTCGAACCAACCTTCTCATCATTTACTGTTGTTTTTATTAATTTTCAAATTGAATATGCGTTAACTCCCAGGTTTTAATAAATGGGGCCGAAAATTCTCCTTTGCTAACACTGAAACATACATTTAGAGGTGACACCGTAATCGAGCATAAAACCATCGAGGTACTTACCGACCAAAAAAGTGAAAGGGTTTTAAGGCTTCTTTAAAACAATCAAATTTCACTCTCTGAACCGCAAATCAAAACGTACGCGGAAATAAATCATCTTCTATTTATTAGTATTATTAATTTTTCTCTTCCAGTTCCACTCAGTCATTTCAACAGCATTGAATTTCGAAATTCTTTTGAAAATGACGTTCCGATTGGCACAAATTATAAAATGATTTCTCACCTACAGAGAAGTAGCAAGGCACATTTCCACAACAAATGGAAGCGCGCCACCTTTTTTATAATTTTACACGCATGCTCTTCAAGTTTATGAATTTCCTTCACGCGCACATCCATAACAAGGACTTCATTATCTTGTTCCGTTTGGCGGAATAGGTATTTTGAAACGATTCTGGGGAAACTATCCGCTGGTAAGTAATCCGTTTACAAATCAGAGCACGTTTGCTGGGAACATTTGGAAATAAGTCACTTTGACGAGTTACCCTGTCTCCAACTCCTTTAAATTGAATTACTTACCGGCATCACTTTGGAAGCTAACCGTCAGCGCGTAGATAACTGAGCAAATGACTGAAGATTCCTTGTCGCATTCCACCCCCATATTTCAAATATGTTTGCGTCCGATCTCTCTCGATTTGACCGGATTTTTTTTTAATGGAAGGATCTTGTGACAAAATCCATCCACTTCATCATTCATCGCGCTCCTATATCAACTCAGACAAGATGTTCTTACGTCGTTTCCGTTATGATCGATAGAATAAAGACTTTTTTTGCTCACCGCGTGTTATCTTATTCTCAAGGCTTTATAATCATAAAATATGGAGATCCTAATGGCATGAGTACCATTATGTATAAATTACACGGATTCGAATGTTTCCAGATAGTGCACCATTTGGACAAAAAGATCGATCGTGTTCCACCATGAGTGGGCATTTGGAATTTTAAAGGGATGCCATATTCAACAGATATTAAGGAACTCACAGACTGCGTTATTTCGCACTCGGGGAAAAAACTACGGTAAACAATGAGTTTTTCCGAAATGAACTCACGTATTTAAATTTTTAGTTTAAAGTTGAAGTTTTTTTAACTTAAAAAATTCCCTAAATCTAGAAAAAACATTCACAATCTATCATATCTAATGTTTTGTCTAAAAATAAGTCATGCTAAACAGAACAACAAATGTAGAAATGTGAACTAATATTACTGGATATTTTGTTTATAATATTTTGTTATTGTGTTAATGTGTGAGTGAATACATGTTTGTGTATATACATTCCTGTAGAATAGCAAAAACCCTTTAAAAAAGGAGGTTATCTTGCCGCACCCCGTATATGTATTTAAATATATAAACCATGAATACAGTAACCAACCCAAAGGTCGGTTTGGTATGTGATGGTAGAGTTAACCCCGTACTAAGTCCGACGGCGCGTGAAATTCACACATCAGGGTAGGGACGCCAGCTCCTTTCCCTGTGCCGGTTATGGTTTCCTGGGAAGATGTGGTACCCGAAAAATCACATCAAATATAAGCATTAAAATTCATAGATTTCTCTGATCCCTCTAAAAAAAATCAATATTTCAAAACTACGTACCTTCATTGAGATTATGTTGTCTCTTAAAATTAACTGTTTCCGAAAATAGATTGACGTTATACCTTGACAGCTAAAACGAACAACAAACCAAGCAATTTTTCTAAATTGTGAGAGAACAGGTACTGCAAACTGACAAATACCGCGTCAAATTTACTTATGTAAAACACTTTCCTAATGAACATCATAATTACCATAAGATTCACTAGATTCCATTATAGTTTGCAACCACTTTTAATATTCATATTGAAATTATTGACTTTGTAATTCCACACGCTTTAAAAAGTACATACATACTCGTACATAAAATACATAAAGTGTGTGGAATTACACAGTCAATAATTACATTTCATTTCAATATGTTATGAAAATTCCATAAAGTTACGTAGGAGACAACAAACTTTAATATTCATATTGAAGTGTGCTGTTTCTATTCTCGACCACTCACGAACCGTGCCAGCCCATGAAGAGGAACTAAGTGAACCATTGCTGCAACTTCGTCAATACGTCCAGGCTTCGATGTCTCGAGTAAATAGGCTTTACACTAATCCTACTGTTATTCATTATGAGTCATACATCTACATCACAAAACATCAACCCTACTCCGGATAAAAGCTGATCTCACCACAATTATGCAATTGTACGAGCTATGTGTACAGATGTTCATATTAGCAGTATTTTCTTTTACAGATTACCTATTTTTATGATCAATTTAAGTTATGCAAAAGCTCATCAAATAACGAATATTTAGAAGGTACTAGTAATTAAATCCCGAGTCTGATAAGAGAACTATTTACCAGACTTTTTTTATTTTGCACATCACCCGCAATCATCGAAGGATAAGTACCATTACTTGAAGAATCATTCATGATAATTATCTTATTCTGCAGCAAATTGTAAGAGTAGTGAGAAATTTATCTAAAGTTTGTCTGATTAGAGCCCTATCAACAAACACATTCTCTGATTAAAGTGCATGAATATTTTTTTTAAGTAATTATTTTACCGTCATTAATTATTTTCGTCAAATTTAAATAGGTTTATTTTTGGATAACTCATAATAAAATCAAAGAAAAAAATATAAATCGCATGGGCTGTTGACAAATCAACATATAATTTTCTAAAAACGCGGTTATTGAAAATAATCATGGCCCAAGTCACAATCACCAGGCCTCGTCTCCAACAGTGCAAATTAATTTCGTTTTCCAAAATTTTAGTGCTCAATCATTAAAAAATACTATATTTGGAGAGATAGGTAGAATTAAAATACGTAACCAATAGCGACATAGATTACTGAGTATGCAAAATTTATTCCGATTGAATATCACTGACCCTTATTTGACTGAAATAAGATGGTTCACCGAATTAGTTTCACTAGCAGTAATATTAAATTACATATTTTGCGGTTGGGAGACAAGCAAACAATCACGTTTTTCAGTCACGAACATGACATCAATTTACAAAATGATATGATTTTAGGAAGGGAATAAAACAATCGAGGGATTATATGAACTTTGTTCCTCCATGATTCCCTTTAATAATAACCTGTCTACGAAAGAATGCTTCATAAAATAGGAAAGCAACATGGGTCTGTAAGAACTACATGTAAAATTTATTCTTTTGTTGGGATATTTTTCACAATATCCAAGTACGAAATGAAAGCCAATTTCTCACCAACCATAACATAACGAGTGCCAAGTAAGAAGTTACAGCAATTAAGCTAACGACTACCGGACGTATGCATGCCTTATAAGGTTTGTTGGGTACTGGCCACTTCCAGCAGATCATGGGAAAAATATTCTCTTTTTTTCTGAGAGACTGAGCATGTATGTATATTTTTTTAAGACCGCGTCCTTTTCCCTACCTACTGCGGCAGTCATTTTTGTTCACCTGGATCTCCATGGAAGTGTCAAGAAAAATAAGAAAACTTGGGGGAAAGAGTCGGATCCGCGTTCCGCTCCCTATGACACGGCGGGCCTTCATGATTTACTGCCGTGTTACCAGTGTGACGCAATTGCCGTCACCAGAGTTCCCTGTACGAAGGGAGTATGACATTACTTGGTGCGCGGGGGACGAGTCAAGAATGGAGACACGAGAGGGAAAAGGGAGTGGAGAAGAAAAAGGTAGGTAGGCCGCACTCGACTACGCCGGGGAGGAGGAAGATCGTAAATTACAATCGCGAGGCAGTTATTAAAGCCAGATACCCGGACAGAGAGAGAGAGAGAGAGAGGGGGGGAGGGGAGACGAAAATCCTGCGGAAGATGCGCTGGCGGAAGGGTTTATGTGGCGGCAAAGTGTGGTGGTTGAGATAAAAGATCGGAAGTATTTGGATTGCGAGGGCAACGAGTTGGGGGGAAGCAACATTCCGTATCTATTCGATACGAATATCAGGGAGTCAGAAATGACTGTCGGCCAAGGCATGTGTCGCCCTGTAATGAGAATGCCCGAAAATTTCCAACCTTGATCCCTCCAACTCCTCTCCCGACGGATGTGTGACCTGAGGAGATACAAGATGTGTCCGTTTCACTGACTTGACAATAGGAAGGCGAGTGGAAAACCTGCTCAAAGTCACAACGCTCTCCGAACTAACATAAATCGTAGTCGTTTAAAAGAAAGTTTCTCTGTTTATCTTTAAGAGCCAGTTATTAAGCTTCAAAATGTAAGTTGTTAACAGTTAAGCTGAAATAGTTATTGCCATTAAGCTGATATTTATCATTTCTTCAGAGTCCATCAATTTACGGATACAAAATCATTTCGGAAAAAGCTTATTTAAATAATAAGGGAGGCATGAACAGGGTGTTGTTCATCCCTTCTGACATTTCACAGTTCTAATATTGATTCAAATATTATTTTGATAACCGCTTAGGAGCCAAAGTAAACTTAATGCTTAAACCAATTGTTTTACAAAAAACCATTCAATTAACCCCGGCTTCATTCTATTTTAGACAATTTCTGCATGATCCAGCCACTTCAAAATCAGAGAAATCGACTTCAACCTAGTTTATCTATTTTCCTAAACTTTTTTCTATGCTAATTAAACTTTAAATAAGTTCTAAATTATCTCGATTTCCAATTACGTGTGATCTTATCGGAAGTTTTTTTTTTAACTACGCAAGGACATAATAATCAGCGGCATAATGCTCTTCCCTAAAATTAAACTAGCCTGAGAAATTTTCCATTCTAATTAATGTTTTTTAATTGCTTCTTTAAAAGCACATTGCAATAGCATTATACGATACATTCATATTACGCAAATTATCTCACAAGAGTTTTTTTTTTGGAATTCGTTACTTTAGGCGTAATGTAATCTATTCACTTTGAATCGAAAAAAATGTTAGGTTATTCCACGTAAATTTATTTGGAGAACAACCGGGCTTCAACGCAAAAACATTATCAACGGGTGTCTTCGTTTCTTTCATCAAAACCCAGTTCGTATCCAAATAAAAATTGTGTGGAATTACTTAGTAGTTGTGTTTCAATTAAACAGGGGCGTTTCATCGTTCATTCAATATTCATTAATAATAATTATAATGAGGTGAACCTGTGGTGGAATTGGAAATATTGACCAGAACTAATGCGATCAATAGATACATGCACACATATGGAACTAAAATGCATAGTTACAAATCATTCCCCGTGTTTGGATCCAGGGTGATTCGATGTGACGCTCCCACACCAGTATTCGGCACTGCCAGTGAACGGTATCGCCGTAAGTCTTGCGACAGCCATGAATCCACGTAAAGCGGTAAATTTACTGCACTCGTTTTGGCATATGGTACACAATTAAATGAACTGCGACCTAGCTTTGGACCATACCGTGACTAATCATTTATGTTGAGGTTCCACCAGAAACAGAGTCAATACCGTTAACGTCAGTCGTCTTTAAAGTCGGTGTCGTTAACGACGACTGCTTAAAAGAATTACCCTGACCAAATCTCATTCGCAACAAACATACTCGAAAGAAATTTCAATTAAATTTTCACTATTTTCCATTAAAATTTAAATATTGATTTTCACATTCATCTTGCCTGTCGCTCAAAATTGTGCACTGGCTTTAAAAAAAGGTTCTTTTATTCTCGTATGACCTAACTAGCATTACACAAAATGACCTTTAACCTAGGATTGCATATTATAATAATTCAGTCCTTCGAATAAGTTCTCTTTCCCTTAATTCTATCCGAAATAACTCAACTCTACTTTCCCTCACTCTGCTTGCTCTCTCAATATTCTTCTGTCTAAAAGTAACTTCAGCATTCCATTGACTACCAATTTTAAAGATAGGCTGGGAAGAAAAAGGATAGGTGTGCTGGAAGGAAGGCAGAAATAATGTGGAAATAATGAAGGGTTTATTTTATCAGAGATGTTGTATGTGAGGTCCGGCTTATACTCGTACTTAGTGCAGCAGTGTGCCTATCCAAAACGTACCTTAGCCGGCACACTGTCAATAATAATAAAAATATAGGGTAAACAATATTTCTCTAATCTTTAGTGATAATAATAGTCGGTATAGCTTTGAACATATACCTTAACTTATAAATACCATTCACACCTGGTGAATTATATTTACTTGGTACATTTGCATACATTCAAATATCTGACAATTCCGACGAGTGAACATAATTGTGTCGTCTATCCAATTGGCTCATATTCTGGTGCTCCTCGTCACGAAAATAAAAAATTCCATTGTTCTGCAACGACGGAAAACTGTCTCAAGATAGGTTCTTGAAATGAAAAATTTTGCAGCACAACTTTATTATCTGGCGTTGAACTTAACCAGTAATATAGAGCTGAGTTCCAAAAATAAAAGGGTGTTTTATACCGTTTGAATTCCATGCACTAAAAACAAACTCGTCAGAATTTTATAACACATTCAGTTCTTTCATGATTAGCCTTTTTCATGCATGCAATCAAAAAGAGCGTGGCCGTTACGCGAGTCTAAAGTCCGGGGTTTATAACTTTGCACGTTCATGAGAAATGGGGTTAATAAAACGTGTCCCTCTCAGACTTGCAGTAAAAAACCCTTAGCTGCCGGCCACAAAGGAGTTTGCCATTGAGATGAGGAGTATGGAGACAGGAAATTGGTAAAATATTTGTTTCCTCTTAATAACTGGACGTAAAGCTTCCAAATTTACAACATCTCGAGGACCTAATTCACGCCGTTTTTCTTATTTTTAAATCTAAAAAATAAATCCTGCAAACCGTTGAAACAATGAAATATTAGCATTGCCACAAGCTCAATATTAAAACCTATGCCGTAAACCGTTGCATTTAAACTCAACGAATATTAAGCATTCAATAGTAATTCATGCCGTAAATTATAGCACGTAGAATTTATAGAATAAATCCATTGCCATAGCTTAAAAATTTCGCATAGCCTAAAATAATCAGTATAACATGATTTTTTTAACATCTTCTAAAATACGTAAGTTTGTAGGAATCCCAAAAATTATGTCATACCGATCGTATCCAAGTAGCAATACATCTCGGCCCTTCACCTACTTTGGCATCAAAATTAAAACCAAAAACTGACTGACTGATTGCATTAAAAAATTCAAAATAAAAATTATGAAAATGAAGATATCAAGTTATTCATTAGCTAAGTAATACAAATTATGCTTTGGTGTACTGTAATTTATTGAACTGTTCAGAGTTCTGATTTCCTCCATATAATCTACCTTGGGATTCTCGTTTATATTGGCAGGATGTTGCTATATATTCTAATTATTAATACATGTCGACACAGAAAATTAGCATTCTGTCACTATACTGAATCTAAGCATGTCATGAAAAATACAAGCAATTGCGTAACGTGATCGCCGACCAAATCAGCGCTTGAATTGCCCCGCAGACAAGGGCACTGAGTACTCTTGAAGCGAATTTCCTATATTCGTGTCCATGATTCTGAATAATGTCAGCCACGGTTACCTCAACAAACATTACTACTACGGTTCCCTGGTCATCAGTCAAGTACGTTTTAATTAAAATGTCAGTAACGCTCATCACATGTGCAATCTGTAACATCACTCTTACTGCTGAAAAAGACCATTTAATGTCTGTATTTAGTTGAAAATGTTCCACCTCCGTTGCCTATTTTCTCAAGCAACGATTGTTATTAAAGAGAGCAAAGACCATATATCAAAGGTAAATAGATCAGAAGTGCAGTCGATTAGTTTGGGACGCAGCTCTACACATTCCACCATCTAAACGGGAGTGTCGTGGGGGAGGGGGAGAAATACTGAATGGAGCAAAAGTCATTAAATCCGAAGCTGGCGAAAGCAACGAACTGCACGATGTAAACGCCACCACCTGCCGCACCACCGACCCGAAAACCTTGAACCATAAATAAACGCGTCATTTCTGACAAGGGAGGGAGTTAGTGACAGAGGAACCTGCTCATTTGGAAGGGATCAAAGAGCTTCCAAAGAAAAAGAAAGCCAAAAAAGGGGACCGTATCGCAGGCGTTAATAATTTCTGGTTCCTTGTCGCTAAGAGCGGAGAAAGACTCCGGGCACGTACTTGCCACTAGCTCACGTTGGAAGGTACGACGTCGCACTCTACTCTCTGCTAATCTCATGAAAAGGTATATATCTCTGCCTCCCCAAAAGAATTCATTCCCCCGCACCCCGACCGTATCCCAAGAGTTCTCATTTTTGCGGTGGAATCGCGGTGAGAGTGCGGTTATCTGTGTGTTTGTAACCACTTCACGAAAGCAGAGGTCGAGTGAGAATGTGTAAGAGCATCATCACCGTCATCCGATGCCATCATTTCATCTCTCTCTCTCTCTCTTCGCCTCGGGAGAACGTAGGCAGGTGGGGGAGAATTTTTCAAAGAGGAGGGAGAAAAAAACGTGAATAGCTTCCAAAACACCTCCACCACCATCAAACATCTCCTCCCGACCTGGCTTACGCGCCTACGAGGCCGCGTGATCCAGGTCAACGACGCCAGGAGAGAGCCCCGCTCTCTCTTCTGGACGGAAGCTGGAGAGGAGGCGGTCAAGGCGAGAGAGCATCGCCGGCGCGTTAGTCCGAAATCCCGCAAACACTCCCTCCCCCCGCGCACGAAGGCAACCCTACCCCCTCATTCGCCGAGAGCGGTAATGCGCGATAGGTGGCGGAGAGCGGACGGAGGGTGGGGGCGCGATGGAGGTGGAGAGGGCGTCGTCGTGTTTGCACGTAATAGAGGCGCATATTGAACTTTGTTGGGGGTGCTTAGCCTCCTAGCCTCCACTCTGCCCCTATACCCTTCCTCTCACCACCCCCGCTCCGCTCAACCTTCAACGCCTTTTGTCTTCCTCCTCACCTCTCCATACCCCCCCTCCGCAAGCTACCGACCCACTCTGATCCCCAGTGCACAACGGACGCTGACGAAAGCTTAACAAAGTTGCCGCCGCTACTTATAAGCCGATAAAACAAACAATGGCACTTTTTATTACTTTTAGGCGGCGCAGGGAAGCTGTAAAGTGTAGATTCCCTCCCCTCCCCAATCCCCTAGACTTGACGTCCAGTGCGTCCCCAGATGGCCGCATGAAACATTTTCCCGCAGAGTTCCCTCCACTAGACCACTTAACTCAGAGAGACTAGATTCATCCGCGTTAACTTGCGATACTAAAGTCCGTCCGTGACTCACTGAGCTCCGTTGGTTCGAAAGCTTTGGCGCGGAAAGTTTACTCTCTCCCCGTACAGTGAATGATGGGCCACAATTCTTTGGGATGCAAAATCATTTTCCGCGATGCCAAACATATGTATACTTGAGGACTTAATAATAGTTCCTTGTCTATTTAGTCTTAACTTCATTACTATTTCCGCAGTGCACACTGACAAAGTTACCAATTAAAATAGCCAAATTTGCTGCTATATCTACACGTTTCCACTGTGGGAAAAATATTATTTCGCGCGAAAGGTACCTGTTACTTATAGTGCAGTACAAATATTTGTTTTTTGTAGTAGTGATTTTGTTTGGGCGGCGACCGAGAGCTAAGGTCATTTGCGCCATTAGGGATGGTTGGGAAAGGAAGGGTGGAGAGAAACCCGGCGTCGGCATTAACCAACTCCTGTTGAAAGGCGCCATGGGGTCCGCAGTTTAACGTCCCATCCGACGGACGTCGTACTCACTCAAAGTGCTCTCCACAAAGCATCTCAATTAGGGATCGGGAGACGACTGAAAAATATTTGTTGTCACCAGGATTTGAACCCGGGCCACGGTGGGAAGCCTGTACGTTAGCCTCCGCACCACTGCGATCCCCATATATATTTTTTGTGTTCATTTAGCCTAGCACGTTCCTTTTAGTATGCATGCTGCACATTTTTTTAATTGCATCGGAAACAGAAAAACTTGAGTCTGCGTGTTTGTGGCATCCTAATATCTTGGTTCAAACGATGGCATGTATTTCAATATTGCTATAATCACATTCTAATATCTCATATTCAAATGAGTATTTGAAAAATAAAAAGCGCAAATTTAAAGTTAAAAGGTAAATGGTAAAAAAATATTTGAGCGCATAATTAAGCAATATAACTAATACGTTAAACTGAGATCTTCCAAGAAGAGAAATTACATCTCTTTTATTGACAGAATCCGTTGTGGGAACTAAATCAGATCAGATTTTAAACGAAATTGAAATTCTTTTAAAAACTAAATCATTAAGCATTATAAAACAATTTTCAGGATGCTCTCATTGTGATTAATGATGTACTTAAGCTAGCTACTATGTACAGACATCCTAAAAATTGCATTTTCTATTCTTTCCCCACTAAGCACCCAAATTTCATTCCGTTATTAAAGGTGAAATAATAAAAGCATTAGTAAAACATAATGTTTATATCAAGTTTATAAACTTTACCTACGAATTCAAAACACCATTTTTAAATTAATTACGGTGAGAAACATTATTAAAACATAAATATATCTTTGAAGCGACACATTAGTTTTCTCTTGAGATCATCGACTCAAAAAGTATGCGTTTTTGTTTCTAATATAACTCCCGCTTGGCAAAATACCTTAAACCTATTTAGTAACACAGAATAAAGTCAAAAACGCACAATTCCCCGTTAGCATAAATACCACTGATAATACGTTGTCCGACCTCGCTGGGAGGGAAAAGTATTTCGTGTCAAAGTAGTCTCGTGTGTAATCACCTCTTGTCACACACCCGAGCGGTGGATTTCAGAGTGACATGTACTAGCATGCATGTATGTATGCATATGTTTACATGTAAGATGGGGTCAGATCGATTTGAGACGCTATCGTTTTAAGCTAATTCAAAATTATTCTTGTGTAATTACCGTCAATTTCTAAATGTCTAAATTTATTTATAAAAAGTTATTATAATAATGGCGTAAAACCACTTTGACTTATTGTCTCTGCATTTTCGGTCTCTCCATCCACGTTAGTTTGTCTTCGGATGATGACAGTTTCGCCGGCCATCCTGTCTAGGTCGAAGGTGTTCAACGCCCCGGAAACCTTTGTACCAATTTGACATATTATTTTGTGCCAAAACTCATTTAAGTAAAACAGTAATACATGCCGAATGGCAATACTGTGTGCCACCAAATATCGAACGATGACATGAACCCTGATGATAACTAATCCATAATATGTAGACTATTCCTATTCAAATTCCCTTTACTTCAAAACTGATTCCTATAGGCAAATAAGTTTGCTTACTTACGAAGGAGTTCGGTCATAGACACAGAAATGTGTCAAAAATTATATCTAGCATTGAAACAATAGTAATCGAGCTGACGAGAGATTGAGTAAAATTAACATCGCAAAAATTCTGTAAAGAGCGTTAAAATATTCATTTGTATTCAAAATACCTTTAATCTGGCATTTTACCAAAAACAAATATTTCTTTCTGTAAATGGTTTCGACGATAACCATTAATTGTAAAAACATTTTATTCATAAGCAAAATATCTTCCGTGCTGTTGCCCACAACATTAAATGATGGAATTATTTACGATACTTTATAAAATAAAACCAACAATTTTCACTTGGTTTCTCACCTCAAATGAGATCTCAAGTAATATTGAAATCCGATATTCACAAATAGCATACACCTTCTTGATACAGACATACGCTTTCGAAAACCATTCAGAAAGATTTTCCCCCGAGGCTCGATTCGCATATGGCTAGCTAATGATTTTCAATGCAGCAGGCGCCCGCCCCCCCCCTCCTCCCAATTCTTCCGCTACATCATCCCTAAACCCAAAACTTGAGCGCACTGTCGCCCAAGAAATCATAACTCCTCTAACGAGTCTCGTTTCAACGGATAGTCCCCGAGGGATGGAATCAGCCGCTGCGCAAGATTGAATCACTCGCGATTTGCAAGAGGAGTTATCGGGGCGACAGAGGGATTCTCCACAAAGGGAGGGGCACTGGAACGGGCGATACGATGTGTTTTTGCGTGTGAGGTTGCAAATCAAGAGGGAGAGTGAGAGCCGGGGCGAAGGAGAGAGGGAGAGAAGAGAACAAGGCGGGAAAGCAAATGGTAAATCATTCAGAGTTTGCGAGCGGGCGGACTCGCGATATCGCCTTCCGCGCGCAGAGTTTGACGCACAATGCGTATGGGGAGACAAGTCAGGGAAGGGGAAGGGATCAAGTTTCGTGAATCCTAGTCACGTTTCGACGGGTCTCCACCCATCCTCCCTTCTGATCGAAGCCCGACGCGAAGGGTAAAGCCTCGCTCCATCACCCAACCCCCTCGCACCCTCTTCATTCCATTACAGGCACTACGAGTCGGGGGTGTGCACGACCCTTTTTGGAATTCTCTCTCCCATTACGAATTCCTCGTCACTCCACACCGCGCTTAATGCAGGGAATACCAGTTTTTAATCCCGAAATCCATCCAACCTTAGTGAAAAGCGAAGGAAAATAAGCCCAAAAAGTTTTGGAAACTAATTTGTATAAAAATCCTCTCCCGCCTGAAATTTAGGGACTTCCTTCATAAATAGCGGTACCGCATTTTTCCACATAAAATTGAGTACACGAGCACCATGCTTTATTTCACAATAACTTCATCAGGTGAAAATAAACTGAAAAGTTTTACAAAGACTGTACTGTTCATGTTTCACATCAACCCGAACAGCAAAACATCTACCGTCTTTTGTCTACGGTTTTTGTCATGTATAGTATTGTCCATTATTCGGCATATTTTGCCATTTTCCTTGTAATACACAATAGACTCGAGTTATTTTCCAGAACAGCTGAGCATTTCACAACGATTAGATAAAGAAGCCTTTTCTTCACTCTCATATTTCAAAATGTGCCCCGTGACCTATCGTGTAAAATAACTGCGGCGGTGTATTTAATTTTATATGAAAAGAATCGCAGTGCTCTATAGTTACATGATTCTACTATTATTAGAGCGTTCTCATTAATATTCTTGAGGTTAAATTACTCCTAAAAGACGAGCGCGAGAATCTGGCTTCATTGTTTCCATAACATCCGACGAGCTGGAATGGGATGCTCATTATCCACGTTCGGATAGATAGTTGAATAGGGGTTGCGCGCATAAAACATACGTAGAGGAGGAGCATGGTCTTTTGCAATCGTGTTCCTCTTTCCCATTTCATGCAGGGATACACTTGATGTTCGCTTCCCGAAAGAGCTTTTATAACTCCACCGAGAACACCCACAATGAACACAATAAGCTTAACAAGTAGTCGGGATAAATTTTCCTCATCCCAATCGACAGATTTTGATATTAATTCTCTTTCTCATGCGCACCTATATTGGTGTTATTTTATTATTACCCGTACCTAGACGTTTTAACAACCTAAAATACAAGGGTATTAATATATGCCAGCCATATCACGTATTTGGATCGGTCGCACTCAAGCCGTCTGACTCTAAGTTCGGATTCCACTAAAGGCATGGTTATTGCTTAAACAATAGATCCTACAAAAAGCCATGGTAAGCGATGGTTTGTCGGAAGTTTTTAGGTATAATGGTTGCCGGAAGTTTCCGAAATGATAAAAACAATGTAACCTGTCCAGGTAAAAATTACTTTGTACAAACAAATAGTTTAAAAAAATCCTTGTGCGCGGCACATATGGATTGCGTTAATTTTTTTACACATTTTTTTAAGACAATTACCGACTTTCTCTCGAGAATTTTGGAGCCTGAGCAGAAAGGTGAAATTTTAAATCAAACAAAATACAAAGAAAATCTAATCAATTAATTAAAAATCTGATACAAAGAAACAGAAGGCGTCACACACAGAAGAAGAAGAAATGCAGATTCATTATAATGTACCGATAAAAACTTCGCGATCAAAATATTTTTGCTCTTCGATCGTTAATTATAATAAAAATACGCATCATTAAAATGGTAACTTGTTAGCCTTTTTTTAATGAATTTCTTTGATGATAGGTGCCGCCGTAGAGGCCTTATTGGCATGATTTATATTGGCCGTATATGTAAACGTCTCATTAACAAAGACTGCGACCTAAGTGCTTCTGCTTTCCCCCGACTACAATGAGAGGAAAATCTAAACGACTCAAAGCTAGAATTGTCGTATTGTCTTTCAGAATTTAACAAGCAAAAAATAAGTACATACGTTACTCCAAAAAAAGAATTTTGTATCCCGCATACATAATTGTAATAGTGTAAATCCATAGGCAGCATTAGTATCATTTATTTTCAGTCAACATTCTTTGAAGAGGCTTGTTAACTTCCATCATACGCTTCTTACGCAAACAGTATTTCAAGAAAATTTCCCATCTTTTCTCATAATGCTAGCGATATTCCAGACGAAAATGTAAAAATATTAAGCAAATTGTGAAGAAAACGTGGAGTAATTGGAAATTAAATTTTATTAACGATTACATATGCTCACTTTGAAACGATACATTGAGAAGCAGAAGGTGGTAATAATCGCTCACCTCCACAAGGTGAAATGATTTTCATCAGTAAATGATACCACTTGAGCACGAACACATCAATAATTTCATCTATGGGGAATAAATCATTGAAACAGAGATTTCTGTCTCAAAAATGTTTTTTGCTAAATAGCTATTTCAATATCCCAAAAAATACAACGCATTAAATCAACTCAATACCCACTACCTTACGAATGAATAAACGAAGAATATGACGTATGGTGGTTTATTGTTCAATGTTTGATAAAAGAGGCTAGTATTTTTCAGTGCATATTTTACTGAAAATTTTAGTTTAAGGAGGAAGGATTCTGAGGAAGTCCAATAATATCTAATAAATAATGTTGCATACAAATCGCAATTTTCAGTTTTTCGCTTTTCAAAACTTTTCCTTCAATATTTTATGGAATTGGGAGGAATTTAACATTTGATGGTATTCTTTATTTTTCTTAGCCGATAATTAAACAAAATATTTAAATACACATATAGTTGCTCCCGAAATTACAGGACGATGGATGATTAAGTCAAAAAGGGATTCCTAATCTGTATCTCATCTTTACCACACATAAAAATAATAATGAAATGGAGGTTCATTATTGATTTGTCATCGCTGAATATTTATTTATGGGAATTATTTGGTTAACAAATTAGAAGACTAGAAAACAGAATAACGTCTAATCATCGAAATATTTAACCTTGATTTATGACATCAACGAAACTCAACATCAACGAAATTGTACACGTAGAAAATGCTTGGCTCTTGTCATTGCTAATATGATTGCAAAAAATGTATAACTTAAAATATCACAACATAGAAAATAAATTCGACGCATGTGCTATTAATTCCAGTTGCTTCAAACTGAGAAACAAACATGAATACCTATTCACTGAACATTATGGGCTCATTACCCAACTACATCAAATAATCGCCAAACCCAATATCCAGTGAGCGGTGTCTCAAAAAAAGTATTACGGAAAATGAAATTAATGAAAAATTTTGTCCAGAATTAATACCTCGGCGAGTAACTCTCACATTTTGTACGTCCATACGACAGGGGCTAAAGAAGGATCAAACCGCAAAGTGTTCTTATCCATTTTCAAAGGACCCACCTTGAGACCACTAAAGAAAAATAGTCGTTTCGGAATTGACAAATGATTCAATCAATAATGATTAATCATCAAATGTTCAATAAATATCAACGATACACAAAATTATAGTGCATTCATGGGACAATTAGTTCCATTGACTGAAAAACTTCCAAAATTTTTAACTAGGTTTAAGGAGAAAATATAAAGATAAAAACTTTTATACGGGTACATACGTTTGGTTAGATTTCCAGTTTCGATTCCCAATCTAGATTCCATCCAAGTAGCCGACTTTTGAGTTTGGAGGACACCAGCCTAGAAAGGAAAGATCAAAAATAAATCTAAGGAAAATAATGAAAGGTGAAAGAACCATGAATCCAAGTTGTTGGGCTCACGGTGCTTATTCCTTAAGTACCATGAGTCAAAAAACACCACAATACTCCTTTTAAAATATTTAAAAAAGGAAAGGACCTCTCTCTGCTTAGAATGAGTGGCTTTTACATGCCGTAAGGCTTAATAGGATGTGATCTCTATTCTGATCAATCTAAATTAACTTTCTATTGCATTACCGATGCAAATATATAGAAAGTAATATACTGGTCATATCAGATTTGCTAATTTTCAGTGTCCATTTCTCAGGCATTACCTGCCCAGATTTTTTATCACATTGATTTAAACGTTCCATTTAAATTTTTCAAAGCTTGCTCAGTGAAAATTCTAAATATTGAGAGGTGAGTGATACTTTGACTTTTTTTATTCGGAGTAACGAGTATATTCTTGTAGTTTGTATGTTTTAAGTTTATCTACAACCTCTTCAAGAATGTATAAGCATAAATCCATCTGAATCCTCAGCAATGACTACCCCCACTAAATGCAGGTGATGGCTGATAAGCGTTAATAGCTTAGCGATGGATACTGATCGTGAAATGGATCCTTCATGCTAGTAATGGCGCCGTAAATATCTGCAGGCCACGCAGGCCTGTGCACTGCATATGGCTAACAATACTCATTCCTTAAGCACCATGAGACCAACAACACCACGATCAGTCACCCTTTTAGATTGCAAAACCCTCCAATATTAAAGCCGACAAGGGTTTTAAGGTTCCGCCGCCACATGACCTGAATATGATGGGTTCGAATCCCTCCTCACGTGCGTATTTCCGGCTGAAATGGATTTGCATGATGACCTCAGTTGTCGCAGATGCTCAAATACTCAATTACTAATACTCTAATAGGAAAATACATCGCAATCTCAGGGACGGAATCTGCCTAGTAATATGGTCCCGAGACATTCCTAGATGTCTCCTAAACCCAAGGATTTGCAAGCCTCGCCAATCTTGAGATCCGCCAGCAAAGTTAGGGAGTTTTCCTGGGAACCGAGATATCTTTTCTCACCAATTAAATAAATAGCGAATCAGCCACGTTTATGTAATTATAGCTTCGTGAACATTACTATAAGTCGGAGCGGCCAACTTGGCTCGGAAAAAAGACAAAAATTTTGAAGACTGAAATATTTAGACTAGTCGATATGTAGTTAGTTTTTACGTTAAATTTTTCATTTGTATGAAAAAAATTTAGATAAAGTTAATACAATTCGTCAGAGGTTAGAAGCGTACATTCTCTCGCTCGTTTTCCACAGAGACCACAGATTTGAAAAAAGTTTTTTTTAAGAATGTAAAGTTAGGTACATACTATTTTGACGGAATGTGTCTAGTCGTGGATGTAGACGTATACAATAGGAAGGACATAGTTCATTTAAATCCTGGCCAATGTGTACCTAAAGCGTTTCTGGGGCTACCGTACATTTTCTCTTCCTCGATTTTCCACTAACTTTTGCCTCTGTCCACTCTTGCTTCTGTTTTGACCCACACTTTATTCTGATTTCCTTTGTCCGATCAAATATTTAAATTCATTTAAATCTAAACATTCCTGGAACCTCATAACGCAAGCAATATACAATGGTATTCCTTTCATACTTTAATATTTACTACTTCTTTAAAGTTGTGTGAGACCATAGAAAACAGTAATAAGTACAGATTAAATTTAAGCATTACATACGCATTTTATCCTAATGAGAAGGCACACAAATAGCATTGAAATTATCAATATTATTATTATTGCATAGTATCCTGCAACACTAGATGTATACAATTGCAATAAGCTACTCGTTAAAATTTATTCCTACCGTTCTAATTATATAACTTCCCCTTTGGTAAGTAACATCTAAGTCACATTTTATTTAGATGGTGTATGCTTCAAGTGGGATCATCCCATGCCACAAACCTTGAGTTGACCTGGAGGATATCACACATATGCACTCAACCGAAATACCACAGAGAACGAGGGAACGACGCGAGAGAGCAGCGTGCGCACGACTCCCTCAAGTCCTAGGGGACTACGGAACGCATGCAAGCTTGCTACTGTGTCCTCGCCTTCCATCCTGAATAGTTACCCCTACTCGGCTTTCTCCTCGCAGTCTCGCCCGTCGCTTAACCATGACGGTCCACTCGCGGTAAATTCCTTGCGAATTCCGTAGTTCCTGTACCTCTCCTCGAACTGTAAAATTATCCTCTTTATGTGATACACCTTAAGATGGCATACCAAGTTCTGCGGAGTCATTCCCGAGTATATACGTGTCGCCCCAACTATAATGAATTGACAAGGGAAAGAATGATTATTATTATAATGAACGTCAAGAGAATTCGACAGTGACCACACGCAAGACTTACCCTGTTCCTAGAGACCCGGAATGAGTTTCTTCGATTCAACCCCAACATGTAACAGCGTATTTAAATCAACAATTTTCAAAATCCAAATCTGGATGGCAATTTCATTTGTTTGAAACAGTTTGTTAGCATTCTATACCAATGGTTATCCAGTAAAATAACTAAAAATCAAAGCGCAACATCCTGAGCTTCCCTCACGAGTAGACAAAACATTTACAGTCAGGTAGTGGCCCCACTGATCCAAGTTGTAGAACATTTTAACAAAAAGGTTTCAACTTTTTAATGCTAACATTCAAAAATTCATGATAAGAAGCGGTTGAATTTGGTAAAATAAAAGATACTTCTAGATGAGCCAATAACGTTATGAATGCGACAAAAATGAAACCTTACACTAACACTAATTTGCTAATGAAAAGTCTTCATCAGCAAAGATTCGATTACTCAAAAATTCACTCCGAGATTACTGCGCCGCGGTGATTGCATTTGCCACAACAATAAAAATATTGGTACTAATCTTTAATTAATAATTATTACCAAAATATCACGCTTAAATTATTTAAACCACAAGTAAAAATTACATGTGTAGGTTACATTACCATTTTAATTTTTCCCTCAATTGACGCCTGATCACCTCCTATGGTGGATATCCGTTGGATTTGGCTTTCGTAGGAGTCCATTATTTTCGCGTTACCATGGTGAAGAAGAGTGATACAAACTTTGAAGATTTGAAACTTTACCACCACTCACTCCTATCTTTCGAGGCAATAGGTGGAATCGCGAAATACCTATGAATCATACGGACTGATATCTACAAAATGGTTAACTGACGACCACCACTGCCAAGCCTCGGACGTTAACTGACTTTCAAATTTTGTACGAAGGCTTTCGATACTTTTTTGTTCGACATGATGACGTCGTTAAGAAAATTTACCCGTAGCACCTCCTAGGTTCGTGAACGTCAATCTTCACCCCAAACATTTTTTCAACCGTTTTTTTTTATCAACGGCGTATATGGAACGCGATCTGATGATAGCAGATGTGGTTACAAGTTCAACTACCGTCGAGATAAGGTTCCAGGAAGTTGGTATGCCTTACATAGGGAAATATAAAAACAAGAGTTATAGGAGTAGGATTGAGGCAGTGCAAGGTATTCATTACACGCTGGAACCAGAAATATATATTACCCGTCAATCATTGGGGAGGAGGAAAATATTTTGGAATCCCTGAATATCGGTTACATGATTGCCACTGGATATCAGCGTTTTGTCAGTAAATTCGTCAAAAATTGTTGACATGAATGAAATTAGATACATCTAGTATTTTAAAAATATAATTTTTACTAACTAGCCTCATCATAATTTTTTAAAATAGGGGAACCATGATTTGAAATTTCGATGCACGGCTACCATAATCCCCCATTACCAAAAAGGATTTTCCAAATGTGTCTAAAATACAGGTATGTTGAAGCAAGAAGTTGCTAAAAAAGTAAGAAATTTGCCGATTAAATTTGTTAAAGAATTAATTAAATTCTTGATTTTCATAACAAAGAATCCTTAAATGTTTTGCACTAAAACCGATATATTTCACGTTCTGCATTTCATGAGATGTTGCCTTTATTACTCTAAAACTAATCATCGATATTGATTTTCGATTAATCCACTAATTATGGTTTTTCATATTCATTCTCTACAGAACACCCTTTGTTATCAGATTCTAAATGCTACAAATCAATTTACAAATCTCCTGGAATCAATATCAAAAGCAATACAAAACTGTCATTTATCGTATGTGTACTGTCAAAATTATACAAGAAGCAAGTGTTGCACCATTCTATAACATCAGTAGACCCTCAATGACGATATTACAAATGCTCACACTTGAATTCTAGGGCTTGTACCTTCGAGAAAAATTGGCCGCTGATGGTACTTTTATGAATTAATTTTTGTAAATCTTGGTTTATATCGACAATTAAGTCAATTCAACCAAAAATTGCAATAAATTTCTCTCTTAGAAAAGTATTTCAAACTTATTAATAAACTAACAAAAAACATTTTCAGAGGTTCTGATCTTTTAACTGAAAATATTTTTTAGTTCAACGGGACAGAAGACAAAGTTACGAGAGATACAGTGGAGAAGTTTTTTACTCAGCCGAAATCTGTCAAATTTAAATTAATCCAGTCTTCCCGAGATCCAAGGACCGAGATTTCGGATTCCAAGATTGCCGGGAATATTGCATAACAGGACTGGGATTCCAACTTAAGTTTACCTCTAGCCTAACTCTATGAGACACACATTATATAAATAGACCACAGTGAAAATAGATAGACCCATGAGTGACATCCTCTATTATATTTCACTTTAAGTCGGGCTGACCAATGATGGTGATTCACATTGAACAAAAATGTACATCGCAATTACTCATATGTTTCTCTGTTCATTATCGTGAAATTTCGCAACTCGTCTTTTTCCTCTCCGAACTTAATTTCCTAAGGCGACGAAACCGATCGGTTAACTGAGATTTATATACGCATAAAATGAATTGTAAATTTTTTTAATTTTTGAAGAAACATTAATTTATATTAACATTTAATTTTAATAACACAACCTTAATTCTGCATTTTATACCCTAGGACTGTGGATTTCTCAACTTACAGAGTGAAATGGACTTTCAATAAACGCATATGTAAAGATAAAATGAGTGAATACGTGAAGCAGAAGTCAGAGAAAAAGAAACAGCAGAAAATTAATAAAGATTGAGGAAGAGGACGTCAGCATTAGATGTAGGCAGGGATACCCACAGGGTCGTAAGGATTTAAAATGGAAAGAGACTGGCACGAGTGTCCATCATGTAAAAAACATGATCTCCAAGGCTAAGTTCGAGGCCAGTGCACCTCGAAAATGCCACCCTAGATAAAGGGAAGAGATATTGAAAAGAGAACATCCTTCCTCCATCTCGTCGGATGGTTCATTACTTATTATTCTTCTTTCCCCTCTCGAAATGAATAAATGTCTGCGAAGAAAAAAACAACAATGGTGGTGTTTTACATCGGGAGGGGTGTCCAGTGAAACAAAGAGCAATTTCTACCGTAATGAATATTTATACTCTTTTTTTGGGGAAAACGGAGAAGAATTAACTCAAAACCTCCACCAAGTATCAAAATAGGGCCATAATCTAGCAACTTACAAAGGGAAAACATGATTTGTTCCTTTTTCTTTTCAAGTATGATGCTTTCTTCACTTAATTTTTTGGATATGTCGTCCAACAAGGTAAGAAAAACCTCATCACGTTGTAGCACACAATATTTGAAAGTTCTCTGGGATTAATTAATACGCTAAATGGAAGATATCCCGAAACTTGACTCCATTGCCTATCCTTCCTCTAAGATAGAGAAAATATAAAATTTAATAAAAAGAAAAAAATACTTAAAAATATTATATTTTTCGCTACGGTCTACTTGATCCCTTGATAAAATATCGAGGGTTTTCAGAGAAAAGTAGCGGCCGCAAAGAATATATTATATTAATCAAATGCCATAACCATCAAATTCTAAAACGCAGAGCATCCTTAGTAAGACCCGTTGAAAGCTCAATCACCCGGAAAATCGGTTGATGAAATGCCATTACTTTATGGAGCTTCATCGGACACAGAAATTTTCCTCCGTCAACAGCTCAGAGGTCAGACCGTACGAATTGACGCGTGAAAAATAAAATTTAATCGTGATAAGGGAGCGAAAAAAAAGTTTCGGGGGGGTGGGGGAGGAAAAAATTAATAAATTCCATCGACGCGACGGAACGAAATTAAAAACAAAAGAATTGTGGAATGAAAGGCATGAATAAAAATTATTAATATTCTCTCGACCCCGCCATACTTCCTCCACCCATCCCCCACCCCATTCACCACAATGCTTTTCCCCTTTCATTAGCCTTGAGAGCTCCATTTTCATAAGTGAGAAAGCACGCTACCATGCATCGCAACTCTCATCCACCTATATACGTACATAGGTATACATACGCACAAACAACATTCTACTCCTCCTCCCCCAAAAAACGCAGCCCCAGTCCCTGTCTGCTGCCCCCAGATTCTCAAATACATCCCATCAGCAGCCCCCCCCCGTGGATCCGACTCCCTTTCATTAGCCTAACTCGGATTTAATGAACACATTCTTGCACGAACGATTTGCAAGGGATGGAGGGGGATGCAAAGAAGGGAAGCATTGGGGAGGAGGGGGAAGTGTACACACATGCGACTCAGCTGTATGACAGTGGGGTAAAAATCCGCTTTTTTTTAACTATCGACACAAATGCATTATTTTCCTGCCATCCCCTCTCCTTTATCACTACGTGGATGCTTGAGCCACCTTTTTTTTATTCAGGCGGTAAAAATAATAAACGCATTCTTCCTTTCTTCATTCCGGGAAAGAATTTAATTTCGACGTTTTTTAGGCGCATTTTGGTTTCGACTACCTCACCCCTTAGTCTTCCATGTTTATGACGTGACGCAAAAATAAAAGACGGAAGTTGACTCATAGCGTCAGGACGCGTTAAGCACTTTAGTACACTGTACATAAAACACTGCTGACAACGATGAGATGGGATATGGATGGCAACGGCGTAGGTATCGAACGTAAAATAGCAAACATTCCCTGTTGCATATTAGTTAATTTAGGACGTTAAAGACGTCTGCACTGCAAAAGTTAAATTGACATTCTCACTATCTATAGTTAACTGTTGAATACCACGATGATTTCATTAATTTTAAACTTTTATCAATGACAAAAGACCCGTCTAACTAAGCAAACAAAAAATAGAATTCTAAAAATGAAAAATCCATAATGAATACTGTATGAGAGAGACAAAAATATGGAACAATAGTTAAATTTACAACAAATACTCAATCTAGGTGAAACGTACGTATTAGTCCCCCATCATAAATTCCACGAAAACTCATTCTTCTAGCCATCATCAACTCAGAAATGCACATCGTAAACTTAAATGCCAAAGATTTAGAGCAAACTTCATATCCAAATTTATAGTTTCGCTTCACAGATCTTCAAAATAGAGCTGCTATCGTTTGCCCTTTACCACAACATTTAAGGCAGTAAATAGCAAATGGGAGCTCGTGGAAAGCACAACTAGAGGGGATGGTTACTACGACCGCAGAAACGATTCCTGGAAGGGGATTGCTACTTTACGGCTTTAGTGCGAGCGATATACGGTAAGCGAAAACAAAAAACCGAAGAGTTCTCGCTAAGCATATTATGTATATGACTGCTGAATCTGATGATTCACCATGTGTCTGCACGGTCACACGTATTAATCTCTAGGCAAGAAATCGGCGCGATTGCGTATTATTGGCCTTCTACAGTTTCAGGTAGGTTTTGGATAGACACAAACTATGCAATGGTATAACGGTGAATTTCTTCGCCTCTCTCTACAAAACACGAGCTGACTGTTGACACTACAATACCTGTGTGCTTGAACGTGTGTGTTTATGTGCATACTTGCACCATAATTGTGCAGGAGTGAAAAGGGGAAGAAAGCAGGAGCTTTGTTGGTTCACATTAGGCAGAGGTTATTATTTATTTCTCTTCGATACTCATCTTCAGAGCTGTCAGATGTCATGGAGTGCCTTAGAATATTTACAAAGAGTCAACTAAACCGACCGTATGAATTGTTGCGTGATAAATTTCCTAAAACGTTTCACGATCGTGTACTTTATCTATTACTAGATTATCATTCAAATGTATCTGCCTTTCATGCTGCCAGGGGAAAACCTAACGCGGTATACTAGAGCTCATGTTTTGTATTTATTATGAATACGTAAAATTTTAAACTTGAACCGTTTCTCTAAACCGAAGGAGTTGATTGAATTGTCAATAGTGGTAAATTTTTGTGGTTTCAAAGGATAATGAGTTTCCAAAATATTGTAATGATTTTGTAATTGGGACTGACATGGAAAAGTGTTTCTGCCATTAATACAAAATGAAAAAGTTCATGAATTTTAATAACCCAAGATTCTTCATTAAAAATATTATTGCAAGATATACTATATATACGAATTTGTAAGTTCTAATTGAGAGCAGGGACAGTTTTCCTTCTCCATCTATAGCTCTCTATAGTTGTTCCTATAATAATTTTTCCCTTGTATCCTCCTAGTATGCTCAAAGAATTTTTGAAAATATCGTAGAATTGAATCGATTGTAGGTTTTTCCTGCATCTTTCTACATCCCACTTACACGAATATAGTCACTTCCAGTGCTCTTTTTTGTTTTTTTTTTTCGTAGTTTAGTGCCATCTTTTCTCTTCTGCACCTTGTTAACGTGGCCGTTAGAATTAGAATTACCTTTTTTAATATAAAAAAAAACTTCTATACTGCAAAAAAATCCTAAGGTTGATTGATCGGTGATGGTAGAATTCCCCCAATACTGAGCCCGACGGGGTGCGAAATTCACACATCAAGGTATGGGAACCCGGGCCCTCCAGTCAATTGTCTTACGCTCTACCCTTGAATTACCACGTCCCCTTAATTATATGTTAATTAAAAGATAATATTGTATACATAATCATGTGTAAACATATGTAATTATATATATATATATGTATATATTATACATACTTATATTTATAATATACACAAATATATATATATATATATATATATATATATAATATACATATATAATTTTTTACATATATATAACTTTTTTAGAATAGGTAATCTACCGGGTAAGGTAGGTTTTTGATGAACACTACCAAATCTTGCCTCTCCTAACACAGCCCAGTTTGCCTAACATTCTCCACTTTATCAGTCTTCAACATCCCACTGACGATCGATATGCTCTCCGCAACCATTTTTTCTGCCTAATAATTAGGTAATCTAAGGTTAAGGTAGGTTTTTGGATGGGCACAACTATCAAATAATCATTTGTTGACGGTGACCATCAAATACCGAGTGGCATCCTTGAATATCTACTTCAACAGCAGATGCCTTGCCCTAGGCATCACTCCTAACAACGTCAAGCTCCACACCAACATCAAGTCTCCAGCAGCAAGGCACGCCACACGGATCGCCCGAACGGTGTGGGTCAAGAGTGAACTGCAAGCCTGGTACAAGAAAAGGGACAGCATCGCCCATTACAAATTCCTCTTACAAACTGAACTCACCCGGGAACTTCACTGGATTGAATGGACCCTACTATACGACTACGTGAGACAACGGAGTAGTGAAATCGCCCAAAAAAAGAGATCAGTTTTATTGGACAAAATCAACCGCCTGAGACAAAAGGAAGACGCTATCACCCAAAACCAGCCAAGAGTGAGACCGCCCCACAAATTCCATGATAGGGTGGTAAACTTATCGAATGTCGTCATTGAATCCCAAAACTTGGAAATATTGGAAAAGGGCCTAAAATACGTCCCCAATTTGCCGATTGGTAACAGGGAATTAGATAATTTATTGATTGATTGTGACGTAGCTCTACAGAACAGCGGCATAGGCTTAAAAACGGTCCTAGCTAAGAAAATTCCAAACCTGTTAAAAAATAGGGGTTTTAGAAAAACCAAATCCAATGAGCTAACATCCATAAAATCCCTCAAAAAATTCACAAAAGACAACAACCTCATCATAGAAAAAGCGGACAAAGGAAATGTAGTTGTCGTGATGAACAAAGAAGACTACATTGAAAAGTGCAGCAATTTTATCAGCAGCCATCAAATAGTGAAACTTCCCAGTGATCCCACCATAAAATTTCAAAAGGTTGTCCTCAAAGCTATCAAATCCTCCCCTAATATTTTCAAACATAACGAAACATACAAAGTGACAGTGATGAACCCCAAAGCCCCCAGATTTTTCGGACTCCCGAAAATCCATAAAACAGATACTCCCATTAGACCAGTAGTCTCCAGTGTGACAGCTCCATCCCGGAAACTTGCTGCCTATCTAAATTCCCTGTTCAGAGACTGTACTGAATTCCAGCCGAAATACGGAGTGAAAAATTCAAGCGATCTTTGTGAAAAACTCTCCAACAAAACCCCTCCGCCACCACACCACACCCTTGTATCCTTCGACGTCTCCAGCCTTTTTACAAGCATCCCGGTATCCAGAGCAGTGGACGTGGCCGAAGAGGTTCTCAAGAACACGGGGGCAAACCTAGAGTTCATCAAGGATTTTGTGAAACTGCTAAAAGTGTGTGTGCATCAGAACTATTTCCAATTCAATGGTGATTTCTATCAACAAAATGAAGGCCTAGCAATGGGATGCCCTTTATCACCGCTCCTTGCTGACTTATTCTTGAACGATTTTGAGGAAAAGTTTTTCAATAGTGAATCAATAGACAACAAGAATTTGTTTGGTTGGTTTCGATATGTCGACGACATTTTTGCCATATGGACAGGAACCGATAGACAGCTGGACAGGTTTTTGAACACTTTAAACTCGCGCGATCGTAATTTAAAGTTCACATGCGAAAAGGAATCCAACATGAAACTTAACTTCTTGGACATTACAGTCTCAAAACAGAGGAATGGCTTTAACTTCTCAATTTTTAGAAAAACCACTGCCACAGACCATATCATCCCCTTCGACTCACTCCATCACATAAGCCAAAAGTTATCCACTTTCCACTTCATGATAAACAGATTATTAAACATACCCCTTTCAAAAGATAGTTACAAAAAAGAATTGTCAATAATAAAGGAGATCGCATCCAAAAATGGCTATAGTGAAACATCAATTATGAAAATTCTTTATAAGAAACGCCTCGCAAAAACGAGAAAACTTCTTTATAAATCAAGTGAAGTTACGGACGGAAACCATCGCTGGTGTAAACTCCCCTACATCTCCCAAAAAATAGGTAATTTCCTCCCGAGGTACAAATTTAAGATAGCCTATTACAACAATAACAATCTTGGGTCCTTCCTAAATAATACCAAGGACAAGGTGGATATGGTCAACAAAAGTGGTATATACAAATTGAAGTGTAATGACTGCAGTGCCACATACTGTACATCGGACAGACAGGCAGATCCTTCCTCACACGCGCGGGGGATCACAAGCGCAGCCACCGCACGGGAAATTTCAAACAATCACACTTTGCGAAACATCTATGGGAGGAGGACCACTCCAGCGACTTCAATCCGGAAATACTACACGTTGTGGAAAAGGGAAGAAGAATGGACAAATGGCAAGAATTGGAAATTAGAAGACACATGAAGAGTGGACATTTAGTCAACGACATTTTATATGAAAATCACTCCCCAATTTTGGAAATCTCCTTCAGAATATAACATGTGCCAAAACCCCTAACATACCTCTTTTACCCTCCCCCAACCTCCTCATTTAGCCCAACCCAAAAAACTTCCTTTCTCTTTTACCTCTCCCCCCCCCCGGACCTTCACCTGCAAGCCACGTGGCTTGCCCCCCGAACCCCTCCTCCCTCCCATTAGCCTTTCACCCCACCAACCCCCCCCCTCCCTTCCGAAGAGTGCATATATATATAACCCTGTGCTAGAAAAATGTTTGTACCTGATGATGACGCCGAAGCGTTGAAACCGGTAGTAGGAATAAAAATCGTGTGGAAGTTACAAAGTGTATTCATTTTAAACGAAAATGAATTAAAAAGGTCAATTTTTGAAATCGTACCATCATTATTCTATAAACTATAAACAATACTACGAAACCATGATTAAATACCAGAGTATTTTATGCTTCAATATCAAATCAAATAAAGCCCAACAATTTTCTCTGCTAGCATAGTTTAAACACTGAAAAATAAAGGTATTCCATGAGGAATTTGGTTACCTTGGAATTTGATTGAAATGTCTGTAACGAGAACATTCTTCATCTAAAAACAAAAAATACAAAATATCTTTTAAATCCCAACGTCAAGTACATTTCTCCTTGATACCTTCTTGTCCCTTGATGCCTCCTATAAAATCTGGAAAACACATCTGAAGTTCTCATTAAATATTTAAAGAAAAATTCCCGTTTCCTCTTCTTTTTAGAAACGGCTTCATGAGGCGACACTGACGCGGCGATGCGACGAACAGGCTTTGCACACAGAATATTTCGAGAATTAAGACGGCTTGTTCAATAACACTTTTTATTTCCTACCCACTACACAGCCTTCGTTCAGAGTCGAACACGTTTCCGTGGTTTTCTGCGTAATTAAATCTCTCCAGTGATTCATCACTCCTCGCTTTACGAAAAATACACGTTTCGAATTCGACCCTTAAGTATAAACTTTCCATTCGAAAAAGTGACTGCTGCGCGACTCCGCGTGAAACTTTACAGAGCAAAAGGAAAGAAATGTCTTTTTAGCAAGTTCCCTGAAGGGGATGACTTTGAAGGAATGGTCGGGAATGCAGGGAGGCAAAAGAGAAAATGATGACGACTGAGGTAAAGATGAGCCGCTTCATGTAGATAAAAATTAATATTGCAGCTGAATGAGAAATTATTTCGAAAATATGTTTTGTTACGATATTTAGCCTAAATTTTGCCGTACAAATCAGAAAAAATTTAAGTTTTTCATTTAAAAAAAGATAATTCCCAAATAAACTTATTAACGGATTCAAATTCAATTGCATAAAAGAGGACTTATATTGTGATTTAACTTCGAAAAATAGTGTTCCAGAGGAAAATGCAAATGATGGGATAGAGAGAGCCAACCCAGGAAATTATGGCAAAAAAATGTTCTGTTTTCAGTTTACTATGCGATCAAACTTATTGACGTTTCTACTAATATTTCATTTATCGAATTTGAACGGCTAAAATTTATAGAAAGGCCCCCTTACATCTTTCCACCACAGTTGACTATGAATCATCGTCGACTTTCATTGGTGAAACTAACTGAAATAATAAATCAATATACGCTTGAAGAAAGTGTGCCTTAGCGTGATAATCTACATAACATGTACTGACATAATAATTTATTATATTCAAAAGAAAAATTATGGCAGGGATCAAACCCTTTACTATAAAAATATCAATATGAATATTTTTTAGATGTTTAATGATTAAATAGACTAAGAGAAAATACAATAAACATAACTAAGTCACGATAAAACAGCAATAGAGCAGCGATTTGATTTGAATCCACAATGCTTGGATTATGCGAGCGAGCTCCCTACTTAACGAAATGCCCTCATCAGTGTTTCCTTTTAAATAAATAATAATTTTTGTGCTGCTTGCAGTAACAAACTATTTGGGTCTTCCGTTGCGAGAAATATAAATTTTCTGCAAATGGCATTCGTATTAAGCAAGACGCATCGCCCGCTTATGGGGTTGATGCGCGAAAAATCCTGAATTAGGTCTTTAAGTATTTATATGTATAAATAACCTTTGTTCGCCAATTCGATATCTCATCTGATCAAAGATATAGTGAAGAATATGAGAAAATACATGAAATAACACTTAAAAACCTTGGAGACGGAATGCCAAAAAAAACCTTAGTGGATGCTTATGTCATGTTAGGAGAACTAGAACTGTTTTCCACAAATTGTATATACGATATAGAGGCCACGGATAGGATTTCGGTGCATACTTTGACGAGCCAATAGGCGAGGATATTTGTCTACAATACTGGTATGTACGTGTGTGTATATATATATATATATATATATATATATATATATATATATATACATATACATATATATATATACATAGACACACATACACACATATATTTAAACACACACACATATATATACACATACAAAGCATGAGTATATATGTATGTGTAGGTCGCGGTAGACCAGGGGTAAGGTTTCTATAAATATCTATATGATATTTCGGGTACCAGATCTTCCTGGGAAATCATAACCAGCACAGGGAAAGGAACTGGCCCCCTGACCCTGATGCGTGAATTTCATACGCCGCCGGGCTTAGTACTCGGTGAACTCGATTATCACCGACCTTCGGGTTGATTACTGTGTTTACGGTTTTTTATATGTATACATACACATGTATACTTACATATACACACAATATTATTCTTTTTGTCAAGTGCAACAGTAGCATTTGGAGGGGAACAGACTGAAGCCCAATGGATTTTTGAGCCACTCCTGAGGAAACACTACCTGATACCCAACGCAACAAAAGATCCTTCTTCGATTCCGAATACTTATTCACGTCATTCCGTTTAACATGCCTGTCTTTTTCCTCGCCCGCACAACGCGACGTTCTCCCCTCCATCACAGTCCTCAAAATTACATATCCAATCAAAATACTCTGCATCCACATTTACCGCCTCCTTTGGATTTCTCCCAAAAAGCGTCTCTCCTCCCCCACCCTTATTACTTCCATTGTTTTCCTTGGCGCACATTTTACCTTTTCCATTATGCTCCACAACCACATTTCAAAAACCTTCAATCTACGCCTGTCATCTTGCTTCAAAGGCTTGCTTTGTTTTCCTCGACGTACAAAACCACGCTCCATAACAAACTTTTGACGAGTCCTTTCTTAACATCCTTACTAAACGTCCCTGACATCAATTCCTTCCTCCTTGTGAAATCTTCTTTGCCTAAGGCATCTCTTCTTCTTATGTCTCTACTACTTCACCATTTGTATCCAAAACACTTCTGATGTAGGTAAAATGTTCCACCTACTCTAGTTTATAAAATTCCTATTTTAATATTTAATTATAGATTTCCTCTTTCTCGAAATCCTTAAAAGCTTTTATTTGTTTGAATTATTTCCCGTTGCATACCCAACACACAGACGTTCAAACGTACTCAGAAATGCGTATAGCCCCTTGGCTCTCAGGCTATCTAAATCTTAATTACCCATAAAAATGATTTTATGAATCCACACTGACTTTCATTCCTATTTCCAGTCCTTCAAGGGTGATAATGAACATCCCTGTCTTGACGCTCTTCCAAACATTACCCATCGGTCCCATCTCTAGCTCCGAGACAGTTTTCGGATGTCCTCTATCCCTTCAATCTACCCCTATTTTATATATATTTGGCACAATGGATTGATTAGGAATATAATAGAAGGAAAAGTAGAAGGAAAGATCACACGAGGAAAGCCAAGAGACACGTACATGGGACAAATTAAGAAATACGTAAAACAGAAAAGGTATCAGGGATTGAGGGAATTGACATTAAATAGAGTGGAATGAAAGGCTGCAGTAAACCAATCCTAGGATTGAAAATACTGATGATGATGATATATATATGTCTGTGTTTTTGTATGTGTTTTATGTGTATAATTGTGTGTGTACGTGCGCATGTGTTTATATGTATGAAATAATAATAATACAATATATGAAATTATAAATGTCCATATGAAATGAAAAAGTATTGGACAAAAAGGCACTAATGGATATTTTAAACATAAATTCCACAAGGTTTCATATGAAGCACTGGAATTTATGTTTCAGCGTACAGTAATAACATTTCCCATTTCCAAATTGATTGAGAAAATGATTTTCAAAAATTTAATCATTAAAATTCCATCTCTTCTATCATTATATCTTTATTGCAGATAAAGAAACGGCCAGCGCAGAGTGAGGAGGGTGTCATCAGAGGTAGCCTACGGAAGAAAGACTACCTAAAGTTCGTATTCAAAGGATTTTTCCGGAACAGTTTCCACAAAACATAAGTGTGCTGATATAAATTGCAAATTAATTTAGACATAAGGGCGGACCAAAGTGGGCTATAATCTTTACCATAAGTCATAATCGATTCTGAGTCATTCTCGGACTGTTAATTTGTTAAAGATACAAAATGGAAATAAAATAGCATATATTAAAGCAGAACATTAAAATGTAAAACGCAAAGAATGATAAATCAAGACAGTCATACAGGACGACATGAAACTGGAAAGGTAAATTTCTATTCAAATCTCTTAATACTAACGTTGTGAAGCAAAGTAACACTTAAAGACGATGAGACTGGCGATAAAGGCAAAAGAGGACCTTTTCTGTAGCAAGCAAGATGGTGTAAATTATTCTGCAATTGACAAAGGAAGATGAAAGGGAAAGTAAGAAATGGAATGAGGGGAAAAAATGGGCGCCTAACAGAGAAAACCCTTTTATCTTCATACTTAAAGGCAGCGCCATTACAAAGGATTTTCGCTCGCGAGGCCGAATCTCCTTCAGAAGAGACGCGCCAGTCCACAGGCAGTCCCTCACATTCATCGAATCCCTGTGCTCGCGGTGAGAGAAGGGAGGGCATATTTTCAGCCCCCCCCCCCCATTATTCCATCCAAATAAATCCGTGTACCCTGCGAGAAAAAGGGGAAGACCTTCTCTTTTCAGCTCACCTGTCTCGATTCTATTCAACCTCCTTTGTTATCATTCCTTCAATTTATTGAGGGTTAATGGGTTCACCTTCGGCCTGCTGGAGAAAAAAAATGTTCCATCAATTGAGGGACGAACTTTTCCCACCGGGTACGGCTAGGGTTTCCGTTTAAATGAATGAATGAACGTGTAATTATTTCCCGAGTCGTCTGTTTCAATCAAGGAATGTGGTACATAAAATGAATTGTTTTGGATTCCGTAAGTCTGAGAAGCCATAGGAAATGCAAGATGGGAGCGCGGTTACCGATTCAATTAATTCAACGAATCTCGGAAAAAATTACGTTCCCACTGCTCTTGAAATAACTCAGTGGGGGTATTATTTATTCTCCCATGGTTCTTTTCATCCATCGCCAAATAACCATATCAAAAGGGAGCCAGGGTGAAAGTTCCATGGAAATGTTCAAATACAAAACGCTCTCAATTCTCGAAGGGTATCCTGTGGAAATATTCTTTAGCAGGCGAATTAAAAGTAATTATTATTCACAACTGGGACTGTCGTGAATACTATCCCAAATATCAAAATGCCTTTTATATAGGATTTTCGTTAAAAATGTCACTTGTTTACAACGACCATGTTCCTAATTGTACATTTCTCAGAACAGTAAATTTAAGCTATTGATTTAAAATAGTACGAGAAAAATCATGAACGATCATCAATAAAAAGCTAAGTATTGAATTTTATTTGGCAAACTAATTTGAAAATATGGATGCACAACGACATTCAAGCACCTAAAGCTACGTTCATGGCACATTTTCCAGACAAAATGCATTTCTTCTGGTCGGAAAACCCAACATTTTGTAGCGGAAAAAATTGTTAGTTCTTTGTTGGCTAATTTTTATTTTAATTCACTTTCTTATTTACGTGTAATTAAGCAATTCATACATGTCTATGGAATTCGGTGAAGTAACTTTCCAATACAAATATTTTGCTAGGATATAATGACGTTCTTTGAAGTCGGATGGTGATATAAAAAGCCAATATTCGTGATTTAGCCAACAAATGACGGCTAATTTTGTCGGTCTCACTGCGAGTGGTTGCTATTTTTCTGATCGGTGTTGATTAATCAGAATACTTCTCCTTTAAAGTCACATTTCAAGTTTATACTTCCAAGTTCTGAGATCACCTATTTTTTTCTGACAAAATTTCTATTGGCAGAAAGTAGAAACTACTATTCTCCATAAAATCGCCATGCAGGAGTACATATTTTTCAATTCAACGTCATTATTACATAACCATAGAGATCCTTTTTGAATGGATCCCTTTTGCCCATTGGAAAAACCGGCTGATCCGTAGTTAAAGACTTTTTAGGTTTGTGGCACAAGACGTTCGGTATTGAACTTTGTCCTCACAAACGAACATTTTTCAAATTCATGTCATTGCATGTCTCAGTCAATCTGCGATGAATTTCACTTGGTGACCACGCAAGTAAAAAAGCTGAATTGCGTGCTCTTCTTGTACACAAAAAGACGCCATTAAAACAATATAAAACGCTTCTCGTACAAGTGGTAGCTGTACTAATCCTGGGCATTTATGTCTAAAATTTATAAATGGTGCCTGCATATTTTAAGCTCCATCATATTTTCCGATTTAAACTATCTAAAGCTATCCAAATCGTCGTAATTACTTTCTCACTCACCTATACAACGTACATGTAAATTAATGATTTTAACAATAGTAATTGCGATCCCCACACAATTCCATTATTTTCCCACGGTATTCAAATGAACCAAGTGGTTTAGAGAGAAAACTTAATAATAACTTTAGAAATCGATACAAATAGAGTCAATCCGAAACTATATTATGGCAATTAACATTTCATTAGTATCGATTTTGATTATTTGTATTAAGCCTCGACTTCAAAAGTAAATAAAGACATAATTTTTCAGTGCGCTTGTGAAAATCAGAATTTTTTATCTCTGCTACATATAGTGAAATGTAGCGAACAATTTATATATAAAACAAAATCCAGAATCAAAAATCGTTCACTAATTGAGAAGCTCCATCAATATACTCCTGCTACCAAAACGCAGAATTTCAAATATGACGAGCCGAAAATGTCGTGGTGGTATAGGAATCCACCATTTACTACCTTTCTGTCAATATGTTTTTACTTCTTATCTGGCCGAATCAAAACAAAATCCTGAGGAGGCGAGCTTCAGTGAAATGAATAGGGTGTACGGCGAAGAGAAAATAGCGGAGCATCTTTCCGAACCGACACAAAGAATCACGGCCGTTCGCTTCAATAAAATAGGGGGTGAAAGTTCGCCACGGGATTTCTTATTTTCTTCCATCTTTCCCGCCCGTCCTAAAAATCGGCTTAGGTAAGGGAACAAGAAAAGGTAGGTATACGAAGAGGGATAGTGGAGAGTTGTGTTGGTTGCATCGCCAGCCGGGGAAAAAAAACCTGCTTCTTGTTTCTCTCCATTCTCACCCCACTTCCGTGGTGATATTTCTTCCCCGCCACTGAATTCAATTCCCCTGCAACGGCGGCACATTTATCATTCCGACTCCTCGTTATTCAGAAAGCGGTTTGCGGCCCCATGACCAAATTTTACATTTCCCCGTCCCGTGCCCTCGAAAAGCTACCCTGGTGGTGGGGCTATGGAGGCAGGCGTGGTGACCCTCTAGAGGCAAAATTAATGGAGCCAATGAGATTAACCAATGAGTGACAACGGACATGAACCCCTATTAGGCCGCGAAATGCGTGAATATTGGCAATATCGGGGGTATTCCGGTAGAAAGTCAAAAATTACGGTAGGTTATATCACCAATATCTAGCGGGGTCGGTCATGTGTATTTTGCTCTGTAGCCTCAGACTAATGAGAAAAATTCATTCATAGATGAAAGTTTTACGGAATTGCAAATTAATCAATCACGACATTGAAATTATCTCTCAAATTCGTGAGGTTCGAATGATCTAAGTACTTGACAGAATCCTTAAATCGATTAATCATATCAGAAAATATCATTTGAATGATTTTAGTATGATTTTTTCTGTTAACATCAATACTGATGCATGTGAGTAGATCCTTATCCCGACCTTATCTCAATTTCACTTCGGCCCATCGCGTTGGGTCATCTTCCATTTCTTCCTGCCTACGGACATTTCTTCGACTACTCCACACCCTCTCTTATCATTTTTTACATAATCCAGACAGATCTTTCTTAATCATGCTCTATTACGTATGGTTTCTTTGCACTTAGTACTCTCCTACCAACATAGTTTTCCTCGCGTCTCAGCACGTAGCTATATCGCCGAAGTTTACCTTCTTGAACTTTCTCAGTTATGGGGGATGATTCAACTCTTCTCCCGATTAAGTCATTGTTTTTTCTGTAGTCTACAAATACCACTCATCCATCGTAACATACATTGGTATGCGATAGCTTTTCTTGGCTGGTTTTAGTCAGCCCACATTCTACATCATATAGCAGTTCCGGTCTAATTATGGTCCTGTAGACTCTGCTCTTAACCTTCATCAGTATTTCTCTGTCGTATGTAAGCTCTGCAACCAATCTCCATGTCCATCGAGGTAGAGATATAATTCCCTTAATATCTTCATTTATAACTCCACTTATTCCTATCACTGAGCCCAAATATCTTATTCATAAATAATTAATCTACATTTATTTCTCTAGCACCAATACGATCTGCCAGCACATCTAATACATTGCCGTCAACACCTAAATACTCGGTCTAAATAGTCCATCCAACGCTTTAGACAACCAAATAGCACCTACAACCTCTGGGCACTAAAATAAGTTTTACGTCCAAATCTGACAGCCGTATAAGATCCGGCAATTACCACTGCCCAGGAGGTTGACCCGGGGAGTAAACCGACCTTTAAAAGGTTTCCCGAAACATCAGACAATGAATCTCGATTCTCATTTATTTTTTTCCCTTTCCCTCCCTCGACCGAGCTGTCCCAATTCGTTTACTGTGGAGATACAAACTGCGAAACGGTCGCCACGAATAGATCCCCTCTCCCCTGCTCTTCTTTGGAGTGGAAATGGAAGGCATTACGACCCTCCGTTCGTCATTTACGGAGGGAGGAAAGAAACGCTTGGGAGGAATGGAGGGGAGCTCGGGGGCACAGGGGAATGGAAATAAAAAATAAAGGCAAGAGAGAAAGAGAGTAAAAAAAAAGTAAAGAAAGGAAATAAAACGAAGAAGACAGCCGATGGAAGAAGAGTGGGAATAACTGGGAATGGCTCGACACTTCCGATTTATCGCGGTAGGTGGCGCTCTTCTTCCCTTCTCTCCCACTCTTTCCCCCCTCCCCCACACTCGCCTGCTCGGCGCCCAACTCCCCGAAAGAAGAAAAATATATCCGGAGGGGGAAGGTAAGGAACGGGGAAGGGGTGGAGAACGGGGAGAGAAGGCGCGTCCAGGATCCAGCAAAAGGGGGGAGAGGCAGACCGACATTCGGCGCGGTCGCACGGATGGAACTAAGGAGCAGAGTTCGGGGGAGAAAGAGAAAGCGGACGTGCAGTGTAGCGGAGGAGTGTGGGCGGGGATCCGTTTGATAAGGCACGCGGTGTGAGGCGAGAAGGGGGTTGCAAGAGCAATATCCCCCAGTGGGGAGGGGAGTCGAGGGCGAGAAGGGGAGAAAGGCAACAAATTGAAATCCGGACGCTCCCCCTTCAAATCGGCTTGGGACCCCCACCACCCCTTCTCCGTCTTCTCGCCCCCTGACCTCCGGCGCCGAAAAAAATGCTGTCCTCCTTTGTCAGTTTGCGTGCGTGCGAGTGCGTTGTGAGGGCTCAGGGGTGGCAGGAAAGCCGAAGAGTATGTGCACGGGCGAAGAAACGAGGAGGGGAAGGCGGGAGGATGGGAAAGACTCAAAAGTAACGAGAGGAGAAGCAACCGAGGGGTGCGGCGCCGTGTGGCGCGAGATTCGAAGGCGAAAGTGGCGTGTAGATACGGAAGCGGCGTGAGGCATGGGGTGCGTGGGGTCGCATACCCCCAGGGAGCGGGGGGAGAGTGGACGCGGTATGGGATGTTCCGGGGGGAGGGTTTTCGGACTAAGGGAGAAGAAATTCGGGGTTGTGGGAGAAGTAAGAGATAGTAGTGGGAATCGAGGGCTGGGAGATGGAGAAAAGCTTGGGGTTTCCGTCGTTACGTATATCGCTATACGAACGACTTTTGTGGAACGAGTGTCGTTTGGGGAAACGTTAAAAGGGAGCCGGTATGGAGGAGTTAGGGGGCAGCGGAGTCGCCTAGGAAAAACCTCATTCCTCCAAATGGCACACGACGACTGTTTTCCTGGGGCGACCCGGAGAGTTTATCCCGTTGGGAAATGACTCCTGCTCTGTCTCTTCTTCTCTCCTCTCTCTCCCTCTTTTTCTCTCCCTCTCTTTCTCTCCCTCTCTTTCTCCCTCTCTTTACTTTCCTCCCCTCTCGGTTTCTCTCCCCCCACCCTTCTCTCCCTCCTGTTTCTCTTCCGTATCTCACACTCCTCCGCAGTGGGGATCGGTATGAGGATATTCGTGCCTGATGAGCAAAATACGATTCCGACAACATTCTCGAGAGAGTGAAAAGCCGGAGGTCGAACGCATTTTGGCCTAATCGGTTTCGCCACTCAGTTCAGAGGAAAAAGAAGACCCCGCACTCTTTACATCATCCCCGGATTCTGATCACATTCGTTGTTTTATGTCGTCGATTTTTAGGTTTCGAAACAAAAGAAATGAGGAAAAAATTGGGATTTTGGGATTAATTAACCACATCATCATTTGGCCGTTGACTCGCAAGAAATTAATTTCGTCAATAATGTATCGTAATGTGCAACATAGAAGCGTGAGCATTGGTTGAAACTACAATTAGGGTCCAAGTGTAAAGCAATAATGTACTTACTCAAAGGGAGAGAAAATTCTAGCTCTTTGTACCCCAAGAAACAACTCTATCCTGCGTCCTTATGCATGTTCTATATCACTTTAAATATGAGCGTTAGATGCCTAGAGGAAGTGAATATTAAGTCGTTACTGGACTATTTCCTTTGCAGAATGAACCCTTTTATTGAAACTTCACACATTCATTTTACTTAATACATACCATACTTGTGTATAATGTAGTAATCGTAACAGTTCAAGTCCTTAGTAAAAATAAAACAAAATATGAGGAAATGAGACGTCTTTTCTTCAATCAAGATTTATCCCTGGATCTTCAGTGGTGGATCCATTTGTAAATATGCAGATTCCAATGTGTTACATTGAAGCCTATCTAAATGTGTATAGATAAACTAGTGTGAGTGAAAAAAGGAAGTAAAATGGTAAGTTTTGGTAGATACCGACTTATACATACATACTTTTGATCGTTTGATTTAGTCGTCCAGTTATTGAAAAAACTGTTTTTCGCATATACTATGACGTATATGAGCCTGTGTCCGTTACTCAGTTTTCCAGAATGATCTGGTACTCGAAAAATCACACAGCTACAGGGTTAAGCTGATACTTTTTTATTTTACCATGATAAATCATAAATAAATGATCCAAATTACGGTGAAATCAAATCGGTCCCCATTCAGGAAACAAGTAAGGCGACCTTTTTTAAATGCAGCGTAAGAACTACTGCAATGCATAAAAAATTAACCATCACACCGCAACTTAATTATCACTCTTTATGGAGCGTTTGTTTCATAAACACATGAAAAATCGCGATCGTGGACTTATGAATGCAAAATGGTTTATCTGAAAAATCTATGTTCTGAAAAACAACGCGATACAAATTCTTGGAACGTATATTAAAAAAAAAACAAATATACACATAGGAGGAAAAATAAAATCAATTTTTATTACATTTTCAAACTACGCACTACTACAATGAGGTCCAATAACTTCTGATAAAATATATTTTTGAGGATTTGCCATTCGATGAGTCGCATGCATCAATTCACTGCCTCAGACAAAACAATTCTCTTCACCAAATTTCCATGAAAATGGTCGATAGCATTGTTTGGTGACTGGTAATTGTTCTTATGACAAACGACGACGTCACTCGAACTTTTGCAAAACTCGTATTTAACCTCAAGCGTGGAAATTTTGTGGCAAGGGAGGGGTATTATACACTAAAGTCAAAAACATAGGAATTCACTCATTTGGATACCAATTATTCTCAGTATTAAATATCAAAATTCCAAATCAACATTCTAAAGCCTTCAAGTCACAAAATAATCAATATCTCATGAGGAAAAATTTTATTTAAATTCGTTTCAATATCTTTAGTAGCACGTTTCCACACGCGGTAAGTTTCTACCAGAATACTGATAAAAGATAGCTGTTATCTCTTAAAATAAATATTGGCAGAAACACCGATAACGATCTCCGAGCAATCTCCCCAGGAAAAAATGCCTGAGAAACCTGATCTTTGAGCCAAGAGGTAGAACTTAGACTAAAAAAATGAAATATGGTTAAGCAGAAGAATGAATAAAATAAATTGAACAGCGGTAAAGACTAACGAAGAAGTTAAAAATATGGTGAGAGAAGAGGGAAAAATACTCTGAAAAATCCGAAAAACAACAGTTAAAGTGAGTAGAGAAAATACGAATGGTAACGGGATGTTGACATAAGAAATAATGTTTAGTATGCGGGGTGGAGAATGGAAGAGAATAGGTTTTTTCGACAGCATGAAGGCAGGTAGAAATTACGATGAACTAAATAAAAAAATATCGTAGGGTAAACAATAGGAAGTTCTCGCGATATGTAGGAGGTTACAGTCGTTAGCGACCGCCCAAAACCTTTTAATGAGTAGAATTCCTTGAATGAAAATTATCCCTAAACCTCCCAACTTGACCCTTTGTCATCATTTTTATCTTATTTCCACTGGACATTTCAAGCCCCGACTTTAACTGCATTCATTTACCACAAAAACGCAGAGGGAAATTATAATAATCTTTCTCCTCGACATAAGCGCGAGGGACTTCTTTGAATTCCAAGACATAATAACGTGACGAGATAATTCCGTACATCGATACATCAGAACGCGAGAGCGACGGATATGATTCGCAACAGTGCATGCACACAAAGGTGTCCCGGAACACTCCTCAACCCCAGCCCCGCAACACACTTCATACATCTCTCTACGGGTAAGGAAGGAGCGTGATATCAAACGCCTCGAGAAAACTGCGAGGAGAAGATGAGGCTGCCGCCGGTGAGCGAGAGAGAAATACACTGGATCCCTATCCTCCGCGAGGCAAGTAGCAACGGAAGGACGTCTAGTGTGTGTCCGCCATACCCTCGACAGCCGGAAGTCTGGTAACAAGGTACGGCCGTTGGAGAGATGCGAGAAGGGGAGATGAGAGGGAATGGGGAGGAGATTGATGCGGGGTGAGGGGGGTGGAGAGACGGGATAGGTGGATGATGGATCATCTGCCGATACGGTCGTGTATGCTGGAGAGGGTGTATGACGTCATGCAGGGGGGATACGAAAGCGCGGGAAATGCAGGGAAGGACGGGAGATAGATAGTTAGATACGAGCTCCCATATCGCACTGGGTGACTTGATATAAACAAGCTGTTTCCACCGCTTTAGCAAACATCTCTGGGATTCTGGGATAAGGAACGAGAGGAGGGAGGAGACGAGCTTATCTCTTTTGTGGTAGGTTAAATGAATTTAAAATTTGAATTCGAAGTTTATGGAATCACCAAATGCGATGAAATCCGAACTCGACAGAAGGGTATTTATCAATCTTCTATGGTCTCTGTAGTCAACCCCGCGGAAACTTGCACCGCGGGACTGAATGACAACGTGACGTTGAAGGAAAAATTGGCCGAATCATTGAACCGGGTGTTTTCTGATACGGGGGTGGATTGGAATGTGACTCCGGCGCTTGAATGAATTAGAATACAAGTACGGAGACAACCTACTTGTGCATGACAAGTGCAGACATCAGTCATACCGTTATCGTCCAAATCCAGATGTATCCAGATGATATTTGTTTTATTTCGGCATTGCTTAAAATACGTGTGGAAAATTAAGCCAATGAGTCCTTAAGTTATTGATTAATGTTTATCGCTGGCTGGGAAAATAAAAAGACAAAAATCGTGGAAAATGGAGGGAAACCCGAAAATACGAATTATTATAAAAATGTCTGCCCATACATTCCCCTGCAAGTTGCCTCATTGGGGCACGGAAATGCCAAGAGGGGTCAGATCACCAGCCGAAAGGGAAATGTTAAACTTGAAAAACAATTATTTGTGTGAATTTTCGAGTATTTTAAATGGTTGAGCAGTTTGATTTCTGCTGTTTTAATCGTCAATTGTGCGTGGTAAAAATATTCCTAAAAATCTGTTCGCACGACAATTTTTTCAAAATTAATATAACATGTTTTTTCCTCGACTCGACTCATTTTGGTCAAGCCCACTAATTCCCCCCCCCCCGCGTCAACACTGTACTAACACGATTTTTTTCCCATGCGTGAAGTCTTGCGTGTAATCTCTCTATGCCTCGAGCGGTGGCTTTTTTCCTAGATTTTCAATAATTATGTGATGTGATCACGACAATGTTTAACGAATCGCACGCTTCCCTTTGAATTTTAATTCAGGAATAAAATATTCATGGTACTGTCCGAAATGCTTACGGCGTATTCAAGATGAGGTTTAACAAATTAGAAATATCACCAATATTTTTTCATTTTTCCATTCTAAATGTCCCCAGTAGTCATATCTAGTAACGGAAACAAGCGACGGGAATAGGAATTTCACCATCAAAATATTTTTCTAAGCGAGATATGTGCTTCAACAAAAAATTAATTGGAGTACCGAATTAGGATAATGGGAATTCTGGAAATAGTTTGCAATAGATGACGAACTCAAAGTGCATTCCGTAACTACACATTTTGGAACTTATTTCCGACTACTCATGGAATAAAGTACCATTTTTTTCAATTTAAAAAACTGAATAAGTCACAATAACCAACATACACCTATATTGGCAATTTTAGGACATTTTACATGAATATTTAAATTTTCTATTTGTTTAAAGATTCCGAGAAAAAAAATCTTTGAAATACAAATCTGAGGTCCTTATGCGCCATTTTTCTGCTAAAAAGATCAAATTAAAGTACCTGCCTTATTAAAAATTATTTTTATCAGAAATTCGTACACAAAAATGGCGTAGTATGTAAGAACTAACACCGTCAGCTAACATATCCACCATGCCCAAAAGCACCATACGAAAGATAAACGCTATGGATTACTTTCAAGGAAATTATAGAATTCCAATAATTCATTTAATTCTGAACAGTAAATTTATCTCTTTCCCTATCATAAGAACCACTTGTAACTTTTCATGTGCTTATCTTGGGCGATGAATGTAAAAAATATTTTATGAGACATTTGCAACCATAGGAAAATTTTTTTTAAGGTAATCTACCGGTTAAGGTAGGTTTTTGGATGGACACAACTATCAAATAAACATTTTGTGACTCCCCACCTAGCAAACTAATCTATATCAGGTCCCTCTTCATCTCGGTGTACTTCTTTCCTCCCTTCATCCCGTCCAACATCCCTATCCTGATCCTACCCTTACCTCGCTTGCCCAACATTCTCCCCTCTATTACCCTCTTCAACATTCCACTACCGCTCAATACGCCTTTCATCCATTTTTCCTGCCTCCATAGGATTTCTCTCAACAAACCCCTCTCCTCCCCCACCATTTCTAGTACTCATAGGAAAAATATTCATGGAAAAATCTGCTGATAGGAATTTTAACAAAGAAATTAAATGAATTCTGTTTAATAAAGCTTTATAGTTCATTTCGTAGGTTAGGAAAGGCATTGCAATATGATGGTGGTAGGAAAATAAAACTCTCATATGAATTTTAAAATATCGAGAAAAGAATTCGCAAACTCCGTATTAAATATGCCAAACTCATCTTTCGAAACACGTTTGCCATATGTCATAAAAGTTATCTCTATCGGTACATTAATCATAACTCATCATTTAACAACTCATGAAAGAAGTTCGTCTAAAATGTAAATCATGGACTCAATAGTTATGTTAAATTCTTTCACCTCCTATTTTCAGGTTTTTCCTATAAAATTTCGGAAATTCGTGCGTGGTATTAAAAAAATATTAATGGCAGATTAATTATATAGTCTGTCATACTATATAATATTGAATTTTATATTTTATTATACTTACATTAAATTTTTATTGCTCCTAATTTAACCAAAGTGTGTCGTGAAATTTGGAAATGTTACCAACCGCTAGGAATAAACCAAGGATTAAAAAAATGAGCATTTTTATGCAGATTCATAATATTATAGAACCAAACCGATGTAATTGTTACTATTAATTTCGAGTAAAATCATTATTCTGTGAATTCTCGCTAATGTGACGGGTATTGGCAAGTGGTGACTCCATCTCTGTCGCCCAATCGGATGAGGCAATGTGATAATAACCCAGGCACACTTCACTCGCATTTGAATACAGCTGCTCTTCTCCTCTCATCGAATTCTCTCTGTAAAATTTTCCACAAGGTCATTAACCCCTTTCACAGCGCAAAACAGACCCCTTTCCAAATCCGAAAACCTCAAAATCCACTTCGCCGAGAAAGGCGCCCCCTTCAAAAGTCAACACTAAACTTTCCTTCCTCGTTTCATATGCCTTCCATCATGTCATTTCCTCATCCATTGCCTCCTCTTTTTTATTATTACCATCCTCCCAGATGTTATTTAACTCCTCATTTGAAATAAGAATGAAAAAAAGGAGCGTCCTCTTCCAGAGTTCGAATATTTTTGAAAAAGATTTTGGGATTCCCTTCCCCTCTCGAAGGCACTTTTTATTTCTCTACTCAGGGGAAAAAATGGTGAGAATAATTCTAACGGGGGAAAATAACGGGGAGGACGAAGAGTCAACAAAAACACCTCGTAGCAACCGCCACTTGATTTTCGTCCCGAAATCATTCCCGCAAAATGGTGGGTGGGTGGTAATAAGAGACTGGCAGCAGAATGGTGATAAGGTCGCGATTGAGCTTTTTTAATTAGCCGGCCAAAAAAACGGCGCCAAAAATGCTCCTTCCTCACGCCAGAAGCTTCCAGACAGGTTGTCAGTCATTTTGTACGACCCACCTTCCTGTGAGTTATCTTTTGTTCATCCCGATTTTCTTTACTGCTTTCTGTACTCTCCAACTCAGTGCCACCACCGAAATAAATCCTCCACCAATTCCTCAAAAAATACTTTCAAATCTGTAACAATAAATAAAAATGAACGATAGACTAAAATATCATAATAAAATTGGAAAACTATGTATTTTGTACTCAAAACGGTAATATTTGAACATCATAACAGGAAATAAGTAAAATTGCACCTTCAGACTAATAACTAATACGAGTACCTATCTCATTTTTTTCCATTGTCACCGGTACTGTTCAACGTATATGTAGAGGAAATGATTAAAGAGGCATGGGAAGAACTGGAGGTAGGAATGAAAGTCGGAGGGGAATTCGTAAAATCGGTTAGGTTTGCTGATGACCAAGCATTAGTTGCTCAGTCAGCCATGGGGTTGCAAGCAACGCAGAGTGAACTGGAGGTTCAGTGCGATAAATATGGGATGAGAATCAATATTAATAAAACAAAGGTTATGCGATTTTCCAGAAAGAAAAAGGCTAAGCTAAATATTAAAATAGGCGGGGAAAAAATAGAGCAGGTAGAACAGTTTACATATCTCGGAAGTGTTTTGGACAAACACGGTCAAAGTGGTAGGGACGTAAGGAGAAGAATTGCGCTAGGCAAGGAGGCTTTCTTAAGGAGGAGGGAGTTGATGACGGAGACGTTGAGTAGGGATGTTAAGGCAAGACTCGTAAAAACTCTGATATGGAGCGTAGCTATGTACGGCGCGGAAACGTGGTCGCTGAAGCAGGAGGATAGACGTAGATTGGAGGCTTTTGAAATGTGGGTGTGGAGAAGAATGGAGAAGGTGAAATGGACCGAAAGGAAAACAAATGAGGAAGTACTAGAAATGGTGGGGGAGGAGAGGGGTTTGTTGAGAGAAATCCTATGGAGGCAGGAAAAATGGATGAAAGGCGTATTGAGCGGCAGTGGAATGTTGAAGAAGGTAATAGAGGGGAGAATGTTGGGCAAGCGAGGAAAGGGCAGGAACAGGATAGGGATGTTGGATGGGATGAATGGAGGAAAGAAGTACACAGAGATCAAGAGGGACCTGATGTAGATTAGGTTGCTGGATTGGGTTTTGTTTGGAGTTACAAAATGTTTATTTGATAGTTGTGTCCATCCAAAAACCTACCTTGACCGGTAGATTACCTAATAATAATCTCATTTTTCTAGTCTCATTATTTGTGCATTCTTATTAACGCAAAAATAAAGATTGATCGCAATTGGTAAATGAATAAAATGAGATTTCGATTGGAAATAAAAACTGAAATAAGCAATAGGGTCTTGATTACATGCAGTGATAATGTATCACATTTAAAATAATATAACGTTTTCCCTGCCTTGCAATAAATGTTTTCAGTTTCGATGCTATTTTTTTAAGTAAGCTTGGAGATATTAAAAAGAATTAGAAGAAGAGTTTCAATAAACAAAGATCTACGAATAAAATTAAAACATAGTAATGAGTAGATGAAATCGTTTAAAGATATATGAAAGCTACTGAGACATAAATAATTAGCTGAGATGACAGGTACTTAACTGAAGACACCATAAAACTCTTCCGAACAAGTCACTTCAATGCTTTCTATTGTTTTAAGCTCAACTTTGTGGAAGTTCATGTTCATTAAATAAAGAAACATAATGTATACCTCCACTGTTCTTTATTATTATACGACTAAGGGGATAAAATAATACTTTGTAATTCCACAGATTTATTTCACATACACACGACCCGGGTTTCGACGTACAACGTCATCTTCAGGCATCTTCGATGTCAACGTCACCTGAAGATGACATTGTACGTCGAAACCCGGGTCGTGTGTTTTTGAAATAAATCTGTGAAATTACAAAGCATTATTTTATCCGCTTAAGAATGAACCGATTCCATAAAATAACGCCTGAAACCATCGATTATTGTACGACTAGTTTCAACACTGAGGCGTCATCATCAGGTACTGATGATGACGCCGAAGTGTTGAAACTAGTCGTACTTCTAGTTCTACTTCGATGGCAGTAATTGCTCTCTTACACACGCACAGTAAAATTAAGTAAATTAAGTATTTTATAGAACTAAAACTTTCAATGGTTGATACGGATTTGTAACTTTTGCCGCTGCTGTTATCATACCGCCTTGTGTAGGTCACCATACAGCCTTTACTCGTGCCTTCTTTGAGTCTGGAAGGTAGGCCGAGAACGATCTCATCTCAGGAATTTTCAAATGAAACAAAGATATGCTTCACATGTACTTCTAATGAATTTGCATGGTATTAAAATAGTGTGTCCACTACATAACCTGACATTTGTCCGTTTTCATTTGAAAATGTCTACTAAAGATATGGCATACACTTGACTTCAGGAATCGAAAACCAATGGGAAATTTCTCCGGCTAGAAGTTTTTTATCGCTAGTTTTTCTCGTTTAAGATGAATACAAAGGAAAAATTTGAATGGTGCACCACAAAGTAAAATTGTGACCTGATTTCCGTATGTGTGCGTCTGGGAGCCTAAATATAGGCACATTGCAAGAGTGAGACCAATTCACGAACGCATTTAATGTACATCGTTTAATAACATTAGCACTATTGTTATTTTAATTTTACAATGGACTCAACGGTTATTTTGATAAAAATGAACTAACAAAAGATTTTTCTTTAAAATTACCACGTTACACAATTTTGGGAACAAATAAAAAGTGCAATGAAAATTGTTCTGTAGATAGTTACTTAACGATATACCGCATTAATTAATTAATTAATCTATAAGATGAAGGTTCCATGATTCAATAGTTTTCATGTCGTCTGCTAATAATATAAAGGCTTAGATGAACGGTGGTTGAGCTCATTATGTTCATCAATCGATACTAATATTTAGCCTACTGCAGCACCAATTCTACTCTATTCTTTAACTTAGAGCAAAAAATAACACTTTAAATGCAATTAGATACAAAAGTTTCATCCAAAATCAGTCGAGGTAAAGCCGCTTGAGATTCCTCCTTCCTTCTCGTTCCCCTATCTGTCGGTAATGTACTGAACCTTTCAACTCATGACAACCCAACATTTCACCTGACGCCTTTAGTTTGAGTCTGTTGAACCAATAAACCTAATGGAAACCCGAGAACTATACAGCCTTCGCCTACTTCTCGGGAAGGAGGAAGATATCACATCGAATATTTTAAGAACCAAGTAAACTTTCTTCCCATCCCGAGAAATATAGTACTTTAGTTCATTATTTCCGAACCAATCAACAACTAACTTCTTAAAATCGTCCGTGGCTATGAGTACAAACTTCCCTTACTTCCGAAATGAATGCCTGTCATGCGAAGTATTCGAAAACAAACTTAACCTTGAACTCATTAAATGGATTGAATTAAAAAATTCGAATACAAGTCGAAAGACCAGTTTCAATGGCTTGAAAGCAACACGTTCTTTTAAATTTCACTGAGATTCACTCGAAATTGAAAAACTTGCCAAGCTTTGAAGTGCAAAGCATTCGCCCGACAAGCGACGGAGTTCCGCGGTTTCATCCTTGCTTCGGGAGACGTTTATTCTGACGCAATCCACTCTCAATTTCATGAAAACCTTTCACGGCTCAGCAAAGAAATTTCCCATTACTTCCCGACTGACTCCTTAACGCTACGCTGATTGACTACATCCATTGATCAGAAGATTTGCCTCCACTACTTCGGAATTTTGCCTTTTGGCTCCATTGTGGAAATTGACAATTGAGCGCCATCCAACATATTTTTTCCCCCCGCGAGTCTCAGTTCTCATTTCTCTCATCCTTCGTGGAAGTCTCGACCCTTCCTCCTAGCAGACAAATGTATTTCCCCCGCGTGCCGAATTCAAAATACTCTCGCCCTTCTCCCGCAAAAATTTCCACTTCCACACCCCTCTCAAGAACATCTCGCACTCGCTCCACGCCGTGCTCATACTCCCCGAGACGTCTTCAAGACAATCTTCTCACTTCCATCTCTATCATCCCAGTCCTCCGCTCTTTCCCCCGTCCTTCCTTCCACTACGTCACCTCCTGCTCCTCAATCCCCCCCTCCCTCTTCGGCCTTAACATCTTTCCATTTTCCACCCTCACACCATCGCGTCTCAATGCACCCTCCACTTCCCCACCTGCCTCCTTTAATCCCCCCGTCCCTCCTCCTCTTCCCCCCCCCCGCCAACCCCAGACCCGAACACCCTCTCATATTCCTTCCCCGCAGCCATCATCCCCTGACGAGATGGAACAGGATTCTTACTGCCGAGCCCTTTAGCCCATCATCCCCCTCGCAGAGACACACACACACACACAAACCTCCGAGACCTTATTGCTAATACTATCCCTTGATAACTTCCTCTCCCCTCCCCCGCCTCCGCCGCCACCACCCTTCAAACCTTACACAGCACTCTATTTGGCACCATCGCGAACCATTTGTCATTGTTATGGCGACCCAGTTGTGGGGTGGGAGGAGAGAGAGTTAGAAGGAGAGGGTTGGAGGAGGGTAAGGGTGGGAAATAGGACGAGAGGGAGGGTGAGAAGGGTGGAGGGGAAGAGATACCTTTTCCCTTCCACCCCCACCCCCCCTCCTCACCCATCCATCTCCATCTTCGAGTTAATTAATGGCACCGGGAGGGCGTAAAGGAGTTGGTAGAAATAAAGGAGGGGACGAGGGAGATTACGAAGAAACAGTGGCAATGCATCGGAATTGGAGGGCTCTATAGGGAAAGGAGTCGTGGGGGGGTGAGAGATAGGAATAGGAGGGCTTCTTGAAGGAAGGGAAAGGGAGAATTGGGTGGAGGGGGGTGTAGTACTCGCCCACCCTTCCTCTTTTCCTCCGCATCTCGTCCTTTTGTTTTCTCTCAGCCGGTTTTATATCGATAAGTAGGAGCGCGGAAATAATAAGTGGCCCTTGATGAATTTGTGTACGTTTGTGCGTCTGAGCGATTTCTTGGACGGCATCCAATCGACTGAATCCTTTGTGCCGAGAGCTTCGCCATACCTCGTTCTTAAAGCCCCCCACCCCCACAGCTCAACCCCGTGGAGTCGGGAGGAGGGGTAAATTAATTCAAGTAGCCTGGATCGGCGTTGTTAATGATGAGAATGGAGTGAGTCTCTGCCCATTGTTACTCCACTTCGCTTGGCGACGGCGGAACCAATTACTTCCCCGCAGGAGAAAAAATTAGATAATAAAAAAAGCGTAGGAATAGAGGAAAATCGATTCTCGTTCTGCTTGTGCCCTTTTCCCGTCAATTCCTCGACGGAGCTCTGAAGTATGTTCGAGAAAACTCACCTTCCTCTTTACTTCCCACAAATCGGATATTTATTTTTTTTATGTAGCTTCAATGACAGTGGATTAAAACCCTCGACTGAGAAATTGTCCCCGGTGAATAACAAGTACACGAAGTTCTCCTACACTGAGCAAGAGACCTGCAAATGCATGCGAAATGAAAGGTTCATCTGAAACTAAATATTTGCGTTGTAACTATAACACGCCAATCCATTTAGACATGAAAACGGTCACGTATCTCTATCGAAGATGAAAGCGGACCATTAAAAATTTCCAATGTGGTCGCAAAACCGGTGCGGCTCTAATATAAGAAAATTGAATACTCGACGCAGGTCATGTGATTAATTGAGTGGCAAACACGAAGTGTTGACAATGTGACAATTCATTGTCTTTTTGGACAAAAATTTAGAAGTTGCGTCAAAAATGTGGCTGACCGTGCATTAAGTACACGATAAATCTCTTATTTACTTCTACGTAAAGAACAGAGAGCACATTTTGCTACCATCACATTAGTTGTGGTTTTCTTGGTCGTAGGGCCACACACAAAGGGCGACCTAGACTTCTTCCAACCTCTTCAATTAATTTGTCATTTCTATTTCATATTACTACAAAATGGCCTTAAATTTTCACCCCATTTGTTTGCTTTGGCTCTAAATACAACTATCAAGCTTTAAGTCACTGGTATGAGGGGGCGCCCATCAACCGCGGAATGTATGTTTGACCATTTCTTGACCCCTCCCCTTCCCATCACGATATTTTGCAACATTTGATTAGATACCCTCATTGGACACTCTCACGTCCAGTTTTGTTTAGAAAACTACTGCAAAGAGCAGTTTATAACTTTTTCATACGGTATACAATTTGTAAAATGGAGTGGCAGTTGAAATCAGATAAGGAATAAGCTGCTATTATAAACAAAATCGATCCAAAAATCATTTTATATTAGGAAAATCAAAGTATTTAAACCTGCTTGCATTTCCTTACTTCAAAAAACAACTTATTTCCAAAAACAACATGTTAGTTCTAACTTAACTGCCTTAATTACGTCCACTGTTAAAGTCTACAAACAGTGTAGAGTAAAAATATCAGTCAGCATGTCAACCAAATAAGAAAAATAACCATTTTTCTAAACAAAAACATTAAAACTGAATGAAAACTTTGTTGCAATTTTCCACAGTTAAACTGTGGAAAATTGCAACAAAGTTTTCATTATGTCTCGATTCCACAATATCACGCCTGATTCTTCACTTTTCGTACGTAACGCTAGCATGGCAATACAGGCTAAGTTATACCTCAAACTATTCATCAAGTACCGCATTGCTTCTCTTAATATCTACTTCAATAGTAAGTGCTTAAAACTTGGAGTCACCCCGAAATATGTGTCCATCAAGACAACCTGTACTTCGGCAGCCGCTCAACATGCAGTCTCTGTGGGGAAAAAACTGTGGGTCCAGAAGGAAAAAAAAAATTTAACTGTGGAAAATTGCAACAAAGTTTTCATTATGTCTCGATTCCACAATATCACGCCTGATTCTTCACTTTTCGTATTAAAACTGAATTAAAAAAGAAAAGCACTATTTTTAATCGCAAAATTAGAACACATTATAGATACTTGGAAATTCGTAACCTGGAAAAAACATTGACATGGACGGACAATTTCAAGACGTTTAATCAAAGCAAACAAAGAGACAAGGTGTCGCCAGTGTGAACGAGGCAAAAATAAAACTCTTAACTATCCGGCTTCGTCTAGATGATAAAATAAACGTGTTTCACTCGAAGACCCCCCTTCCACTAAATGATACTGCGAGGCATTTCACATACCCCCCCACTCCACTCCTTTCTCCCCGCCCGTGATTAATGGACGCCCCCAAATTGCGAGAGAGAGATTATAATTATCTACGTTTCTAGTAATGGAATATTTTTCGATTAATTATCATTATCCTCTTCACCTTAAGTTCAGGTCGAATCTGGATGGTCAATAAAGCTCAATTCACCAAACTGTCAGGACAAACTATTGGCCTTATGCTAAAAAACTTTTCAATGATTTTCTATGATACCTAATTATAATCCACCAAGCGTTCAGTAAAGTATTTGGCTTTTAAAATGCTCCATTCCTCCTATTACTTCCGCTGGTCTAATAAAACACCACAATATCATTCAAATAAATCTATTGCATAGTAACGCATACTCTAAGCCTCATGCGAGATTCGAACCCGCGATCCTTTGGTTAACATATTAACGCACCCCTCCCTGGACTCACCGAATCAGCTCCACCTGCTATCTTATCACCATGGATCAACCAATTTCGAGCGATGCGATTTCTATTTTGCAGAGCCCTACAATGATCATTCAACTCCCAAATAGTCTGCATGCGAGAACATGAAGGTCATTCATCCTCTCCGCATCGCCCTCGTTCAAAACTGCTGGTCATAGGTTAATTGCTCTCGAAAGATATGATTCAAACGTGACCGCATGCCGCGAAGTGAAAAGGCGAGGAAACATGGACCCGTGGGCCTGTTGCATTTTTACCGTGAAGGTGTAACGGCCACAGATTTGCCGGATGATATCGCTCACGGCTATTTTTGAAACAAGTGATTGAACACCGGGGAGCACTCCCAAGACTATTGGAGCGAACAGCCGCAAACAAATTGTAACGAGGTAACAGGCAATTCGTAGTTCATGAACACTCGTGTAGAACCACCGCATGACCGCTGGCGCGCGTAATGAACGGCGTGGACAAAAATTACCGCTCGGCAGCTATGCAAATTGAGGCTCGTAAGTCAGCTTTGATGACGTATTTCCACCATTTTCTGAGAGTTATGGTGAAGAACGTAAGCCATCTTTTGCTGAGAGCGTCATGGGAAACGGGCTATTTGTAAGCGACACTATGCCATACCTTAACCATTTCACAAAATTTATATCCATTTTCATTTCATACACAACCAAGAATCGAACGATACGTGTAGTACTTGAACGAAGTATCGAAGCCTACTTGAAAGTAATGCATAACCAATGTTTGCCCTTAAATATTCATCATTAATTTAACATGACCCAATTCCGTTCTCGTAACGTAGCTCGGAATTTTGTGGCGTATTTTTTTATTCGTTCAGCTTATTTGATATCTTAATTTCTTTTGGAGAACAATTATTAATTTATTAACTTCATGGAATCGACATGTTATCACATTAAAAGGATAATTCGAGATAGGTCCTTCCAATGTTATCACTCCGCAGACAGCGTTTCAAAACACTCCTAGTTATGCAAAAATTCTCCCCCTTATTTGAAACGCGTAGAGGATATCATTTGGATTGAATGTGCGATAACTTATTCCCAAAGGGTATTCATAACAAAGGGCAACTTTTATTCTTCATAGTTTCATTTATACCACCTGAACTATTATATTTATGATTCCAGCAGCACCATGCTGGACGGTTAATGGGATACACACCGAAGTCGTAAACCTTATATGCATGTACATCTAGGCACATCTGATGTACTCCAATGCACGATCAGTGTTGCACCCACAGTAATCAACCCAAAGGTTAGACCGATATATTGGGGTAGATTTCACCTCGCATTAAGCCTTTGATGTATGACATTTGCACATTCTGGGTAGAATCAATTGCTATCCCCCTACCTCTTCGGTTTCCTAGAAAGATCTGGCATCCGGAAAATCACGTAGCTGGATTTAGAAAGGATTTTAAAACTGGATCCTCCAATCTGCAACCGAATGCTTTATTCGTCGATAGGCTACCAAATCGATGTAAAATGTGTACATCAAACATGTAATGTAGTTCAAATGTACCAAATCCTGGAAATGGCCAACCCACACAAATCAAAGAAGAAAAATCTATTTCTACGACTATTCAACTTTCACAAAATTTAATATCCATTTTGGTGGTCTTTAATTACTGAGGATATCCCCACAATCGCCAGCCTACACTTAAAATAGTGACCCACACTTGAACTTCACGTCCCATAAATGCGCTTACTTTGCAATAATAGCATGTCATTCTTAGTAAAGAGGAAAAAAGAGTTTAATATCATCATTATCCCTTCATTTTCTCCAAGACAGAAAATCTCTTAAGAATAATCGTTATGTAAAACAGAACCGACGCCTTTTACCTTATCAGCATGAAATGCATTATTTCCAGAAAGTTAATACAGCTCTACTACGTCTTAACGGCAAAGCTTTAAGAGAATGAATATTTTTGCAAAATTGGCTTTTTTAGTGATTTTTAAAATTTTATTTATGCAATTTTGAACGGCAGGATAATAAAAATTGCGGAACTAGAATATATTTGGACGCATATTATTACTTGGATAAAATATACCCTCAAATCTTTAAGCCAATATTGTAGAGTTGCATCATAGAGTGAAACTTCTTTTCCACTAATTGTTCCTACCATATTTTTCATAAATAATGTTCCCTCGGATGTTCTAGTGTGGGGTTTCTTGTAGCGGACTAGGATCTATGTTCATCAAAAGCAAAATATCAACTCGCGCTACTAGAAACTGAAAAAGAAAAATCATTTTCCCAGTATAAACCAATATTTCCTGAAACGTTAGCTGCCTTGGATTTCGTTAAAAGTTCCCTCTTATTCAACACCACAACCTAATTTGGAGGAAGCTAACTGGTATCTGTCATAACCAGTTTTGTAGTTCTGTAGTTGAAATAGTACATAGTAACGAGAAAGTAATTCAAAGCTCAGAATTTCCAGCTTATTCCGCGAGTGTGCAATAGCCAGTTCATCCCAATGAAAAGGAATTGTTTCTGGCTCGAGCAATCAAAAAGTTTCGGAGGACTATCTAGATATTTTCTCAATTAAAACTAAGAGTGTAAAATGCCATTTGACTCGGGGGGAGAAATCGATGGTGGACTCGAAAATCGCCAAATGCAATGCAAACAAATCATTTCATCAAGGGGTAATGTTCACTTTGTCACCACCAAAGGAATAGGGATAAGAGAGAGGAGAGGATACCGAGGAAGCGAGACAGAGATTGGGAGGAAGATGGATGAGGAACCAGAGTAGACGCAGAGGGTGGGGGGAATTTTATGACGACGCAGTGTAATGACTCGGCTTGCTTTTACAAGCTCCTATGACGAGGCAGTTAAATCTGAGTCATTGCCCGCCCACGAGTTTATTCTTGGGGCATGTGGGGGGTGTGGAATGGTTTGAGGGAATGAATTCGGAATACTTCCCTGTACCTCCTGGTCGATATTTAATTAAGTTCTTCCATTATCACCGCGTCGACGATTTTATGCGCCGCATCAACCCCGATGGCAGCAACCGACCCGAGAAGCCGCCATTTGTCGCAGTTAGAGGGTCGCACGTCGACCCCGAAGTACCAACAGTTCTTTAAGAGGCGAAAGAAGATTGTTAGGAGGACAGGTTCCATATTCCTTCGGGCAAGGAAGTTGCAGAGAGCCTTCGAAGATCTCTTGAATGTTTCTGGAAAATTCCTAGATCCTAGCAGCGCCGTGCTGGCATTGACTCTCTCACGTAGTTTAACATCTTAATATTAAAACTAAGAGCATTAAGAATACGCGATGATGGCAAAACGAAACATTTAATTAATTGACAATATTAGTATGTAGTACTTTCTCTACTCAGTTATACGCTGTAGGAATTAGTGGTTCGTTTATCCTCAAGAACACCTCCCTTTCGCTATTGAAAATACCTGGTAGCAAAAATCAATTGCGACGAGATAAATGTAGCAATTCTTTTTTTAAAAAATAGTGAATTTCTCCAATGCTGACGTGAACACGGCATAATTATCAAAATCCAAAGACACTGCGTTCTTCCCAATGTAGTCAACACCGTAATTCCCAGAGTTAAATTTACTCGTTCCTTAATGTGTGAGCGACTTAAGGTCCCCCACGCCGATGATTCATTAAGTTTCGTTCAACGTAACATTGCACAAAGCACGGTATAAGGAGCAGCGGAGGAAAAAAAACAATCACCAAAGATAACTTTACTTTAATAAAAGAATCAATCCGAATGTTGTATTTTCTTTTCATATAATAAACTTGCTAAATGTAGTATTGCGGTGGCGTTTTATAGTGTCGTCATGACGCAGCATTCTTTTTGGAATGCCAGATGAAGTGAGAGCAATCAATATGACCACAATCACAACGAAACCACAATGCATAGCCTAATTTTTGTTCTAGTGGAGGATAAAAAAGTACGGCCAAATATTAGTGGCTTTATTGAGGTGAGATCACAGCCACAGCTCCGTGTTATAATATAAATGAGTTTGAACATCAATCGATAAAAACATCTATATTAAAATTTCTATCTTCTTTCATTGATGCTAGCACGAGTACTGTTGAACAATATGTTATTATTATGACAACTACATTTAAATTCCTATCAAGCAATCCAAAAATAAAAACTTACAAGTAAAATATTTTTTCAAGGCATTAAAAATTTCCTGAGCGGAAATACGAAGTTAAAAATACCTCAGGAATTTTGTATGAATTATCTTTATATTGGATTCTTTATTTCGAATACAATATAAACAACAAATTAAATATCGATAAGTACCACTAGAATATTATTTTCGTGTATGTCTAGTTTAAGAAAAACAGACCATAAGTTTCATCATAAATACGTAATAACTTAATAAAATATTTTTTCATATCATAGACTAAGTTTGCTTACATTATGTATGACAATTATGTAACTATTTTTATACGCAATTATTTCATAAAATTGATTAATTGGTGTATTATTTGAACGTACCGGAGCGCCAGTTCACTACATACATGCCGCGTAACGGTAGGGCACTGGCAACGTTATGCTGGCTATCAAGGCAGTTCCTTTAGAAAGGATACTACCTTCTAAAAAAAATAGAAAAAGTTGGTCTGGGGTACAACTAATCTCTGGGGTTGCTTGTGAAATACCGGTGAAAATGTGTTCATACTCGCCGGCAGAGCACCGCAACCGTTAGCCGAGTGTGCCGCATGTAACACAGGCGCTGCAAGGATGGTAACCTCACATACCCTTCTTGAAATTACTATTCAATGAGAACCAATAGTTTTGAATGTTCGAAGCCATTAAAGGCTTCGGTGATTATATTAGATTGATCGATCAAGAAACGGACGTGCTAGCTGGACACTTAGTATTTTAAATGTGAGAGGCTTCCATGGAAAGAATCGAAATTGGTGAAGGAAAAATCGATAGATGAATTTTTAGTGTGCGTGTTTATTAAATGTCGAAGGTCGAATTTGATCAAATGATTGGTAATTTTATAGAATCATAGCCAGGAGTATGGTGAGTATGAAGCCAATGGTAGCATGCACAGCAGTTAGGTTGTAAGCTTGATTTTGAGCGAGGGAGATTGGATGCACCCAAGTAAAAATGAGTTAGTGTCCCCAAGTCTACACTGGGTTAAGTTGGGAGTTGGTATTCAAAGAGTTTTGATTTTAGCTAGTTATGCTGGTGAATACCGTGGCTGAAAGCGTGAAAGACTTATTCTGGGATAAATTAAGGAAATTCTTACCTGATGACCGTAGTGAAAGGATAATATCATTAGGAGATCTCTATTGTTCGCATGCCTCTGATTAAGTGGCAGGAACTTTTGGTGGATTTTAGTGAATAATGAAGGTAATAAACTAGCGAGTGTATGAAGGGAAAAAGGATTTTTTACCTCGAACACATGGTTTAAAATAATTCTTCTCACTTTAATACGTGGAAAAAGATGATCGAGTTCGTTGTCTACTACGAGAGGCTGAGGGATTTACTGGATACGAGAGGACACCAAGCAATGAGAGATGCTAAATGTGGAACATGATATTATTTGGAAGCTCAAAATGTAGATCTCAGAAAAACGTTGTTGGCTGGAAAACTTGTAGCTTAGTCATCAAAGAGTACGAGTAGAAACTCTGTAGGGAAAAGAGTTTAAGAAAAGGTCATGATTGCAAGCATGAGGGTGACTTGAATGCGATTCAAGAGGAAGGAGATCAATATGCCTTCAACGCAACTTGGAATGATGATCGAGAGAGTTTAAAAGGAATGATATTCAAATACGCTGAAAAGATACTTTAAAAAGTTGTAGTCGAGACATTCTAAGGTGATGCCTGGAGGAATGAAGAAATAAAAGAGTCTGAGAGTACAAAGAAAGAGGTATGAAAGAGCATGTTTGTAGCTAAAGGGGAAGAACCTCGACGGATGGCATATGATTTTTACAAAGTAGCAAAAATAATTGCAAAAAAAATAATCGCACAAAATCATTGCAAAAATAAGTATATAAATTAAGAAAAAATACATGAATTACAGAAGAAAAAAATGCAGGACGACTCTAAAGAAAATAAAAGCTGTTTTGAATATGAGTAAAAAGGAAAAAGCAAGGAGAAGTCAAAAGGGAAGAATTAAATAAAGTGATACTGTCTGAGGTGAATGCGAAGTGCGAGACAGCTGGAGAAAACTCTTTGAGGATGTGTATTTTTGTGAGGTAGGCAATAAAAGGGAGCCAAACACAAATGCAGTATATGGAGAAAACTGTTCTGGATAAGTTGATGTAAGTAAAAATGAAATTTTAATGGATTAAAATTTTTGAAATGTAGAAAATATGCGGGCGTATATGGTGTCATCACCATCAAGGATTATTAATCAAAGGGCTGGATTTTAGCAACTCTTCAAACCACAATGCTCCCTGCCAACCTCATCATTCTCTTATAGTGACTTTTAATAATCAAACCACTTTACTTTTCCACATAAACTTTTTAATTTTTACAACCCAGGTTTCGTTATAGCATAACATCATATCAGGATGATGTTATGCTATAACGAAACCTGGGTTGTAAAAATTAAAAAGTTTATGTGGAAAAGTAAAGTGGCTTGATTATTAAAAGTCAGTATGAAGATTTTCCACCAAGTTACGCCAGAAACTGTTTTATTCTCTTATAGCTTCATCCTCTTGTCTTTCCATTTGATTTTCAGCATTTTTTGGGGTATCAAATGCCATATTTACATTCCCTTCAATCCAATTTACTTTACTCTGTTACTTCTATCGTCCTTGTCTTACATACATAGAAAAGTAGACGCTATGTTTATAGTTAAACGAATCGCTTCCATATGTCTATGCAAGTACTAATTTCCGTTGTAGATAATCCGTTGATGATAGATCAAACAAAATGTTTGAGTGTGAGTTCATTTAACTAATGACCCCTTTTTGTACACAGTTTCATACATTCTTTTACAATTCCAAACGAATGTACAAGCATATAGGTATTTTTTTAAAAACAAACACAAATTTAAAAATAGCACCACTTTTTTTCCGATTGCCAGTGGCTATAGAACCATTTTCCAAAGCAAGAGTAGGAATCACTGCCGATAACTGCTAAAAAAACAAAATATGTGGATATTGACTATGCGCTCGGCCCTTGGCAAAAGAAATTACCATACTTTCAACACTCTCCTGCCGAGCCCAGGAATTTTTGGCAAAGCAATCGAGAGATTCCGCAAGTCATCACACAACTCTCACTTTCCTTTCGGCCCAGTATGCTACCCCTTCATTCTTCACCGAGAGAGCCCACTATGGAGCGGTTTGGCCAGGAGTGAACTGTTTGGAGGGACTTGGAAGGAAGGGGAGAGGAGAGGGTTGGTTGTATTTCATTTTCACGTGCCAATACACGCCTTTCAAAAACAGTTCACGGTCTACCTAGCGGGGATTTCGCTCGATCGCCTCTGTATATTTATTCACATATATTTATATACGCATGTATATAATTCTCCTTACTCCCCAATCCTCTTTCTCCTCAAGAGCCATCGTTGCCATCTCCGGAAAGCGGTGGGATACCGGGGTAAAAATTAATGGCTGAAACTCGAACCACTCGTCAAGTTTGAAGAGGGAGGCAGAGCGGAGGGTGGGAGAGAAAAGATTGAACGTAGGAGAGGCGAGAAAAGAAGGACTATTGAAAGCAGGGATGGGCGTAGAGGTGAAAGGGAGAATATGGAAGGAGGGAAAGGGGAATTGAAGTGGATACAGAATGTAGAAAGCGCCCGGGAAAATGGACTGTTAATACAAGAACAGTTTATGCAGGAACGTGCACAGAAGATGTTATATTTACTCCCAACGGTGAAAAAGGTGACCCAAATAAATTAATAATAAATAACGTAATGTATTAACAGGTACATTCACGCTTTAGATGAGAAAAACATTTTCAGATATAGGTGATCTAGGTGTGATTCAGTCAACATAGGATCAACCACGTCACTTGGAGCCGGACAGCTCTTTTGAGTTCGAGAAATAACTAAAACATTTTAACCATGAAAATGTTTCTGACGAAATAAAAGGTATTTCTAAAATAATTGAAACCGTTGACATCTAATTCCGTCCAAAGTTTTTCCCAATCTTTCCTACGCAATAAAGCCGGCAAAAATCGCACACTAATTACCAGCTTTGGTGTTTTTATTACATCCCAAATTATTAATACAAAACTGGTGCTTGGGAGGACATTTGGCTGTGAATAAAATCTCCTGTTAAGACAAAATGGAATGATCCTTTCAATGGGCTTCCCTTGCAATTAATATCCTTTACGTCAAAAGACAAAAACAATTCCAAATAAATAGACCAAAACTATGGACCAACAATGTAATAAATTTCGAGAAAAATGTTTAAAATGAAGCGATATAGCCAGCCAAAATATTGCCAGTGAAAACGTTTGAGTAAAATTATTCGCCGATATTTTTCTCAAAGACTTCATGTCAATTGAAAATCGTAAATGGGTTATGGTAAATGAAAATGCCAATCACTTTGACGATCCATGGTGAAAGTAACTTTTCCCCGACTCAATAAGAATTTGCTCGAACAACGAAAGACGAAACAAAACCACACATGAGCATGTCCATGCAGAACTTTCCTATTGGATTTGAAAAATATTGTGTTTTTTTAAAGAATACAATTTTTATCCATATCAATTTCAGGTTTCCTCAATTATCCTCAAAAGTTTATCTTTCGTTTATTCAGAGAATGTAGTCGTTTCCAATAGGGAAAAGAAAGTCTCAATTCATATGAGCACGAATCCTTCACCATGAATATTGAGAACTACCCAGAAACTAACCGCCCTAACGTAAGTGAAGGGCCACATAACCTTTCCAATAATTACGTTATGTTATTACAGTGAAAACTTCGAAATAATTCCATCCCATCCGATATTTTGGCCTTGCAGTAGATTGTTCGGCAATTCGGATACATATCGGGGTCTGAATTACACAAGGAAAGGGATTTTAACCCCGTAAACATGAAAGTAAGCGGACATGTTAATGATATTCTGAGTTTAGTTTTCGGAACGAAATACTCTCGACTTTAAAGTAACCTTAAATGATCAACGAACAGATCAGTTAACAATGTTTTACATTTTATACAAATCTCTTAATTACTGTACAAAAATACTCAAGCATTTTATATTGCATATACCCTAGTTAGCTCGAGTAAGTTAAGTAAATAGAAAAAATTGCAATAGCAAATCTTGAGTTAACTTCCACTCTTAAAAGCACCATTTACTGAACAAAAAACAACATTTTTTCCCAACTAAATACATTTTTTACGTTGTGGGAAAAAACTATTGTCATTCACCCATTTCACCCTATCTTTTCCTTTTCTTTGTACTTTAAAAGTATTTTGTGGGGTCCTCAAATTCGGTAAAGACAGTGATGATTTTACTGTCCATTTTTTCGCATATTACTCTCAAGTATATTCACATGAGGTACTTTGATCGAATTCCTTGTTTTATTTCATAACTACAATTACGACAAGTATTGGAACAAAGTTGATATTTGGTCACATCAGCATATCAGCGGTAAACTTCTAAGATCTAGAAACCACGGGAATAATATAATTTCCTTGACCCTAGGTATTGTTAAATACACCACTGGGCCGTTGAATTTGATATTGAACGGTTTCATCGGCAACAGTCGACCTATGGAGACTATTTCGTTTTATCACAACCCATTGATTGTTAAAGACTGTTCGGAACATGCGAACAAAAAAATAGTTTGCCGGAACACGGTCATCCAGTGAAGTCAAAACGAATTACATTAAGGATAGTGTTTGCAAACTAATTGACACATTGTTTCATAAATAAGCCTCCTCCAAAAAATTTCATTTTATAAAATTCATCATTTGTCAGTTCCCCCCATGGAACTTCCGAGGCCTAAATTCGAATATTTCTTACAAGGGAACTGTTTCTCACAAACTGCTTTCGCTTACTCCCATTCACCGGAGCACAGCCTGCTCCCATTTGCTTGACCACACAATATTAGTTGTCGGCGGCATATAAAAAAACTGAGACTTTTCATAACTTTACAGATGACGGAACCCCTTAAAATAACCAAGCAGACAAACGTACGTCAAATTTCGAGGGAACATTGCTCAACCAGCACAGTTTTTCCTCTCCAAATGAACCAATCAGCAGAGCAAACATGAATCAACGTGTTTGTCGTTGACCGTTTGCTGTTCATTCACGCAGTAATAAAAAATATGGCACCCCCTACGGTTTGTTCCGTCTTCCGACCTTTTTTTTTGTGTGAAAGAACTTTACAGTTGCATTTATTAGTCGAAAATAATTATTCTCAGTTAATTAAATCTCAAATAATTTACTCAAAGTAAATAGTAAGGGTAATGCCAATCACAATTACCCAATTCGCAGGAAGGTAAATTAGATTTTTACCTTCCACAAGCATAAAATGACAGCTAACTTCAATTTTCAACAGAAACACGAAAGGTGGGATGTGTGACGTAATTGAAAGCGCTTTGTTTTTCCTAATACATTTAACTCAGTTCAATTTCTACTATGTAAAATTACTTCATTTATTACATTTAAATATGACAGCAGTAAGTACCTAATTTACATTATGTTAAAAAGGAATGATATTCAACTATAAAAGTTCGGCAAACCTGAGCATCAAAACCAGGTTTTAGACCATCCTAATAGATTAGGAATATGTGAAAAAAAAACTAGCGACGACATCAATTACCTGTGAGGCAATCGGATCGAAACGTCCCTTCCAAAGGGTGAAGTACTGTCTTTGAAGTATTCTTCTCACAAAGCTGACGCAGGAAGGGAAAAGCAGAAAAATATTTTCCACCAGACGCTTTCTGGGTAAGAGAAGAGTTTGTATTAAAACTTTAATAAATCTGATAAGTTTCTTACGAATGCTATAAACATTCATGGATTCACGTGAGCACTCAGAATCCCATGACACTTGAAGGAAGATGATTCTCGGTAAATAGTATTTGTAGCTGCGATATGAGCGACTTATGGAGGAATTATGATCATTTGAAACGGCAGGGCAGTCATGAGGAATTAGAAATTTAAAGAGAGATGAGAACGAGAGGAAATAAACATCAGAATGTCGATGATTCCGTATTCTGATCGAAAGCTGCCAAGAGGGTCACGGCTTAGCGTCCTGGCCGACAGACTGTTTACAGCCCTCGAAGCGTCCACGCAGCTTACCGTACCAACAGCACAGAACGGTGTCATCCAAGTTTACAAAAATGAAGCAAATAGTCTATGGTCAGACTACCGCGACTATCGAGCGCTCTAAAGTCAACAGATTTCTCACAATTTTTCTGAATTAACATGCAATATTTTTTAAGAACTGGAAAATGGACACTACGGCGAATGGATGGAAAATGAGAAAAGGATGAAATGGGAATGAGAGCAGAAGAAATGGCAGAAAAAGGTTTTTTGCGATGTTAACGGAGGGAGATAGCGGCGAAATTTCACGGACGAGTAAAGGGCAGGGCCAATGAGACAGCAGAGAATAGAGAGAAGAGAGGGATGAATGGTGGAAGAAGATGAAGGTGAAGGGCGAAGAGAGATAAAGAGAGGTGGGGGAACGAGAGTCGATTGCCCGTGATTTCCGTGAAAGTAATGAATAAAAGATTTGCCGTTCCGGGGAGTACCAACGAAATGAATGACGCGAGTGTCGATGACGCGCTAACCAGAGTTTTTTCGGGGAATCCTCGAATTTTAAGGTTATTTCCCCCACCCCCCTGGCAAATAATAAAAAAGAAACGTGTGTCAGGGGAAAGGGGGAAGGGAGTCTCTGGAAAAAAATTATCTCTTTCTCCCTCTCTCCGGGAACCTGGAAGTGTTCAATGACTCGGATCGAGGGAGGGAATGATTGATGGAATTAGGATGTTTGTTTGAATGATGAAGCGTTAGGACGGGGAGGGCGGCAGATGTGTGAGGACGGACGAAGAGATAGAAACGAGCGAAAGAACGAAGATGACGAGTGGGCAGAGTGGAGCGGCGCTCTCACGTAGTCCGCACTGGTTGGTTTCCACGAAAAGGAACGCGAGGGCAGAGGGACACGCGTCTCCCCGTTCGATTGCAAACGATCTGACGTGATATCAAGTATATCTCAGCAACAACTATGCGAATAGTGAGGCGTAATTTTTCTAAACTCTTTTGATTTGCATTAAAACCAGTATAGTGGCGATGGCTTGTACGTATGTTCGCCTCCTTGGCTGACAAAGGGTATTTTCTGTTTATTTAGGTTCTTTTCCTTTCCGTAGGGATAGTAATGAGAAGGAAAGAGGTAAGAAACTTTATAGGGAAAATATAATTATATATATTTATATTATTTCACTAATGGTGCATTGAATTGTAGGTTTAAAATGCACCGCATCGAAATTAGGAACCGAACGAAGCTGCAACCTCCTTACATGATCACATCATGGCATTTAGCTACTATGATAATTACAAGTAATTAGGATTCATGATAAGTTCATTAAATTATGTAAATTATATGAAGTCAATTATGTCTTTATCATTCTAAAATGTTATTCCACTTCATCTAAATTTAATTACTCGGTACTGGTTGTTGAATGGACACTTCTTTGAGAGTGTGAGCACAGTTTATACCATTCATTGGTTGGGATGCTGAGTCCGGAAGTACTTTACGTTGATGGTACATTAATGCCGATGCCAGGTTTCCCGATCTTTCTTCGACTTCCAAATTCTCAGAACGAAGGAATTAAACGATGCAATCGTTCGCATTCATGAATTTGAATTGAATGAGTTGAATTTCTGAGGTGGTTCGAGGAAAACCCTCGCTCGAAAACAACTTTAACCCAGCGAAATCATACAGTGCTTGAGTTTCTACGATGTAAAATGTGCTTTAGTGTATTTTGACTGCTTCAAATGGAACAAACAAAATTAGACTGCGAGAAATGATACTATTGTTTAGTATTTTCGTCGAAATAACATGGCAATAAATATTTATCATCATATAGTATCAGATATTTTCACGTGTGTAATATGTGAGATCAAAAAAGAAAACTTTAGATTATCCATCCGGTACAATAGCACAGTATCTCCTAGGTAGCCAACCGAGACAAATGTGTTATTTCATAGTATAGCTTTTTTCGATTTTATCTTCTACCATTTTAAAGTATAGCTTCATGAGTTGGGGAAATTAAATCCCAATACAGTACTGAGCAGGATGTTGAACAGAGGCTTCAGTAAAGAATGCTTGCTGTACATAATATTTAACATGGAAACCATTTAGCAGCCTCGTATTTGAAAATGTATGCGTGGATAAATTCAATGTACAAGGTACAGATTGGGGCAAAAATAAAAGAAGTGAGGGACTTTAGATATGTCTATAACAGAGAGATGAACCATATTATTCACTTTATGGGTGTCATTTCACTAAATTTGTAAAAAATTTAATGTAATAACGCATCATATTTAACTCGGGAACAGAGCCACACTGAAATTTTCTTACAGAATCTCGTATTTTCATTCATCTTCGGTAAAAAAAGCTTTTGAAAAAAATTAAAGAAATTAGGAAATAAATTAACTTAGTTTAAAATTTAATTCAATAAATGTATTTAAAACTAAATTTATTCCATCAAAATTCAAAGGTATTCTTCCGAATTTCTCTCAATTATTTTAGGAACATACGATGCGAAGGTCCTAATTACACTCGCATTTATCCAAAATTTGAGAATTCGTTTGGTTATCAGAATCAAATTTATGTATTTATGAAAAAAATTGTTCGCAGGAATAAAACTTTTTATGATATTGAGTTGAAAGATATAAGGTTAAAGCGAATCATTATGAAAATGGTACGTGTTTTCGGAATTTATCCAAAGGGAAAGTTTGACCTTAGGCCGAAAATCCTACCGAACCGCAACGGTTTCATACCTAGGGGAATATGGTAATGGAATATGAAGAGTTCAAATATTTCCAGGCTAGTGTTACACGTTAGGGTGTGGGCGTGCAAACCTTAAACATGTGTAAATCATTAAGTTGATTTTATTCTCTGATTACCTTATGATTTCCGAATAGAAAGAAGTGAACAGGAAGCAACTAATTCCCAGGGGACTCAGAAATGAAATATCATTTTTCTCTAACATTGTTCAATGTTTAAAACTAATGTAACCCTTGAAAATAAAGGATTCATTATCAAGCTAATCCCTGTTCTTTTTCAGGGTTTTCCTAATTTCACAAAATGTTATTTCTTATTGATTTAATATTATTTCCGTCTAACGCATTTAATCACTCTATCTAAATGTAAGTGCATGCGTCTAAAAATTTGATGGACGGAAAATACCGAATAGAGATGAATAATTTGCAAAAAAAAACTCACATTTTTTTATAGTTCAGTAAAAAATTAACGAAGTGCTAATGTGGGCGTGAATTGTTCACTAGCAACCTAAGATAGTGTTCTTTCTTGCCAATATTTTCAGCGAGTTCCATGGATCCATGCATATGAACCAAGAGTGTTGAATAGGTAGATTATCATCAGGCAAAAAATTCGAGGTGGAAACTTCAATGGGAAAATTCCCGAGCACCTTCCTCAAAAAGAAGGATATTTGGAAATTGTGGGCTTCCATAATCCGGGGTGGTGGAAAAGAATTATGAGTGCGTGAATGCTTTTTCAAATTCCGTTGGAGGATTTCGATTTCCAACAAAGATCCTCCCATATTTCTCTTTTCATTCGCCACTGGAATGGATCTCGTTGAGCACCGCAATGCGCGGAAAATCGCATATACATGTCACAAAAGAAAACTTGAAATTAGAGGGCTCTTTCCATTCACATGAGGCAGCAGACACTAAGGGAAAACTTTTTAGCAAAAATACTTCATCTTGAATGACCTGCATTAGTTAAAGCACACATCATAATACGTTTCCAAATTTTTTACTTAGTATTTACACTATCAACATCAATCGTTTCATTATTATCATTGTCAAAACTAATGGTACATCATAAAATACAAGCGATAAATTACAAAAAAATGCCGATATATATTAATAAAATTATGGTATGAATCATGAATTTATTTCTGAACTAGAAAAAATGTTTGCCATTGAAAAGTTCTTGAATTTGTGATCATAGGACATGACTGCACAATGGCTGAAAAGATTTCTTCGCATATCCCATACACATTCGTCATAAATATACCTCCGACTATGCTCTAATCCCAGAGATATATTATGTATGGGTCATTACTTGAAACTAATGGAATGCGAGTATAATGAGGATCCCAGTCCTGACAACCTTCCAACATAATTCTGAATACTGTTCTCACAAAATTGACAATGGGCGCAATATAGTTTGAAAAATAGTTTTTACATTTTCTTTAACAAGAGATACTGTACTGAGATACCTACTTGTTTATCTATCACGAGCTGGTACTCCTTTTAACTTCACAATTTTCTTCTAATCTTTTCATGTATCTCAATGATTACCTCAATATTATAATGCAAATCTGCCCACGCATCCACTCCGACGGAAACATGTTAACTAGCAATGATTCTGTCGAAATCTCCATCATAAAGTCACATACATATCATAGAGTTACGTATTCGCTACATAAAGCATAACTGATATTTCATTTTATGAACACTCTCATTTCTAGCATTTTATTGGCAACTGAAAACAATTACCTGCTATTTGTTTTTGAGTTTTTTCGATCCCTCCATAAGCCCCCAAGTGATCTATTAAGTTCACGTATTAACACCGGGCGCACTTTATCTTCCTCGGACTTCCTCTTTTTTTACCGCTAAACAGGAGGGGGGCTCAAAAATCACTTCTGGAAAGGGTATTGTTCAATTAAATTCTAATGATTTCATCACAATAGCATATTTATTCATAATAGCGCAGTAATAAATGTCAAAGGGCACAATATTAGGATACGATTAAACTTCTGACTACAATAATCAATGGGAAGGTTTGTTTAAAATACGAGTGTAGAAGTCAACTTTTTCTAAGCGTTACGTACAACTCGAGTGAAATGCAGTCATCAGGCCAGTTTATTTTCCTGTTCTCCCTTTGACGGAGATTTGGTATATAAAAAATCGTGAGGCTTGGGTGAAACTGAGGGTGTCCGGAGGTGTTTCCCGCAATCGAACCTGACCTCTCAGACCAGTTGACCAGCTCCTCTACCCCCCGGACTACCAGGCTCTAATGGATGCAGTTTTATGAGCTCAAAATTCGTTATTGGAATGCACTTACCAATCGAGGATGTTTTTGGAAGAAGCTAGAAAATGTCTCGCATCGCCGACTACTCCAAATCGCCAGTTTTAAGACCCGATTCCGAAATGATTATGTCACATTAATTAACGAATTAGTGTGACATTTCCTGGATAGAGAAATCTTAGACCATAGTCTAAGTCGAGGGTGAAATACCTCAGAGATGTAAAATTGCCCGATGGAGACGGACCTGCCTCATTCTCTCAGGGATGACACCTTACAAATTAAACCCCAAGGTGTAAGCTAATGAGGAATTTATAGAATTATTTAAGATAGAATAGATTAGATAGAGAACAGATTTGAATTTACGAAAGACATGTTCCATGGGGTGCGATAATAATTCATAAAAAATTCTGGAACAATGCAACGGTTTTGGAAGATACGCTGAGGTAGATAAATTCAGATAACTGTGATTTCTTATCACTCAACATTTTGGCTATAACTTTCGCCTCTTATTCGACCAATTCGAAAACTATATTTTCAATATTTTTTTAACGAGTTAAATTTTTGTTCAAGTCGTTGAAAAAGGTTAACTCAACTGTCAGAAATAGGCTCATATTCTAGTATTTAAATTACCCCTATCGCTATACCCTCTGGTCTCACGAAGAACTTTATCATGCTTACGAAGACATGTACAACTATACAGTGAGTAGACAAATTTTGTCGCATATGCCAAGCAGGAAACCACATCTTTGACCAAATTTACAGCCTTTGCCTGGTTGTACTCACTTTGAGATGCCATTTGTCTAAGCCGGAAAAAGATATAATAAGTGGCTTCTAGCCACACCATAGCAGCAACCCTTAGTGCAATTTATGCTGTGTTGGAGAGAGTATTCGGTGAACATGTGAGGGTCTCTTGGCTAAAATATCGCTTCAGCTGCTTAGCTTGCGGCCTCTGAATGGAGGGAAACGCATTTCACGGCGAACAGACCTTGAAAGCACGGTCAAACCTTTGAGGAGCAGCTGTAATCCTTTAGAGTTTATTTAACTTTACCAAAGAACCTTTCTCTTTTTCGCGGTATATAAAAATCAATATAGATCGGAGGAATGGAATAGGTAAAATAAATCTAACGTAAGCATGTCTACCTGCAAGAGGATTCAGTGAATAGTTTTCCAATTGGTTGATTATTTTTCTCCGAGGTATTCTCGTCAAACGAGAGACAAAAATAAAACTTCGGAGTTTTTGGAGGTGTAACGTCGATCTGAGACTCGGCAATAGGTGTGTGTGATTAGATGGACCTGCGTATTGACTGCGTAATCCCCTCTCAAAATGAATGTACGTTCTAGATGATGAAAGCTTCCAAGGGATGTTTAATCTGGCAAATCACCGTTCACTGTAATATGTACAATCCCGGATTCTTCTTCGAATATAAACAGACTCCGGATAGCTTATGGTAGAATACCATAAGCTATTCATCATCGTCCCTCCTGTTCATCCAGTTTTGAATTAACATGAAACATATTTCGTGACGAGAATATTGAAATGCATGCACTGTACATAGTAGCAGTATTAGTTATTATGGGAGACCACTACAGTTGAGGTCATTTGGGATAAGTGAGTAAATTGTCAGGGGTAGAATGTTCAGGACATGGAGAAATGGTAGAGAGAAAGCCAGCATTGGCATTAGCCTTTCTTAATGGAAGACACCTAGGGTTCCAAAATTTAACGTCCTATCGGTCAGTCTACTCCACTTTAAGTGCTCTTCACATAGCATCCCAAGTAGCGACTGGGACACTGCTGAAAAATCTTGCCATCAATCAAATAAAAAAAAAACTTGGGATTCAAACTCGGACACTCGGGGTGGAAAGGCCACATTAGCCACCACGACATCCAGTTTCCTTTTTGTGCCATTTTGTGATGAGATAAAAGTTTTAAAATATAATTGCGACGATTATGGAGTATCCTATAAGATAAAATAGGGTGATATGTACTTTGTGCCAGAACTAATATCTTAAGTAACCTTTCTATTTTGGGTATATTATGGAGCCCCCTCCAACGTTATAATTTTATGACTAAATTCTAACAAAATTCTATTTAAACATAAATACTGTTTGTGCAACTTTATTTCCATTACCAGCCCCTTATAACCTCTACCTAAATGGTATACCATTAAAAATGTCTATCCTCTTTCCCAATTACTCTGTTATCTCTTTCATTACACCCTTCATTATTACAGTGCATCACGATATCTCTTTTATCTACATGTATTTTATCTATCATTTTTGTATTTTTCTTAAGAACTTCCACTCTTCCTTTATCTAACCTAGAACTTTTGTATCCCACTTCTCCAACCCTGTGCATCTCACAGTCCTCAAACTATACTCATCTTCTTTCCCAAAGGCAAGGATCTAGAGTGATACCTCACAGAACTCCATAAAAAAAGTTTCCCGGGACTTTTGGAATGTTCAATGAATGTGTCATTTAGAATAAAGGTGAAAACTAATGCTTAAAGATCCACTTCCATGTGTATGACTAATCAAACCCAGAGGCAGTTTTTGGACAGTACCTAACAACTATTTTGCACAAAAGGAAAAATGTAGCTCTGTTAATTAGCTCTATATAACACGTTATCTTTGGAGGCTTTTGAAATGTGGGTGTGGAGAAGAATGGAGAAGGTGAAATGGACCAAAAGGAAAACAAATGAGGAAGTACTGGAGATGGTGGGTGAGGAGAGGGGTTTGTTGAGAGAAATCCTATGGAGGCAGGAAAAATGGATGAAAGGCGTATTGAGCGGTAGTGGAATGTTGACGAAGGTAATAGAGGAGAGAATGTTGGAAAAGCGAGGAAAGGGCAGGAACAGGATAGGGTTGTTGGAAGGGATGAAGGGAGGAAAGAAGTACACAGAGATGAAGAGGGACCTGATGTAGATGAGGTTGCTGGATTGGGTTTTGTTTGGAGTTACAAATGTTTATTTGATAGTTGTGTCCATCCAAAAACCTACCTTTACCGGTAGATTACCTAATAATAAACATGTTATCTAGCTCAGGATGTAAACTAGGGAATAGGCAATGTTCTCAGGTACTTAAAAATGATAATAATAACAATAAAGTCCTCAGATTTGGTCATGAAAGCCATTCCTAAAGAGAATATACTGAGCATGGTAATTGTTAGTCTAATAAACATAATTGCATGGGTTTCAATGGAGATCCACAAGATGTATAAAAATCTGTTATGAGAAGGTTTGTGTTATACCTTCAATGCCAACACAATTTTAATGGTTAGTGGTGTATTCAGTACAGGACCCCATCAGACATGAAGCAAGTAAAACTAAAACTTTTGCAAATTGACTGAGCTCTCATATTTACTTGATAGTCAAAGGAAATCATCAGGACACCACTCATAGCAGTGGATGATAACAGAATAAAAGAAATGGACACCAGTAACGGTATCACCATGTGTATTCAAAGACTCAGTCTCCTCTAAACCAGCTAGATATCTTCCATTGCCCTTTAATTACTACTTAGGGTATGTTTTTCCTAGTCTTTCTCGAGTCAATAAGAATGACTAAATTCCCCATTTGTTGAATTTGTACTTGGAAAGGGTTCTGTTTTTTTGTTCTAAATTATGATGCAAGGTTTGATTCCTATCTCCACCACTCTATGAAATTTCTGCTCACTAGTCATATGTGATCCACACTGCCATGTTTACCCTTAATTTTGGCTTAAATTGAATTACTTAAGTGGATTCCTAACATAGCATAAGTATGCTAAATAGTGATTTAATGAATTTTTAGAATTGCTTATGTATTTTTCATCTCAGGTAGGCAACATGTCTTGTTCATTTGAATTAAATATTTTGTCGCTTCCTTCATTTCCTTCACATTTATCTGTCATTAATTACAATATGATCAACGTGTACTTTCAAAACAAGATGGGACACCTGAATGTAAAACTACTCTCAACAGTGATTAGGAGAAATGTGACCCATTTATAATAAAGACAACTTTAGACTGATGTGTTCAGTGAAACATGTAAGAAGGCTTTAAATGTAACAACTAGTGGGGTAAACAGAATAACAAAGCATTTAGGATCTACACCGCATATTTCTACCAAAATTAGTATAATTAACTCTGAATTAATTACTATTTCTTAATGCGATTCTAAAATCCCAAGATCTTGAAACTGCTATTTTTTAAAGCATTTGGGCCCATAATATGGTTAATAAAAACCAAAGTTGCCATGGAAATGACAGCACCACAAAACTTATTGAAACCGGTTTTGCACAAAAATGTATTTGTGAATGGGTCAAATTGTCAATGGGTCATCATGGCTACACTAGGGTTTGCATTTTTTCCTAAGCTAAGAGTGAAGCAGCAGTTAGAAGTAGGTAAACTGCTTTTCAATCTTAATCAATTGTTCAAACCATGCAAAAGTGATAGTATATTTTATTCTCGTTTTATTTTAGTGTCCTTACAACTACACACAAGTAAAACTATAGGATTTATGGTCACAGCATCTTACTGAAACATAAGAGACCAAGAGACATAGAGAAAAATAGAGAAAGGTAAACAGTTTTTTGTGTGAAAGAGCTATTTGGCACTGGATATCATGCATATATTGAGAACAACGCAATGCCGCCAGGTGTGCTTGAATGCTGATGTGGTGAGTCTGATTATACTAACCCGCTATTTCTTCTCTATATAAAAAAGGTGGAACAACTAAAGGAGTGTTAAAGGTTTGTGGAAGTTCAGGGTAAACAAATCCTGGCAAATTACAGCAAAACTAGGTATTTGGGGTCCCTGATAGCAGAAGAGAACCCTGGATATGTAGCAAGCCCAATATCTTACTTTTCAGGCGGACAAAGTTTGTTTTAATTGTGATAAACCATTGACAAGAGGATGTGGTAATTCAGGGGGTAGAGTGCTGGGCTACATGTCTAAATGTGTTTAATTCCCAGAGATGTCTCAGCTTCACCCAAATTGTGTGATTTTTTGGGTACCAGATCTTCCTGGATAATCATAGGTAGCACAGAGAAAAGACCCCTATACCTTGTGCAAATTTCACATGTCATTCAACAAAGGCAATAGAGAAGATCCTAGTCATTACCAATCCATCTCCCTCACATCCATCATTAGCAAAATCTAAAAGCACATTACTGTAATTTCAATCATGAGGTGCCTCAATTCCCCGAGTTTACTGATCAAGAGCCAACATTGTTTCTGCGACTCTAGATCTTGTGAGATCCAACTGGCACTTTTTGTACATGATAATTTGGCCTAAGGCAAAATTAATGCCCAAGTTGATGCTATATTTCCAGATTTTTAAAATGCTTTCAACAAAGTTCCTCATAGGATGTTTCTTCTAAAGCTTGGAAGCCATGGGATTGATAAGTGTGTAATACACTGGATTCATCAATATATAACAGGCCATAAGAAAAGGGTTATAATAGATGACTCATGATCCAACATATTAAGCATCAGGTGTCTCAAAAGGAAGAATTATTGGTCCACTATTACTCCTTTTATAAATTAATGACATCAGTTCTCAAGTTTTTAGTAAACTTCATCTCTTTCCTGATGATGCAGTGGTATACAGGGACATATTCAATTATGAAGATCAGGAATTATTATCTTATGATCTAAATGTGATCCAAAAGTGGTGTGAGACATGGGAGTTAGAATTAAATTTGAATGAATATATTTCAAAGAATTTTTGAAGGAAGAGTATTTCAAGTATACAAATTTGCAGCATAGAGAAAGTCAATATCATAAGCATAAAATTGGTTAACTATTGGTTGTTACGATAACTAAGGACATGTCCTGGGGAAAAATACATTTGCAAAAGGTGCAAATTGCTACTCCTGGCACTTCCTCGCTTGCTTAACATTCCCCCTTCTATTATAGTTTTCAAAATCTCATTGGCAATCAAAATACTCTGCATTTATCTTTCTTGCCTCTTTTTGAGTACTCTCAACAATTATCCCTCCTCCCCCACCAAACCTAGAACTTCCTCATTTCTTTTCCTTTCAGCCCACTTTACCTTTCCAATCATTCCCCACACCCACATTTTAAAAGCCTTCAATCTATGTCTATCCTCCTGCTTCAATGACCATGTTTCCCCTCCGTACATAATTATGCTCCCTATCAAAGTTTTAGCAAGCCTTTTCTTAACATTCTTAATCAATGTCCCTGTCATCAACTCATTCCTCCTTGCAAAACCTTCTTTGCCTTATGCAATTATTCTTCTTATGTACCTACTACTCTAACTGTTTTGCTCCAAAACACTTTCAAGATAGATAAACTGTTCCACCTGCTCCTACTTTGATGTTTAACTTAGCCTTTCTCTTTCTGGAAAATCGCATAAGTTTTGTTTTATTTATATTAATTGTCATCCCATGCCTATCGGACTGTATTTCCAATGTACTTATCAATGCTTGCAATCCCTTGGCTGACTGACAAAGCTTAATCATCAGCAAACCTAAATGATTTTATGAATTCATCACCGACTTTCATTCCTAGCTCCAGGTCTTCCCATACCCCTTTAATCATTTCCTTCACATATACAATGAACATCACAGGTGTTAAAGGACAACCCTACCATTATAATCTTTTTTATATCTAACCTTACTGGCCTAAGTTCTTTACCATACATCTACATCTACATCTACATAAGTACCCTGCGAGCCACCAAAAAGGTGTGTGGCAGGGGGTGTAGCACCATGAGGGAAGGGTAAGGGTTGAGGGGGTTGGGAGTTAGGTGAGGAAAGGTGGGGGGAACCTGTAGGAAAAAAAATATATATATACATATATATATGTATATATACACACATACATATACATACATACATACACACATGTATACACATCCTCGCGAAGTCCCTAACCTGTACGTTAATACTTATTGTAATGAACTAAGTCCTGGGGAATTTCGACTACGAGCATTCTGTTCCCTTATCGTTCTGAACAGGTCCCTTACAGTACTTCCAGGTATTGCTTCTATCTCTCTAGGATCTTTTCTAGTTTAACTAATATGCTTCTCAATATATATCTGATTGTTAACTCAGGTCTTTGCATCTTTCTTTCAGGCAGTGTTTTAACCTTCTTTTAAGCACACCAATTCCACTATTCCTCTGTAAATTTTACATAACCTTGCACTGCATCTTCAACCATGCTTCTTTTGCTCTATTTGTTACCCATCTCAATTTATTATTTAACTGTTTGTACTTCCTTCTATCTAACTCTGTACCTATTTACATTTTTCCATTTTCTTCTCTCATCTATCTTTCTAATCATCTTATCCATAACCAATGGTTTTCCTTGCTCTTTTCCTATTAACTGTTCCTATAGTTTCTTTTGGTATTTTTCATGTATACCCATTCCTATTTTAGTGTCTAAACCAAGTGTTGGTGATGATTAGCCCGTGTCTGCTACAGAACTCAATAGCTTTCTCCCTGGAGTCATTCCTCATACCTAAATTGTAATTCCCCGCCTAATCACCATCTCTTTCTTTGCCTACTTTTGCATTCCAATCCCCAATTACTATCAAGTGTTCCCCTGTAGAGCACATGCAATTATGTTCTTTAACTGATCATACACCCTATCGACTTCTTGCTCCTTATGATTTCTTGGCATGGCATTTATACCTGAACAATGACCAAGATTGTCGGTTCTGCTTTTGCTTCTACATGTAATATTCTACCTATTGCTTATGCTATGTTAAACCATACCTTTTTAATCAATATTATTGCCTCCCCTTGCTGCCTCTCATCCCCTCCAGCATATACTACTCTAAAACTATCACTCTGGTAATCTGAATCCAGTAAATTTTATTCAAATTCTTGGTCTCCATTTAAATCTTCCGACATTTGAATTAATTTTCACCTAATTTGATTGCATTTCATGCTATCCTATATTTTCTATATCTACTCTCACAATTTGCAGTATTCATACTTATATATATTTTTTCTATGGTGCATATTCTGAAAAATGGACTCACTGGTGTGCCAATAAATTATGGAATAGTAATACATTTAGATGATTGTTTACTCTTACTAGACCCAGTTAGCAAGGGGAGTACACAAGTGTTTTTATGTAAGATATATTAAAGTGCAACTTCAGTTGCCTCAAAGTAAGTATGGGTGGGACACCATGTTTGCTTCTGTGACTTTGACTTTTGTGTGCATTATGTCATTCTTAAGAAATGCAATTCACTAGATGGCAGTGGCAATGCAATTTGTATTCCATAATTTACTGAGTGTTGAAGCATTGAGTAAAATATGAAAACAAATTAACAGAACTAGAAAGTGCAATCTATTTTCTGCACATTTGTCTCTGACTCAGCCTGGTAGCTATATTATTTTATATTTTAATGAGTGAATAAAAATTGTTCTATACAAAAAATTTTCATTTCTCCTATTAACACTATTAAAAAACAAAACTTTTTTGGATTCAAGCTCACTTCATAAATTAAAATATTAATGTCTTTGGGTTGAAATAGATGCCAATCGATCCTGGTAGTAAATTTCAACTTCACATTCCATGTTCGAACAAAAAACATTTTCATAGATATACAAACACATTGAAACATATCTAATCCATTGACCAAGCAAAAAAGTTACGAAGATAGCAAACTGCTTGCAACTGAAAGGTAATTTATATGATGGCAGGGCAATCTATGAGCTCCCTTCTTCTCACCTTTATAGGAGGATAAATTCAAACAGTGGGTCATCAAAACCAAAGCAAAAATTTGTTATAGGTCTAGCAATTCAAAGTTAAGATGATAAATTCAATTGTATTATATCCTGTATTATTTTATATAAACTACTGACCTAGGAAAAAGGAGTAATGTATTTTAGGGATGGGATTTCTTTGGTGGAAAATGAAGACCTTCCTAAAGAATATGAGTAACTTCGTAATGAAAAAAATTACTGGCACATAATATCTCCTCCATGAAATACTCTTATGAAAATGATGTCTCACAAGAAAATTTCTTAGTTCAGGCAGAAATAAGTTGGATCCAATGTGGAAATTGAATAGAACTCTTGAAAAAAATAACATGAATCATCCTTAGGGTTCACCAAAATTCCACATTAGTTCTATAGGAATTCAATCATTCCATGTACTTTTCATTATACTCAGTTTAAAGCTTTATCAAAGTCTAAGAAACACTCAAAGGCATCCTGGTTATATTCTTTGCCCCTATTTTCCAAGAAACTCAACATTCAAGGCATCAGTGATATGAATGTTGAATTTCTTGAAGTGGTCCATACTGTGTGCATGATTCTCCAGAACTGCAGAAATACTCAGAATGGTCACACAATGTATTGGTATTCATTAAAGTTCAAACTGTAATAATTAATTAAAAATTAAAATATAAATATAAATTGTTGAAAATGTGAAATGACTAATTATATTTGGATATTCTGTCTCAGAATAAATTATATATGAATATATTCTGTGAAACTTTCATATGGACCACCTCTTTGACATGGTAGAAGGTCTTGTGCATTCTGATGGCCCCTAGAGCTGTATTGGTTGGAGCATTGAGGTGGCTCCAAGGGCATCTAACCCCTATGGGGTGTACGTTGAGTGATGTGATTGAGTGAACCAATAACACCAGCAGAGAAGAAGATGCAGAAGAGGACCACACCAGTTGGAACATGGACTTGGAATGTGAGGACCATGTTGAAGACAGGGAAATTAGAAAATATAGGCAGGAGATTTGAGGAGGAAATTAAGATATTTTAGGGTTGTATGAAGTAAGGTTGAAGGATAGTGGGCATTATTGAAGTAATACTTGCAGTACTGAATGGTTGAGGCCTTAACTTTGTAGAAATCCATGTTTAACTTAAGAAATTGATATTATCTTTGATTTCTACAGAAATAAAACTTTATTTGTCGACTAGTTTCGTTTACACGGTAACATCCTCAGGACTAGTGATAACACATAATTACAATAGTCCTGAGGATGTTACAGTGTAAACGAAACTAGTCGACCAATAAAGTTTTATTTCTGTAGAAAGCAAAGATAATATTAATTTCTTAAGTTAATACTTACAGAGTAATACACAGAAAAAGGGAAGATAGAAAGCAAGGAGTGGCAGCAGTAAGTAATAAAAAGGTAGGAAGAAACAGAGTGGCGGAGTGATAGGACATTATTCGTAAAAGCAAAAGATGAACCAATGAACAAGGTCATTATTTAGGTCTACATGCCAACAAGTAACTAACTATAAGGAGGAAGAAAATGTAGAAAGAAGGGTATGCAATCAACTGTAGGAAATAATTGAGGTAAACATATCAGTTTCAGGCTTAACTTTGTGGAATTCCTTCATGATGAATGTAGAGAAAGAAACTTTTGCACTTTCACGTGAAGATTTATTATTCCACATGGCCATGGTTTTGATGCTGTGCATCATCATCAGGTGATCATGTCATGTTGATCACCACGGTTGTGTGACGTAATAAATCTTTATCTGGAAGTGCAAATTTTTTTTCTCTCCCCGCAAATAATTAGGGGTATATCTGGATGGAAACATTTAATGGTTATGGGGAGTTGGAAGATGATCATAGGCAAAGGAAGAGATGGTAGTGAGGCAAGAACTAAGGTTTAGGGACAAGAAATGATGGAAGAAAGAAAGTAACATCATTCTGCAGGATAAAGGGTTTACTTAAAAAAAATCTTCTGCTGGTATAGATATGTTGATGACATTTTCTGCATCTGGATGGGTTCTGACAGACAATTAGACAGTTTTTTGAATTTCCTCAATTCCAGAGATAAACATATAAATTTTACCAAGGAATTAGAAGCGGATGGATGCCTCAACTTTCTAGACTTGACTATTACCATTAAAAACAATAGATTTGATTTTTCTATTTTCAGAAAACAGTGTTATGCAGACCATGTCATTCACCATAATTCTACGCACTATTTTTCTCAAAAATTATCGGCCTTCCACGCCATGATACACAAAGTATGTTCTATCCCCTTGTCCAAAGAGAACACTCTTAAAGAACTAAACATAATTAAACAAATTGCAGTGAACAATGGATATAGAGAAGAATTAATTGATAAACTTTACCATTAGAAACTATCCCATTTAGCAAAGTTAGTCATTCACATTTCTACCAAATATACAGAAAACCAACCACAGAGGCGAAGATTCCCTTTCCTTGGCCACTTTTCATACAAAGTACAAAGAATCCTCTCAAAGGAAAAGTGAGACTGGCCTTTTACAATAAAACCAATTTAAGAAACATTTTACGCAACACGAAGGATTATGTTGAACCCCTACACAAAAGTGGGGTGTACAAACTCCACTGCAAAGACTGCAACCAGATATACATAGGCCAGACGGGGAGGAGATTTGAAACGAGAATAAAGGAGCACTGAGCTTGCTTTAAAAATAACATCTCCATGTCACTCTTCGCCAAACACCTGAGAGATTATGTCCACAGCAGCGATTTCGCCCCCGAAATTCTGCAGTTTGAGAAGAAAGGCCACCGTCTCAATGCGCTGGAGCAATTAGAAATCCTTCAGCACATGAATTATGGAGAAGATGTTTTGACCAATGATTTTCTTTACCCTTTACGTTCCCTATTATTATTTTTTCCCTCACCCCCTGCCAACTAACTTGAAACCAAGTAAAAATTTTTCAATAATGTAGCGACTCCTCCCAGCCCGCTACTGAGTCACCTGACTAGTTACGAAGTGCCATTCTCTCCTCTCCTTCTCAATAATCATTCCCCTAATCCTCTGCCAACTAATCCGACATCAGGCGGGCTTCTTGCAACATTGTATTGACCCCCCTCCTCCCAGCCTGCTAATTTGTCAATATTACCAATCCTCCTCCTCCGCCTCAAACCATAGACTTTTAGTCCCCCTCTTTCTACCTCAAGCAATCCTTTCTTTCCTACCTCCTCTTCCTCTCCGCCCAGAGATATGTATATATACTGTGCTTGACTTGCATTTTTACCTGATGATGTTATACTAAAACAAAACCAAGGTTGTGAGAATAAAAAATTTTAAGTGGAACAGCAAAATTGTTCAATTTTCAAGTGTCAATATTAAAACAAACACTTGGTTTACACATCACAATAGGGATAGATGTATGCAGAAAATGTTCAGGTACTCAGAGAGATATCAATTAGACTATATTATGTGGAAAAGGCTAGTCAGATCTTCCACTGGGTCAGTTCCTCCATTGATGACGTCAATGTTTCGGAAAACAAGTCCTTTTCTATCTACAGGGCTAATCATCATCATCCCTAAGGATAGAAAACAACTCGTTTTTCTAAACGTTGGCGTCATCGATGGAGGAACTGACCCAGTGGAAGACCCAAATAACCTTTTCCACAGCAACTTGCCAGGAAAGCACAAGATCATACTTCAGACTATATTATGGTTAGGCACAAAAGTAGTAACAGTGTTTCATTTGCAAAGTTTTCAAGGAGCAGATGCAGATAAAGATCATAATTTAGAACTAATCAAGTGTAAAGTCAGATTCAAAAGGATAAAATAGGGAAGATGGATGAGGAAATATGATAAAAGCTATAACCAAAACAAAAAGGGAGAAGTGTTAGGACATAGTAGAAAAAACTATGAGTGAGGACATAGAGATGAATACAATAGAAGAACGATGAGAGTGCATAAAAAATGAGGTACTGAAAGCTGCAAATCAAACCTTAGGAATAGTTCATAGGAAAATAGCAAGGAAACTATGGATTACAGATGAGATCATAAGAAAGATAAATAAGAGAACAAAATGGGAGAAAATGAATACAGAATTAGAAAGAAGAAAGTGCAAAGATAATAAAGTGATAAATAACAAAGATTATAAACAAAGGAAGAAGAGTTTACAAGGGAAGTCAAATTTGCAAAGTAAGGAGACCTTACAATAGTGGGGAGAAATAAGTGCCCTATACAGCAAGGTGAAAGCACTATCATGAAGTAAGAATTGAAAAAATCATTCACATTATTAGAGACACAGCAGGGAAATTATTATTAATTGAACCAAGAAAGAATCAAGAGAGTTGGAAAGAATACATTGAGGATGTATTTGGTAAGAACATTAGTCCAGCAAGTTTTGGACACAGAAATAGAATATGACATAGATGGGGATAGCTGAAGTCGAAGCATATTTGATACCAAGATAGAAAAGTGTATTAGGAGAAATGAAATCAAATATGGTCATGGGGATGGATAACATTCCCATGGAATTACTTTTGGATTTAGGACAATGAGTTATGAAGAGTTTGTATGGGTTAATTGGTACCATTGATGAGGGGGGAATGTGGTCAGCTAATTTCATATGAACAGTTCCAGTTCCCATTCCAAAACATCGAAAGGTAACCATTTGTGAGAACTTCCCAGTGTGTAAGTTTTCTTGTTTAAATAAGTTTGATTTTGCATGCAGGTAAGGTGATATTTAGGCTCATCAATAAGAGGATGGAAAACTATTGATTAGGGGATCAACAGTGGGTTTATTTTGGTCAGTGATGAATACTGAGGACTGTGATATAGGGGAAGGTATTGGGCGATCATGGGACAGGAAAAGGATAGGCATGTTGAACGAAAGTAGAATTGAAGAAGAATTTATTTTAGTGTCAGATGTTAGGTTGTATTCTGTTAAGAGAGGCAAAGAAATATAATGTTGTCCAGTCTATGCCCATTCAAAACCTCTCTAGAAAGGTATAACACCAATTATAATAAAATAATTGGAGTCCCCATGCAACTGTCTTTTCTGTATTGAATTCCTTTAGCCACCTCAAATTTGATGATTATAAATAATGCTCAAAATAATATAATTAGTATACCATCAAGTGTTGCTGTATGTATTTACTTCATTTATCTGAAATACACTCTTATATTTTCTAGGGTGAAGAAGCTGTTCATCATTATACATTCATCATTGTATTCGATGGTTTCTGGCTCAACTTTGCAGATTTTTCATGTTCATTAAATGAAGAACACAATGTATTTTTAAAACATTGTATTCTTTGTTTAACATGTACTTATCATTTTTGTAACATAGTTATCTATGTCTTAAAATATCTATTAAAAAAAATGGTAAGAAAAAATGGCAGTTCATTTTTGTACACATATTCTGAAAAACCATGGGATTGATGATTACATGTTCAACTGGTGTATGGTTTACCCTCTGTCATGTTTGCTGAAATCGTTTTTCCTCAAGAACCTTTCATCCACCTCAATGACCTTGTTTATCTCTCATCCATCTTCAACACACAATCACTCATTTTATTTGTCATATTCATTAATCACACATTATAACCAGTCTCTGGGAGGGTGCCACTGATAATCCCATGTAAACTAGTCCGAAGAACACAATAACTTAATCAAAATTCCAAAGGTTTTGATTTCTCCATGCACTTATTATGACTAATCATCATTTCGCTCATTATAATTAGTGGAATGTCCTTCCCCTTCTTCCCTCCCATAAAGCCTCACTTTCTATCTTTCCATAGATCCCACATCTGCTTGACCAAATGTTGTATGTGGTAGTTAGAACATGCATGTACATCCTAAACAACTCAAACCCTTCCACAACTAACATTGAACATTATAAGAGTTGGCAGATATTAACAGCTAATCTCTCCAGAAATTTTTCATGATACTTCAAGCAACAACTTAACTGTCAAAGAAAAGCAGTGCAAAATAGAGCAAAGTATGTTTATCAAAAATTTTATATAAAGGAATATCATGAGTGCAGTGATTTTACAATTCCATAATTTGGAGTGAGTGAGAGATACATGAATGAGTAGTACCATATATTTTCTTGAAAAAAAAACAATTTCATAGACAATTATTGTCATAATTCTTGGCTGTATCTATGAGGAACAAAAATATCATAACGTAACTAATTAGCATTAATCATTGGAATTTACTGAGGTACACCATTCCGCTATTTTTATGGCCCATAGCAATCTAATTAAAATTCCAATTGCGTTTTTCAGATGGATTACCGTTACTTGTCTATGGATAATTACACTTACATGATTTTTGACTCCTTCAAGTCCACTCAACAATTTTGGATTTCAATCAGGTAATAAATATCAGCAGATCACAGCATACATTGGCATTATTTTTTCTTGCATCCCCATAATAGAAAATCGGGAAGAACTCACTCCTATACAACATTCAATTTAGGTAGGGATTCGCTTTGAGCTATATATATATACCTGAAACTGAACATTGTAGGAGCATACAGATTACATTTAATAAATGCCCATGCTTAAAATGATGACCATAACAAGGGAATTTACATAATTTTCATACGTAAATATATCATAATAGTACTTATAAATAATAATTATATGTAAATATTACGTATATAGTATAATTACATGATATTTGGCGCTTATACTCAGCAACGGACCGATAACGGTTAGATGGCCACATCTTCATAGATAGTTAAATTGAAAACATACAACTGCGTAAATTCGACACCCAAGTTCCTCGTTAAGAAGGTAATGGACCAAACAAACACAGTAAACACTGAAAATAGTTAAAGTTTGAAGGAAAGATTTGTTTCAAACACTTTACAATACTCTTGACTCAGAATAATGACATTATAAAATTGATACGCTGAAAGTCCATTCGAAACGGCGGCCTGCGATTAAAAAACAAACACATCACGTATTTCGTGGCAATAACCCTTGTGCTGTATTTTCAAAATTCATATTATTCGTATATTCTAATAAAGTTTTTGATTGACCGTGTAGAATTTGTAATTTTTATCTGGCTTATGGCATGAAACACCCAGTATTATTTTTTTGAGGTTATTTAATTAATAAAAATGGCGATTTTTCTAATAGTGTATAATCGTATGTTTTCAAGTTATTGCAGAGGGATATGGTGTTTTAATTTTCTCAAGCCAGTATACTGTATGCACAAACAATAAAATGTTTGGGTAATTCTAATAATACCACCCTTCAAAGTTGTCTAGATATAATTATTAGGTAATTGCTGCATTAAAATTTTGACTTGGCCATTCGAAAAGCTACGTTGCCTTTTGTTTCATTTAGGTATTTCATACCGAAAATTTCAGTTGGCTTCTTTATTGAATGTCTCTAGAAACATAATTTTCTCAGGAATGTTGTCATCTAAGGCCTTTGTATTTCAATAGCGATGTTCTAAGTCACTTGTCCATCTCCCAATTCAATTTCTGTATAAAGAATCTCTGAATCAAATGTTGCTCACTTGCCCTCCCAACTATGACCTTGACGTGGTAGAAAACTTACACATTCCGATGATCACTCCATCTGTACTGACAAAGACAAATGATTGATCCTGGTAGGGTTATCCAAGCCAGATAATTTGAAGGCCAGGAGAAATTATTAATTGAACCAAGAAATATTCAAGAGAGTTGGAAATCATACATTGAGGATGTATAAGGTAAGAACACTAGTCCAGCAAGTTTTATACACAGAAAGAGAATATGACATAGATGGGGACATGAAGGAGAGGCATAATTGATGCCGAGATAGAAGTGTATTAGGAGAAATGAAATCTAATATGATCATGGGGATGGATAACATTCCCATTGAACTACTTTTGGACTTAGGCTAATGAGTTATGAAGAGTTTTTATGGGTTAATTGGTACCATTGATGAGGGAGGAATGTGGTCAGAAAATTTCATAGAATTAGTGCAAATTCTCATTCCAAAAAATGGAAAGGCAACCTTGTGTGAAAACTTCACAAGGTTTTTTAAAAATTTTGTTTACATAAGTTTGATTTTGCTTGCAGGTACGGTGATATTTTGAGTCATCAACAAGATAATGGAAAAATACTAATTAGGAGATGATCAGTTTGTGTTTAGGAATGGGAGGAGTACATAATGCCATCGAAGTAATGAGGACATTAATAGAAAGAAATGCAATTAGGATGTATTTCTTTTCTCTGTAGATTTTGAGGTGCCTGATAGAGTAAATTAGGAGAATCTAATGAATGTATTTGAAAATATAGGAGTAGATTTGAGAAATAGGTGATTTATCTGCTACCAGTACACTTACAGGACTGACTAAGTGTGAGTGAGTGAATGGAAAGCAGAGATGGTCAGCGTTAAGAAGAGGAGTTATGTCCATTGAAGAGGAGTCATTATGTCCAATGATTTGCAACATATATCTGGAGGAAATGGTAAAAGAGGCATGAAAAAATCGGAGATAGGAATGAAAGTTAGAGGGGAATCCATAAAATCAGGGCTGTAGATGATCAACCTTAAGTTACCCAGTCAGCCAAGGGGTTACAACATTGCTGAGCAAATTAGAAAATAAATGTGAGCAGTATGGAAGAGAATCAATGTACCTAAAACAAAGGTTATTTGTTTTTTGAGAAACAATAAGGCTAAGTTAAATATTAAAACAGGAAGTGACAAACTTGAGCAGATGGAAGAGTTTAATTATCCTAGAAGTATTTTAGACCAAGATGATTGATGTAGTAGTGATAGGCATCAGAAGAATTTAATTAGGCAAAGAAGCTTTCCCAAGGAGGAGGGAGTTGATGAGGATGTTAAGAAAGGTAGCCCAAAGAATAACCATTCCACAGAGAAGTATCTAACCTGAGTGGACCAGGGCTAGTTTTGGGCAATTTCCTGGGAATCCTGCCAGAAATGGCCCCTGGTTTCTCCCTATTCCAAATTAAAAATGTAATTATTAGGTAATCTACAGGTTAAGGTAGGTTTTTGGATGGACACAACTATCAAATAAACATTTTGTAACTCCCCACCTAGCAAACTAATCTACATCAGGACCCTCTTCATCTCGGTGTACTTCTTTCCTCCCTTCATCCCGTCCAACATCCCTATCCTGTTCCTGCCCTTTCCTCGCTTGCCCAACATTCCCCCCTCTATCACCTTCTTCAACATTCCACTACTGCTCAATACGCCTTTCATCCATTTTTCCTGCCTCCATAGGATTTCTCTCAACAAACCCCTCTCCTCACCCACCATCTCCAGTACTTCCTCATTTGTTTTCCTTTCGGTCCATTTCACCTTCTCCATTCTTCTCCACACCCACATTTCAAAAACCTCCAATCTACGTTTATCCTCCTGCTTTAGTGACCACGTTTCCGTGCCGTACATAGCTACGCTCCATATCAGAGTTTTTACGAGTCTTGTCTTAACATCCCTACTCAACGTCCCCGTCATCAACTCCCTCCTACTTGAGAAAGCCTCCTTGCCTAGCCCAATTCTACTCCTTACGTCCCTACTACTTTGACTGTATTGGTCCAAAATACTTCCGAGATATGTAAACTGTTCTACCTGCTCTATTTTTTCCCCTCCTATTTTAATGTTTAGCTTAGCCTTTTTCTTTCTGGAAAATCGCATAACCTTTGCTTTAATGATATTGATTATCATCCCATATCTATTGCACTAAACCTCCAATTCACTCAGCAATGCTTACAGCCCCTTGGCTGACTGAGCAACTAATGCTTGGTCATCAGCAAACCTAATCGATTTTACGAATTCCCCTTCTACTTTCATTCCTACCTCCAGTTCTTCCCATGCCTCTTTAATCATTTCCTCCACATATACGTTGAACAGCACCGGTGACGAAGGAAGAGGTGTAAGGCAACCCTGCCTTACACCTCTTCCTAACACTGCCCATCCGGACTCTCCGTTCCCCAATCGCACCTGAGCAGTCTTAGACATGTACAGGTTGCGGATCAGTCTCCTGTCCCTCCAATCCATTCTTATATTCTGCAATACACTCATTAATTTTTCCCATTTCACCTTATCAAATGATTTTTCGAAATCTACTAAACAGGCAAAAACGTCCTGATTGTATTCTATATTCCTCTCGATTAGTGATCTCATTACTGCAATGGCATCATGCGTACCTCTTCCTTTCCTAAACCCAAACTGATCATCCCCTAAGTAATTATTTGCCTTGCTCTCTATCCTTTTGTTGATGATCCTGAGAATAACTTTAGCTGCGTGGGATATCAAACTTATTGTTCTGTAATCCTCACATAATATAGACTTTGCCTTTTTTGGAATAGGAACTAACACCGATCTCACAAAATCTTCCGGCCAGATTCCTTCCTCATAGATACTATGAATCAGTCCTCAGAAAATATGATACCCAAGATATCACACATCTTGAGTGAAGCCAAGGGTCCCGGAGCCATCACTCAGAATGAACCCAGATCCTTTGGTCAGAAGTCCAATGCTTTACCCACCAGACTACCACATCCTTCAATAATAATTTTTATGAGTAAAATATTAACTTTCTCTTCAAACTTTATGAAAATACTAAATCTTCATAAATCCATCAAGTTTATTTTTACTGTTATATACTCAAGGACCTATTTAACAAATCTTAATTTTGGGGATTGTAACTTTTGTATTCTTTTGAGGACTCCTATACCTAAGTATACACTTCCAATTTAAGGTCTTTGGAGAATAAAATTTATTTATTTTGCCATTAGAAAAAATAACAATTTTTTAAAAATATATATTTAGCTCACGTACAATTATCACTATTTATCAATTTGATCTTTGATTTTTTTTCATAAACACCATGTACATAGTAGTAAGAAGGGCTTCTTTCATTGTTGATGGCCAAGTTTTTTTTTTTTTAATTTTCTACAGAAACCTTAAGGATAAATATGGTTTAGCAAGAGGTACATACACACATTTTATCAGATAATTTCTTTATCTAAATATGGATATATCTTAACCCAAATGAAGATATCTCTTTATAGATGTAATGGTATTTCCTGAGCCCTCTATAATTTTTTTATTCTGGAATGCACTGTTAGCGAAAATTGTCATAGGTTTGAATCCTACCCCAGAGTTGTAGTTTGCATTACCCAGTAATAAACTTTGCTTAAAGTTTAATGTAATCTGGCAAAAACAGCTTGCATAGAGCAAGCAATAAAAACTATTCTGGAATGATAACCTCATGGGCTGGGTCCCCATGTTGCTTTTACTTTGCCTTAAATGTAGCAACAATGGTACTGAAGAAACAACACAAGCATGAACATAATTCTATTCCAACTACACAGCAACAAAATCATCCTAATGTCTTAATTCATTGTGGTCCATGCAAAAGACTTAAAGTAAGTTCAGTGACAATGCCTGCTTTTAATAAATGTGTAATGGAAATAAACCAATGAGATAAACATTTTTTAGATCAGGATATGGCAAAATAAATTTGGATGTTCTTAAAAAATGAACTGATAATCCATTGTTGTGATAAGCAGGAATTGCACCAGAACACAAAACATACATTACTCTGCCATGCAACATGAATTAAAAAGTGGAAACATAAAAAACTCTGCTCACTTTATTCCAATTAGAGAACTCTTTTGTAAGCATAAACAGTACATGTACAATGCACTAATTAATGGATGACATAAATTTACTTCTTTATGTCTATTGAAAATTTAAAAATTGAAAAAAAAATAATAAATGTAAATAAAATGAAGAAATTTCCATCAACATTTTTATCGAAAGGTTCCATGATCACTATCACTTCAAAATATGCTTTTTATTGCATTAATTACCAATTATTAATAACATTTACAATCCATAAGGGAACATGAAAGAAGATATTTTTAAGAGCTACAATTCCAAATCAAGGTTTACAATGGAGAATTTTAACTTCCACCTGTAGTTTTTGAAAATTTAAAAGGAAAAAAAAACAAATTAATTTTACTATTTTCAATTACTTTACCACAGCCTCTGTAGCACAGCAGCATGTTTGACAAGACTTGAAAAATCAAACTCCCACACATTCTCACAAGATATTCATTTTCGCACTGTCCTACCAGCATACACTCACCAAACCAAACACACCAAATGGTTGACCCTCCATTTTCAGGGCCAGCCAATGAGTCTAGCCAACCGGCAAGGCAATGTGAACCTTAAATGGTTCCTGTCTGTCACCCGTACCAATTACGGCCTATAAGGATAACCACCTCTGATATCTGCACATTTCATTTCAATGCAGATTTGGATTCACAAAATATGAGGAGTGGCATATCCAGTCATAACTTCTTCTATTCGTCAAGCTGATCTGAAAGTTTATTTTCATTTTAACTGGAATCCAGCTAATGAAGTGGTAGATACATGAACATTGCAGGTGAATGTCAGCGATACAGGAGGGCAAAATCCCTGAGAGCATGTGTAACATCCTTTGATCCTTCAGCCCTGAAACGGAAACAAAAAATATTATTGATAGGCACTAACATTTTATACAGAGTAAACTTACAGGACAGGAGTCATTCTTGGAAAGAGATCATCACCACAAGCAAACTCAACTCATGAAAAATCAAGTCATGAACAAGTCATGCTCATGAACATACCATATTAGAAAGAATCGAGACTTGTTTCTTTCATCAATGACCATATCTGAAAGAATATGAACATATAATTGCAGCCCTTACAATCCGCACTGCTGGACCAAATTAATCAGTACTGCCTTAGAGCTTAGAGAGTTAACTTGAAAAACCACTCAATTTTCAAGAAACTGTAATAGTAAATTTAACGGAGTCACCCGCTATGTGTGCATTATAATGCAACCATTTCAGAGGGTAAAAATCATTCGCCTTGACTGGGATTCAAACCCGGATCCCTCGATATCCAGCCGAGTGCTTTAACCACTTAAGCTACCAAGACGTCCTCTTACACTCTGAAATTTTGGGGGCTTGGATCCGGGTTCGAATCCCGGTCAAGGCGAATGATTTTTACTCTCTGAAATGGTTACATTATAATGCACACATAGCGGATGACTCCGTTAAAGTTACTGTTACAGTTTCTTGAAATTTGTCTAAGGTATGAACAGCCTAAGTGTTTGAAATTGGCTTTATTAACATCGTGGACTGTGGCGCGTCGCGCACGACTACGAATGCCTGTGACATTGTATGTATGGTATTTCGTCATAACATCTTGTTCCTTTAAAGCCCCCAAAATTTCAGAGTGTAAGAGGACGTCTCGATAGCTTAGGTGGTTAAAGCACTCGGCCAGATATCGAGGGATCCGGGTTCGAATCCCGGTCAAGGCGAATGATTTTTACTCTCTGAAATGGTTGCATTATAAACCACTCAATGTTTTCTGAATAATTTGTTCATACAATAGAGATTTCAAGCTCTCAGTAATCAATGTGGAACTGAAGAAAGTAAGATTTTTTCAATCCTAATGAAACCACTAGTAAGGGATAACCATAAACTGTATTAAGGTAAAGTGGATAAGATTGTAGAAATACCTTGCAGAGCCACTTTCTTTTGATACTATATTTTCCTGTTTTAAAATGGTCAAATTCTTTAAAAGTGGTTCATCTGAACAAGATGTACAGAGCTTCCATTTTTGTTTCTAGCTATGCAGATGGGTTAGAGGTACACTTAAGACTTGTGGCTCACTTATGGCTTACCAATTATGCTATACTTCTCTCACGGCTTGTGAATAGCAACTTCCACACAAACAAGTCCACGTAGATTAATTAAATCAATACAATTAAATTATGCTGCATAAGTGATCACATCTTTATAAATCATAGACTAAAATTTATCTAGTTTTAAATTAGCTAAACTACATTTTAGGTACTCGTAAATTGACTTAAAGCTTTAATCAATAAGCCTCTGGATTCAGAATCAGGACTTGCCAACAGCAACCTAATGCTCAATTAACAATGCCATCAATTTTCCCTATGGAAGCCCATTTTTGCATTGTCTGCCCTGAATGTAGAATAAGAAAAACATTGAACATTTTGCTTTTCAGAATGTGCTGCAAAGCAAGGATATTAAAAGCTATGAATAATTTCCAATAATCTCAACAAACAGACTTCAAACATAAAAAAGGCAGTTGTGCACTGAGCTTGTTTTGCATGTGAAATGAAAAAAACATTTATTAACATGGTACATTAGTTCTTAATGTTCTCACTATAAGCTTTCAATAGAAGTTAATTCACTGTTTGTGATTTCTCCTAACACATAGAAATCTCTTAAAAATCACTCAATTTTTCAATCAATTTTTATCAACTGGTCTTACAAGGCATTTGAAATGTGTTTATAGATGGGTAGATGGCCCTGTAGAAATCCGGAAAAATATTTTTCCAATGTTCTCCAAAAACTTAGGAATGCATTGGTAGTCTAAATTCTCCATCTATGAATATTTTTTAACAAAGGCAGTAAAATTATTGCTAGTGGCTGGCATATTTATGACACAGAAAAGACAAAATATAATTATTAAAATAAGGTAAAATTATTAACAAATATTTGTCATTAAATATACATAAAATAGGATAGACGTAGATTGGAGGCTTTTGAAATGTGGGTGTGGAGAAAAATGGAGAAGGTGAAATGGACCGAAAGGAAAACAAATGAGGAATTACTGGAGATGGTGGGGGAGGAGAGGGGTTTGTTGAGAGAAATCCTATGGAGGCAGGAAAAATGGAAGAAAGGCATATTGAGCGGTAGTGGAATGTTGAAGAAGGTAATAGAGGGGAGAATGTAAGACAAACAAGGAAAGGAAAGGGACAGGATGGGGATTTTGGATGGGATGAAGGGAGGAAAGAAGTACACAGAAATGAAGAGGGACCTGATGTAGATTAGGTTGCTGGATTTGGTTTTGTTTGGAGTTACAAAATGTTTATTTGTTAGTTGTGTCCATCCAAAAACCTACCTTAACTGGTAGTTTACCTAATAATAAAAATACATAAAATACTGATATCAACATTCTTCCCGCCTTAGAAGCCTTGGAGGCTGGAAAGGCACAGTGTAAGGGCTACGCTCCTTGCAGGGAGCAGTCAATCAGACTGTTTAGATCAGTCATGACTATCACTCCCATGAATGTTCCAAGAATTTTATAGTTTTAACTGGTTACAATTATAAAATATTGGCTAAAACACAACACAGGAATATTTTTTTAATGTTTCACAAGTATAAAGTAAACAATGAGACAACCTGAAAATTGAGGGTTACCTTATGAGCAGCATATGGAAATCTGCAAGCTGCCTCTGTGTAACTGTTACAGAACCTCCAGAATTAGTAGTTGGCAAACCTTTCACAGTGGCTTCCAGCCATTGACAAAATGCCTGAGTAAAAAATGAATGAAAAAGATGATTCTGTTAGAATGTTTATCGGCAGAAATTTGTATATCACACCAAAAAAAATATTTAGAACATAAACTTCTTAATAACAGTGATTAATGATTAACTTGAATAATTAACTGTATAAAACTCAAAAAGACCAATTGTACAAACAGCAGACCAGAATAACTATCAATTACTCAAAATTGATAAATTACTTAAAATTTACAGTATATCTCCTCATGATGCAAATAAAATTCATCCACATTCTACTAAGCTACACTTTAACCTTTATCTTTACCTCAGGTCAAAACAATTTACAATAAAAATCTGAACATAAATGCCACACAAAAATCATGATCATTCATTCATTCATCAATCAAATCATTCCCAGATCTGGGACTGCATACCAAGGGTGTGTCAGGGTGGGAGATGACATCATGCACCAGGGCCATGAATAAAACTTGGTAAAAGGTGTAGTTAATCAATGTTAAGTCTGCTTCCATTCATTCTGTCTCCATTGGCATTTCATATTGAATACTGACTAATAAAAATAGAAATTCTACAATAAAGATTAAAATTGGGGAATAAACAGGAGCAGATAGAACAGTTCACCCATTTAGGAAGTATTTTATAAGAAGGTGGGCAAAGGAGGGAGGATATTAAAAGATTTTTTGACAAATTTGATTAAAAGAAGACAAATTTGTGTTAGTTTTATAATGCAACAATTTCAGAGAGTAAAAATCATTCGCCTTGACCGGGATTCGAACCCGGATCCCTCGATATCCGGCCGAGTGCTTTAACCAATTAAGCTACCGAGACGTCCTCTTACACCCTGAAATTTTGGGGGCTTTAAAGGAACAAGATGTTGTGACAAAATACCGTACGTACAATGTCACAGGCATTCGTAGTCGTGCGCGAGGCGCCACAGTCCACGAGGTTAAAGCCAATTTCAAACACTTAGGCTGTTCATTTTCAAGAAACTGCGGGAGATGCCGCAACAGTAACTATTAACGGAGTCATCCGCTATGTGTGTATTATAATGCAACCATTTCAGAGAGTAAATATCATTCGCCTTGACCAGGATTCGAACCCGGATCCCTCGATATCCGGCCGAGTGCTTTAACCAATTAAGATACCGAGACGTCCTCTTACACTCTGAAAAATGCCTGTGACATTGTATGTACGGTATTTCGTCACAACATCTTGTTCCTTTAAAGCCCCCAAAATTTCAGAGTGTAAGAGGACGTCTCGGTAGCTTAATTGGTTAAAGCACTCGGCCGGATATCGAGGGATCCGGGTTCGAATCCCGGTCAAGGCGAATTATTTTTACTCTCTGAAATTGTTGCATTATAATACACACATAGCAGATGACTCCGTTAATAGCTACTGTTGCGGCATCTTCCGCAGTTTCTTGAAATTTGTGTTAGGTTTCACACTTCACACAAGCTTTCACACAGCGAGGTTAGCAGGGGTCTTACGTAGAGATGAAAACAAAACATTATGGAAAAGTTTGAAATAAAGCATAGTTTTGCATGGCTTCAAAACTTTGTTGATGCAGCACAAGAAAAATTACAATGATCAAAAAGGAAAACAAATGAAAAAGTGAAAATCATGGTATTGGAGAGAGAAAGCCATTGGGATAAATTCACAAAGGTAGAACAAATGGACACATGAAATATTGAGTGACAGTAGGATGCTGAAGAATGTATTGCAGGGGAGAATGTTCGGTAAGAAGGGCAGAGGAAGGAAAAGAAAAGGCATTTTGGATTACATTGAAGAGTTAGGGTGTATGCAGAGCTAAAAAAATAAGGTGTATGGAATTTGTCATCTTAGAAGCAAAAGTGCAGCAGTGGACAGTGCCTGGGTCCAGCAGAAACTTTTCCTAACTTGATAAGTACACTGCTGATGATGGTAATAATTGACTATTTGGCAGGATCAAAATACCAAGTTTTTTTTTTTAATGTACTGTCTATCAGTGATCCAAGTGACATGCAACTCCAGCCTTTTCTGGCATTCTTAGCAACACATCTTGTCCGTATGTCTGTAACCCTGGAAACACCTGCATTTACATTTTAAGTTTTTTTTTAAGGTAATCAACGAAATACAAATTTGTGAATAAGAAGGCACAGCATTGCAAAATGAAGCAATTTAATTTTCAAAAGTGATGCCATCAGTCCTTGATGGTGGGAACATATTTATTGAGCATAAACATATATCTGATCAACACTCAACAATCACAAGTTTGTATGAAGAGCATGGTAAAATTCCACAATGTAATGGAGCACCATCACAGAGTACTAAAACATGGCCAGGACAGGTGGCATACAATGTAGCTTTCAAAAATGTACACGTATAATGGAAAATTATGGTAAAACAGGAAAAGTACTAAGGAGGAGCCTGGGAAAGTATTCAGGCTTGATCATGAAAGCATAATTTAGTTGGGTGATTAGACTATAAAGAGTATAATGAACAGGAAATAAACTTACTTTTCTAAATAGTTTATCATATTTTCTCAAATTAATCACTGGAGACAGCTTACACCAAATTAAATTAGGTAACCATTAGGATAAAAATAAATAAAGGTTTCTTTTTATCCCTTTGCATGCACCAGCTTTAGGACAATTGAAAAATGCTTACCATTCTGTTGAAAAGCATTAGCTCCATAATTACATCAGCAACATCAGACAGCATGTATGAGTGTAAACAGAACACACTTGCATGTATAAGATTGTTAAGTAGGACTTGCCCACTATCCATAATAATTCTTTGAATTAAACTTCTGCGAAGTTCAAAATCCTCCTGGTCCTGAAAAAATACACTCCAATTAAATACACACACACATACTTCAAAAATCCAGTTTTTAATGCATGACCTTAGAGGTATCATTCATTTATCAATCATTCTACCTTTAATTAGAAATATGAATGCCTTTGCAGGAACAAAATATTGTATAAGGCACTACTTTTGTCTTCCACAAACTAGTCTTAAAGTGGAAAATATGTGCACTCAAATCCAGATTGAAGGATGTATGAGGATGTCATACCAACACTTGCATTCATAAAAGTATGACTGCCAAAATAACGATTCCAAAGTTTAACATTTCATTAAATAACTGCATTTTCCACAGAATAACAACAACCATGAATTCTCATGTATTTCACTTTAACAGTGTGACGACAACTTAAGCCTGACATGACATGTGATCAATGTTATTCATATTTCAATATACAATAAAAAGATCAGATATAAAGAAGTAACTTTAAACTGAATAAAATATGAACTGAGGAGCTATGTCTGAAAATCTAATTGCTAAATTACAATTATCTGATTCAATAATTGATGCACAGTTAACTTTATATCTTTCATATTGCAGGAAATGCTACATACGTCGAGAGTTGAACAACAAATTAAAAATATCTATCAGAAAACTACTTTCTAACTTTTATAAAAATATTAGTGCATCTAAATATTAATCAAAATTATAAAAGAACACAAAGTATATAGGTCAAACATTGTGATATTTAATCCATATTCAAATACATTACATATTTTTTATGAAATAAGGCTGTTGGGGTGGACAACATTCCTGTAGAAATGTTGAAATGGTTAGGGAAAGGTGGGAAGAAGGCCATATATGGACTGATTCGTAGTATCTATGAGGAAGGAATCTGGCTGGAAGATTTTGTGAGATCGGTGTTAGTTCCTATTCCAAAAAAGGCAAAGGCTTCGTCATGTGAGGATTACAGAACAATAAGTTTGATATTCCACGCAGCTAAAGTGATAAATATGGGATGAGAATCAATATTAATAAAACAAAGGTTATGCGATTTTCCAGAAAGAAAAAGGCTAAGCTAAATATTAAAATAGGCGGGGAAAAAATAGAGCAGGTACAACAGTTTACATATCTCGGAAGTGTTTTGGACCAATACAGTCAAAGTAGTAGGGATGTAAGGAGTAGAATTGGGCTAGGCAAGGAGGCTTTCTCAAGTAGGAGGGAGTTGATGACGGGGACGTTGAGTAGGAAGGTTAAGACAAGACTCGTAAAAACTCTGATATGGAGCGTAGCTATGTACGGCACGGAAACGTGGTCACTGAAGCAGGAGGATAGACGTAGATTGGAGGTTTTTGAAATGTGGGTGTGGAGAAGAATGGAGAAGGTGAAATGGACCGAAAGGAAAACAAATGAGGAAGTACTGGAGATGGTGGGTGAGGAGAGGGGTTTGTTGAGAGAAATCCTATGGAGGCAGGAAAAATGGAAGAAAGGCGTATTGAGCGGTAGTGGAATGTTGAAGAAGGTAATAGAGGGGAGAATGTTGGGCAAACGAGGAAAGGGTAGGAACAGGATAGGGATGTTGGTTGGGATGAAGGGAGGAAAGAAGTACACAGAGATGAAGAGGGACCTGATGTAGTTTAGGTTGCTGGATTGGGCTTTGTTTGGAGTTACAAAATATGTATTTGATAGTTGTATCCATCTAAAAACCTACCTTAACCGGTAGATTACCTAATAAATAAATTTTTTATGATCTGGGCTATCTCCATGTAAATACCTGAAATCAGTGCTTTGAATCTATAACTCTAAACATAGGACTTATAAAATCAACACCACCCCACAAAAAAGAGGCCTCTTTCATCATATTATTGTCATATTTCATTCATAAATGTAAGTGTGTATATTTATATAGTACATATTGCCTCATAAAATTTCTGCTAATAAATTGATGAAAAAGTGATATGTTAATCAAATTTTAAAATGGTAATCAGAGAGTTCACCTCCCAACATGGTAATCTGAAATGTGTGAAACATAGTTCTTATTATACTTTTAGGATCAGCTTGTTCAAATACCTAAATTAGCACTGCACCTGTTGAATGACAATAGTGAGCATCTTATTTATTTTTTATACATTGTTTTAAAAAGGTCAAATTTTATAAAAATATTGAAAACAAGGCAGAAACTGCGAATTCTGCAAGAAATAGGCAAATATATAAGAAACTTTCTGGGGAGTTAAGTGTACACACTTTATATATTTTAACATAAACATAATAACATACAGCATAACAGGAAAGAGCACTTTTCACAATATATTGCTATTTTCTCGGCCTAAATGATTAGTCAACCATTAAAAAACAGCAGTTTTCCTTTAGATTCTTACTGTTGTGTAACAGCTAAGGTGGCAATCAAATAGTAACATATACATGTTCTGCTCTTAAAGCTCAAAATTAATATTTTACCTAAATTTCATATGTATTGCTTTTTTTAACAGAAGACTTCTTTCTTTTATTTTCAGTGCTGTTTTTTCTTATATACTCATTGCACCTGTTTGTAAAAAAATATTGCTAGACTTTATATTCTTCATAAAATTATAATCCCATGAGAAATTTAATATGTACAACATAAAAATAACTTCAATTTTAATTTATTTTATCCTCCTAATCTCTAAACGTAAGAATTCCTCCACTAGTACTCAGAATGTATATTCAATAATTCACCGCTGTTTGCGAATGCGAATATTGGGTGAATGATTAAGCAAACAATCTTTTCTTGCTCTCTGAATGCCTCTGATAATCTATCTTCCACTTGGGATCCCAATAAGCATTTAGTCTGTCATCATGTTTCCCCGAGACCGAACCAACAGAGTTGATGCAAAGTCCATTCCAGAAGCAAGACTCAAACCAGCAGCAATTGGCTTAGTTAGCAGGCCACCATCACCTGTTTAATCTGGCCAGCAAATTAAATCAACAACTAATAAATGGTAGCAGAAAGCTTAGATGACAAGAAAAACTATAACTTCCATGCTATCTTAAAAAAATGGTGAAGTTTTTAGATTCAACTATTACTCTTAGTTCCTAATTAAGTTTTTAGTAAGGTCTGACAGGAAATTAAGTCATTCCATGTCAAAACATTGAACACTACAGCTCAAATTTTCCTCAATATTTTGCACTGAGTTATGATGAAATTTTGGATAATGGACGCTTGGATATATGTACATATATATTTTGTTACAGGTTCCCCCCACCTTTCCCCTACTATTTGAAAAACCCAAACCCCCTCATCCCTTACCCTTTCCTCCTGGTGCTGCACCCCCTGCCACACACCTTTTTTGGTGGCTTGCAGGATATTTATGTAGATGTAAATTAAATTATTTTTTTAACATTCAAAATTTTTTGGTCCTTAAAATTATTAGTTATGTGGTTACATATTGTAGTTTTAAATCATTTCTGAAAAATAAATATTCCTATTATTTCATCTTTATTTTTTGAGAAAACCTTTCATTGTGAATTTTAATCTTGTGAATAATTGAAAAATACATGGTAATATAAATAAGGTTATTTACATACCAGCCTGTGCATTGAAACCATACGGTTACACACATTAATACTATTTGCTAATATCTCCTGGGTATTACACTTCCATAATGCAGGAAAGTATTTTATTAAAATGTTAACAATTATATTTTGATACTCTATGGTTTTAGGCTTCACTTTGTCAAAGTATTTGATGCCCATATTAAAAGATTTTGTACTTTTCCACAGACTTTATTTAAAGATATATAATGAGCAAGGAGGAGGGAGTTGATGATGGGGACGTTGAGTAGGGATGTTAAGACAAGACTCATAAAAACTCTGATATGGAGCGTAGCTATGTACGGTGCGGAAACGTGGTCACTGAAGCAGGAGGATAGACGTAGATTGGAGGCTTTTGAAATGTGGGTGTGGAGAAGAATGGAGAAGGTGAAATGGACCGAAAGGAAACCAAATGAGGAAGTACTAGAGATGGTGGGTGAGGAGAGGGGTTTGTTGAGAGAAATCCTATGGAGGCAGGAAAAATGGATGAAAGGCATATTGAGCGGTAGTGGAATGTTGAAGAAGGTAATAGAGGGGAGAATGTTGGGCAGGCGAGGAAAGGGCAGGAACAGGATAGGGATGTTGGACGGGATGAAGGGAGGAAAGAAGTACACAGAGATGAAGAGGGACCTGATATAGATTAGTTTGCTAGGTGGGGAGTCACAAAATGTTTATTTGATAGTTGTGTCCATCCAAAAACCTACCTTAAACAGTAGATTACCTAACAATAAATAATAATGAGAAATTGCACCCACTGACCTCCCCACTCCTTTACGAGAAATTAACCTCGAGGGAAAAAACAAAACCAATCCTTCAATCCACCTGATCGCCCCTATCCTCCCCATGCCTCTCCTCCCCTACTATGCCATGTCATAGCCACAGCACCCTCACTCATTTCCCCTTCCCTCACCATAATAATTCTGACCCCCACCTTCAACATTCTACCCTTCGTCATGCTCCAACCATAGCCAACCCCCCACACCTCTGTCCTAGGCATATATGTATGTAAATGAAATTTGTACCTGATGCTTCCGCAAGTTGGTGAAATACTATACACTGCATCTTAAAATAAAGCCTGTAGAAAAGTACAAAATCTTTCCATTCAGATAATTATGTTTTTCTCAATACAGCAAGAAACACGCTCATTAGTTCTCTATATTGTTACCATTTATATGATAATCTAATATTATGGCAAAGTTATGCAATGATAGTTAAAAAGGTATAACCATAATACTTGAATTGGTACTTTTTAAAATTTTAATTAATTACAATATTTACATTATTATAAATTTTATTTTCCCTTTCTTACTCCATTGAGAGTAGAACTACAAATTTAGAAGAGCTATTATAAAAAAAGGATATGGCCTTGTTTACGCACCATAATCAATTATCTGACTAAGTCATTGGTGGTCACTTAATGCAATGAGGCAATCTTTCCACCTTGGGATAAGTGATGGGTCAGAGCACCAGCTCTGTTTCCTGGTCTTTAAATATAATTGTAGACGTTTATGGGCAATTTAGCTGATCCCATAACATTCACATTTACTTAGAAGAAATGTATGGTCCACAATATCAAATGCACATGAAAGATCATTGAACACACCAACAGAGTACTCCTTCTAGTCCCAAGAAGTCATTATCTTTTTTAGAAAACTTGCAATAGCTTCATTGGTACTTTTTCCTTTTTGGAACCCAAATTGTTTCATACTTAAAATTTTTATTTTTTACAATATATTTCACAAACCTGTCTCTCACTAATAACTGAAAGATTTTAGAAAAATTAATTAATGAGGACACTGGTTGGTTGTTGTTAATATCATCCTCATCCACTTTTTTATGAATAAGTTTTATTTTTGCTATTTTTAGATAGTCTGGAAACTTGCCATTTGTGAAGGACTAACTTATTATAAATGTTAAGGGTCTGTTTAATCATAGTTGGGATATCATCAATTCCAACCAATGGTTTACTTTCAAGGCTCATGATGCACTTCAAGATCTTATCCTCTCTTGCCAGAAAGAGGACCATGGAAGACATCACATGTTAACAATATTGCACATCGAATCTATCATTACTCATTATTCCATTTTGTAAATTCAGAGGCACATTAGTTAGGTAATTAATTGAAAACTCTGCTACTTGATCCAGATCGTATAGGCTGGCGCCCTACCGATTTTTTAATGCTGAAATTTCTCTCTTGTGTACCTTTCCCCAGTTACATTATTAACTACTTGCCATGATGTTTAGTGAGATTATCAGATTGGCTGATGACTTCATTATAATATGATTTCCTTACTTGAAGCAGAAAAGGTTTACATCCTTTTCTTATAGCTCTTGAAGTAGTTAATGAAGCCAGGGTCATCCTGTCCTTTTTTCAATGCACATAATTCCCTAAATTCATTTCAATTCCTCTCAGTATTGCTAAAATCTTCAGAATTATTTCACCATGTTGATTATAAATACATGGGTGTTATTGAAGGTGAATCAGTACAAATAATCTTAAATCTTTACATACCTCATGACTCCGACCACAATTGAACAGGTCATTGAAGAACTTCATGACGGAAGTATTGGCATCTTTATGCTCTAGAGTACATGCCATTAATGCACACTGCACAATTGGAGTTATAGCTGGACTCTGAAGAAAGGGTACAGGAGCACGCTGAAGAAACCTAAAATTAAACAGTAAATAAATTCAAAACAGTATAAAAGCAAATAGGAAATAGTATAACTTGGCCCACTGCCATAACCTTAATGATAAAATAGATATTAGTGGGTAGATTGCTCTGCTCTGGTGATTCAAGTAAAAACACGCTGAAGAAATTCCTGTTCAGGTCCTATTCTGGTACAAAAAGCAGAGCTTTTCCAAGATTCCTTAGTGATTGTAGGAGAAGTTTGTACAGTCAGGGTGGCAGATGTGGTTTGAAAGCTATTTGGAGTCCATAATGTGACAGTTGTGGGGGAGTGATTTAGTTTCAATACAGAATCAGTGGATAAATTGAGCTACATTTCAAGAATAAATATGAGAAAATTCTGGTTCCATGACAAATCTTCAATGTTGATGAAACCAGTCTGTATTGGAAGTGTTTAGCAAAATATTTGCTCATAGTGGAAAATAAAAATCAATTCCTGTACACGAGACTTTGAAAGAGAGATTGATGGTTCTACACGTTTTCTGCAATAATTTATTAGGAAATAAAAAAAATGAAACTTCTGATTGTAGAAAGGGCAAAAAACCCACACTCCCTCCAAGGATGAAAATCAAACTTACCAATTCACAAATTCATTGCATATTGAGAAAGTAATTTTTTTCTTAGATAATTCTCCCTGTCGATCCAGCTGGTATGTTGTTAAAAAAAATGGAGAGAATTGCTAAACTTTTGTTGCCTCCTTTCTTTAGGCAATGGATTAAGGAGTGATTGTGTCCATGAAAGAATACTGCAAGCGAAAACTGTTAAAGATGCTTGTTACAGATGATGAAAATGTTTCAGGTTTTTGGAATAAATCTTCGTTTATCAAAAGTGTTTTCTAATGGTTCAAAGGCATGGGAAATAGTGAAAGGAGAAATGCTTAAGTAAGCCAATGGATATGAAATAAGATAGGGATTTAATTGATTCAAGGACTACAATACAAATATATATGATGGTAATTTTGATTAATCAGATGTGGTTGCACACGCATGCTGCACAATTCTCCAGTTGGGTGCCTTCAGTAATTGATTTGAAAATGTAAAGAAATGTGAGATTCTGGGGGTGGCCGCTAGTTGACTCTTAATTTCCTCATTTTTATTTTCTCACTGAAGAGTAGATAATGGAGGTGGCTCTGCCTGATAAAAATTGTCAAGCACCAAAGAAAGTGAGGTGAGGGAGTAGAGGGAGAGCCAGGCAGCCATGTGAGTCTTGCAACTGCTCTCAACTGTGCAAATACTTTTTTGGACTGACTATACGTTGCAGGATCCCAGCAAAAACTGACTTTCAAGATATCTTATATGTGCTAAAGATTAAGTGTCAAATAAGGAAGAACTTAAATGCATACAAAAATAGTGATGACCGATTATTTTATGAAAAGATCAAAATGTTTAAACAAGTACATTTTTATTAAATTTAAGACTAAGTGAGTTTTCATTTACAAAGCTAGGTACCCTATTGCTTTCTTTCTGCTGCTGACTGCTGACAAGAGTCTTCAAGATAAGAAAAAATAAGTTATTTTTCTCCAAATACGACTTTCATTGGAGCCCATAAAAACTGGTCCAATGACTCACAACAGGTTTCATATCACCTCAAAAGCCTTGCACACATTTTAAAGAAGTCAGGGTAACCTAACAAGATTCTTTTCCATCATAAAGTGATAATGTAATAAGGATCTACTCATTGGTTGATAGTGGTATTTTAGCAGGGGATGTATATTTTTGCCAGTGCATTGCACAGATGGGAACCTGGAAAGAGGCTAATCAGCAGATTACATGGGTTTTCAGATAATCTATTCACCCTTGACTTGTCATTAGCTTGGAACATAAGGAGTTTACTGTACATTTATTTCAATTAATAGAGGGGTTAGCATCAGGAGAGGATTTATACCTTGCACAAAGCCGGAACAAATCATCAACAGTGTCAGGATTGTTCTGGAGTCCAAGTCCAGCAGCTGAAAACCTTGAATCTATGGCTGTGTTATCACCGGCAGCAGTAGGTGGATCTTTCAGGAGGGCAAAGGTTGGTTCAAGGAAGGCTTGCAGCATTGCTAAAAGTCCAGGGGTGCATGATGGATCCATAGCATACTCGTCAACCAATATACTACCCATGTACAGAAAACAACTGTGATGATTCTGTTGATATAGGGTGACAATCTGGAAACAAAAAACAGAAAACATTACGTAATGATCTATGGTCTATGACCCATCTTAAAACAATTCTTTAGATTTTGACTCCAGCAATAAAAAATAAAACTAAATAGTTTTGTTATTATGGTAGATGAACAGCAGCTGAAGGATAGATGGGTAATTTAGAGGTTAGAAGGGAAGGAGGTTTGATGAACAAACGAAGGAATGGCAATAGCCTATTACAGTAAACTCTTGTCTAAAGTCAGACTATATGGAGTAAGAGCTTCCCAGATTGAGCTGAAGTCAGAATATCTGGAGAATTTAATGCAATCCCATAGAATATTTCCCTTCCGTTTTTGTAAAACATTGTTTGTCAGTGATTTCCAAGGACTTCATAGGGAATAAATTAGAGCCACCAAGCATAAATAATCCCATATAATTGTGATGTAATCCTAATTAAATAATATATATTATATAATATCCCAAAAAAATATGTCACTTAAGTAATTTAAAATACAACTATGGTGTGTACTCAGCTACGGCCATACCTGGTTTTTGCAAAATTTTAATTATTGTTATTGCAAAAGCATTAGGGCAAAGTGAGCTTTCAGATAAAATCATATGTTCCATCAAAGATATGGGCACTTCATTACGATACAAGGAACTTTGCACTCACCTTACATGTCAGGCATGTAAGTGGCTGTAGATACTTGCTGTTTACGTTATTTAATTTGGGAGGTTGTCCAGCAATGAGTGTCTAGCTTTCGAACTAAAGCTCAACAATTTTTATTTCCTTTGTACAAAATTCATTACTCTGAAATTTCAATGTCAAGCATAAAAGTGTGATACATTGCAAGATTTTTAAGGAAAAATTATAGCAACATATTTCCCGCCCCACAAGTTGCAACATTTTTTACTCCAAAATGTGGTCGAAAATCAGCCTGTCTCTTACGGGCTGGGGGTATACAGATATAACTTTGACCTATAAGCCCAAGCCAATTCACCGGAAAATATTTTTGTGGCCTGTACAAGAGGTTCCCAAACTTTCTGAAGAGCAAACCTCCAGTTGGTTATTTTTTCATACACACGGAGGCATTGTGTCCGCAGAAACTTTTTGAATAACCACCTTCAACCACTTTATTGATTAGTTATGGCTGTTTTTTTTTGAAAAGATGTTCATGGGGTGTGGCAACAAATTGGATCCACTGAAATGAGCTCTTCGAAGGAGTACCATTGTTCTGTGAAATTTTGCGTGAAAATACTTTTGACTTAATAAATAAAACAGTTTCTGGCGTAACTTGGTGGAAAATCTTCATACTGACTTTTAATAATCAAACCACTTTACTTTTCCACATAAAACTTTTTAATTTTAAAAGTTTTATTTTATAAAACTTTTTAATTTTAAAAAGATCATTAAAAGTCAGTACTTTTGACTTGACTACCAAAAGTTAATGGTAAGGATACTATGAAATATACTGCAGGTTGAGTGGTTTAAGTAGCAATCAGTGGAAGACAACAAGTGTTCCAGAAGACCACCAATGTCAACTGATGGTCCCCACATCGACAAAGTGAACGATCTTATTCGTGCAAATGGACATATGACTGTCAAGGAACTTGCAGAAGAGTGTGGTATCTCCATTGGTTCATGCTATGCAATCCTGACTAAAAAATTGAGGGTGCATCAATGTTACTGTGATGTTACGCTAATTAGATGATGCATTGCCAAATTCATGCCTTGGCTGATTACAGTAGACCAGAAACAAAATCAAGTACAAGTTTGTCAGGAATTGTTTGATCGAGCTGAAGAGGATAAAACCTTCTTGTCCAGGATCAACAAATGATGAGTCATGAGTTTATGGATATGGCAATGCAATCTTTGACAAAAGTGCAATCTTCACAATGGATTGGTGAAACATCTATCTCCCTGACCCAAAAAATCTTGATAAGTTCGCTCGAATGTCGAAAATGGCCCAAACTTTGGAGGAGCAGCAAGTAGTTTTTTCACCACAACAATTCTCTCTCGGCTCATTCGTCTCTCAGAACTCATGAGTTTTTAGCCAAAAACAAGACCACTGTAAAAATATTACTCAGTACTGCATTTAAACTTGAATTTGTGAGCTATGCTTCAGATCATGGAAAAAAGGCATCTGAAAGGGATTTTGGCCTACTTCTGAGTGAGAAGATAATACGAGAATAAGAGGGGAATTTAGTAAATCCAGATATGAGTAAAAAATTTACATTCATGTGCTCCTAAATGGTCAAAGCTTCCACGGAAACTGCCACTTGAATATAAAAATAAGGTTAAAAGGATAAAAAGAGACATTTCAGGCGTGATATGGTGGAATAACATGATTAATTAAAATTAGCAATTTTCCACAAAAATACAATTTATTAATTAGACCGGTTTCAATGCTACTACATCATCTTCTGGTGGAAGACCAGAAGATGATGTAGTTGCACTGAAACCGGTCGTATTAATAATTTTTATTTTTGTGGAAAATTGCTAATTTTAATTAATCACCAGATGATGATGTAGTTGCATTGAAACCGGTCATATTAATAAATTTTATTTTTGTGAAAAATTGCTAATTTTAATTAAGGTTAAAAGGCACCAACTTATGACATCATACTGATAAGAAGAATGAAATGGATATCAATTTCTGGTGCTTGCCACTGTAAAAGTCCTGGCGGAAAACTAAAAGTAGACATCATTTTGTCTTTTTAAAAACGTGATATCAGGAACACACTAAATGGAAGTGAAGATGGCATTGTCTAAGAGGAAAGTGACAACCCCTGGAAAGAACTGCAGACATGATTTAGCAGCAGTAATGATAAATTTCTGGGATTCAATGATAGATAAACCCATGGTATTACATGGAACAACCCATATATTACCTAGTATATATAATTTAGCTTAATCCTATGGAGGCAGGAAAAATGGAAGAAAGGCATATTGAGCGGTAGTGGAATGTTGAAGAAGGTAATAGAGGGGAGAATGTTGGGTAAGCGAGGAAAGGGCAGGAATAGGATAGGGATGTTGGAAGGGATGAAGGGAGGAAGGAAGTACACAGAGATGAAGAGGGACCTGATATAGATTAGTTTGATAGGTGGGGAGTCACAAAATGTTTATTTGATAGTTGTGTCCATCCAAAAACCTACCTTAAACGGTAGATTACCTAATAATAATAATAATTTAGCTTATTGCACAAAATTGAAGATTTATTAATTGAAAAAAGAGCCTCACCGATTTGGATTTTTAATCCAGATTAAGTTTTGAGTTAGGCATGCAATAGTTCTACTAATGCTATCCCTTACCGTGTGCTTCCTCCCTACATCCAGAGTTAGATAATCAGAAAATACAGCAGAGAAATGGTCCCCTAACAGATAGTAGCCATTGAGTTGGGAGAGAAGATAATGTCCTTGGCTAGGACCAATAGATTAATGTCCTATTGGATTTTACTTCAGATAATTAATAATGCAGCAACTGGTTTCTTCCATACACGTAAGAACCCACATTGCTTAAGAGGTTCACTGATGCACCATCTTTTATAATTAGTGGTAATTATCTTTAAGGTCCCAATGCATAGGTTAGCATTACCTTTGCAATAAGTTTTGTTTGTGTTAATTAACACATATGAGCAATTATAGTATTTATATTATTATTGCTATTATATATTTATGCACCATGCATCAAGGTTCTAAATGACATAAAAAAATCTAAACTAACAACAATTTCAGGAATTTAACTATATTCAGAACAAAAACAAATACTGGGCATTAAAATTAATGAAGAACAGAGAGCCTTAACAACTGGAAGTACATTGTTTATCTACACTTAAAATCAACCCTTTCACAAATTTGAGAAGTAATACTGCAATCGTTTTGCAAATAAAGGCTACAAATGTACTTTATTTGTTTTACTTATATTTAAAACAAATTGATGAATAATTATTTTATGATAATCCACTGAAAATGTTAATTTTTCAATTTCAAAAATAAGTTACCTACATTATAAAATCCTTTAATTTTACTCATTTTTATTGGCCCCCGAAAACATATATTAGAGGTTTCATTGCATTTTATCTCAGTGAAGTTTGCCAAACACAGAGCTGGAATGGAAGAATGCATGCCTTCACATAAGCAAGACAATGGATGACTGCTTACTAGTTTGATTTCTGCAAAAAGGTTTGGTACATCCAATAGAGGGGCCTATTCTTTAAGATGTCAATGGAAAGATTACCTCAAGCGTCAAAATTTTAAGCTGAATTCTCTACCAGTTACTAATTGCTAAGAGAATGTGACCACTACTGTTTAATTGAATAGTAATTAAATAACAGTATATATGAAATAAAAAATCAATTAAAGATAAATATATAAGTCAGGAAAAAAATCAATATCAATAATTGGAAGATATCCTGTCTAACATCTCTAGATAATTTCATACATTATTTTATATCTATGCCCTATTGTTAAATTAGTGGATTTCCTAAGTTTATTTCAGTAAATGAAATCAGCAAAAATAGCATACATGATACGATTACAACATGGAACACTGGGGCCATTTCATACTATAGAATGCAGACTGTTCTAATAACTAGGCAGCTGCATTTTTCTAAGACTACCAAAATTACTAACTAAAATATCACTCTCAACAAATACTTAATCATGGTTACCTGTTTCACTAGTGGCTCAAGTAAGTGAAGGGACTGCTTTCCCACACATCTTACAGCAAACCTCAAACAGCGACAGCATCTCTCCATTATGCGTGAATCTGCTTGATATTTTGTACAAGTATTTGATAGGACAGGCCAAATCTGCAAAATGATAAACATATATGCACCATCAATTGGATAATCGAAGTAGTACAATGAAAAGATATCTATATTAAAATTTCATTTTTTCTCTCCAGTAGATTAATTAATTATTTATTTAATAATTTGACAAGAAAGTCATGGGCTATCTAAAACTTATTATGATTTGAGATGGTAATGCAAGTGATGGATACAAGCATCTCAAAACATGTATACATAAACCAACACATGAAGCTTTGGGGGGAGCCAAAAAATGCAGCAATACGGAACACAAGGAGTGATATATTGAGGAGCAAAAGAAAAAATATTTTTAAGAAATATACAAATACACGGAAATGGTTAAGTATGTAGAAATCTGATGCCAGAACAGCATATTCAAGTCTTAGAAGATATATAGAAGCATATAATGATACTAGTGCAATCATAGAGAGATCATGACTTAAAAGATGAGAAAAAGTAGATAAGAAGGCTAAAGGGTGAAAAAACTAAAAAAGCCTGGAGGCTGCAACCCCCAAATGGGAGGGATGAGGCAAGAAAAATGTAACATGTACCTACATATTTTCTATTTATGGTGGTGAACTAGAAGGAATATTTCCAGGATCTTTTACAGGGAAACATGAACAGAGGCATGAGATGGCTGCAAGGCAGTAAATTCCAGAAATTTAGAAAGACATTAAGCATAGCAGGTGGAAAGAGAATTAAGAAAAATGCAAAATATACTCAATAATTCAAATCTAAGAGAATCACAAGCCAAGAAAACACACTTTTTTTTAAGTAACAATAAGTCAAAGTAAAATGTGATCCTATTCCACACTAAATTTCAGTTTATTTTAAAATATCTCTCCAAGCCATAAGTATTGCATTAGTGACAGCAAAATAGTACAACTATATGATGTGTATTGTATGTGTATTGTGGGTCGCAGTAGTCCAGGGGGTAGAGCGTTGGACTACTGACCGGAGGGTCCCGGGTTCGATTCCCGGGTAAGGCACTCTGGGCACCTGCAGCTCCACCCAAGCTTTGTGATTTTTTGGGTACCAGATCTTCCTGGGAAACCATAACCGGCACAGGGAAAGGAACTGGCCCCCCTACCCTGATGTGTGAATATTTACACGCCATCCGGCATAGTACATGGGTGAGCTCTGCCATCACCTACTAAACCGACATTCGGGTTGATTACTGTGTTTATGGTATGTGTATTGCTATTGTATTTAATTCAATATCATGGATTAGGGAAGGAGTGTCTCTGCAAGGCAATCATTTTTATATTTTTTCTTTGAATACTCTGTGTAAATTATTAAAGCATCATCATCATCATCATCTGCAGCTCTACAGCCCGGTGTGGGCCTAGGTTTCCTTTATGATATGCCTCCATTCAGTTCTTGTCCTTGCTTTTTCCTTCCATATTGTAACTCCCATTGCCTTCAAGTCATCCTCCACATCCTGTAGCCATCTCTTCCTTGGTCTAACTTTTCTTCTGACACCTTCCATCTTGCTATTAAGTATCAGTTTGGGCATTCTGTCATTTTCCATCCTTTCTACATGCCCCAACCACGCCAGCCGCAGTGACTTGGCAAATCTAACTATGTCCTTTCCTTCTAGTAATTCATTTATCTCCATGTTCATTCTGATTCTCCATCTCTCTCCTTCTCTAATTGGGCCATAGATTTTTCTTAACATTTTCTTTCGAATTTTCTAAGTGTTTCCTCATCCTGACTTGTAAATGTCCATGTTTCAGCTCCATGAGTTACCACTGGTCTAATAAGCGTTTTATAGATCTTTATTTTTGTGTTCCTTGATAGTAACACGGATTTGAGGATTGTTACATTTGCAAAGTATGCCCTGTTACCTTCCATTACCCTTTCGTTGATCTCCGTGGATATCTTATTTTCATTGTTAAGTCTGACTCCTAGATAGGTGAATTCCATGACACCCTCAAACTCATAATTCCCAATTATTATGTTTTGTAGGTTCCGCTTGTTCTGATGAGCTGACATTTTCAAGTATTTGGTCTTCTCTTCACTAACCTTCAGCTCCACTTCTTTACCAGTGTTTTCTAAAATGTTAAACATTTCTTTTAGGTCATTCACATTTTGTGCAATTAGTGCTATATCATCTGCATATGCGAATCCTTGCTGGGATTTATGCACTATGATCCCTCTTAGTTTCAATTCTTTCATTGCATTATGTAGGGCCAGGTTGAATAATGTGGCTGAGAGAGCATCTCCTTGTCTTAACCCAGAGGTCATCTTAAATGCTCTACTACATTGTGATTCATGCAATGTCAATTGAACCAGTCTAATCAGTTTCCTTGGAATATCATAATCTCTCAACACACGTCTCATCTCTTTCCTGTTCATGCTGTTGAAGGCTTGTTTGAAGTCAATGAAGAGTATATGCAAGTCAACATTATATTCATAGCATTTCTCCATTGTTTGTCTTACCGAGAATATCTGGTCAATGGTACTTCTACCAGCTCTAAAGCCATACTGATATTCTTCCATTATGTCTTCAGCATAGGTGCTTATGCATTTTAGGAGAAGACTGGTGAAAATTTTATATGCTACATTCAGTAATGTAATGCCCCTATAGTTTTTGAAATCATATTTATCACCTTTTTTATATATTGGACATATCAAACCTGTCTTCCAGTCTCCTGGGAACTCTTCCAACTTCCAAATACTACAAATTAGCTGATGCAATGCTCTATTTAAATCTTGACCAACATTTTTAATCAATTCAGACGTTATACCATCGTCTCCTGGTGCTGCATCATTCCTCTGTCTTCCAATACTTTCAATTACCTCTTCTATTGTTGGAATGAGCACTTCCTGATCTTCGGTGTGACTTTGTTCATGCTCTTCAACCCCTGTAGTTTATTCCTTTTTGTACAGGTCATTAAAATATTCAGCCCATCTTTCTACTATCTCATCTTCCTCCCCAATGACTTGACCATTTTTATTTCTATAGGAGTGCGCTTTTGGTTGATAACCTTTAGTCGTGTATTTTACTGCTTGGTAGAAGAAGAGAATCTCAAGCCAAGAAAACACACTTGTTTTTTAAGTAACAATAAGTCAAAGTAAAATGTGATCCTATTCCACACTAAATTTCAGTTTATTTTTAAATATCTCTCCAAGCCATAAGTATTGCATTAGTGACAGCAAAATAGTTCAACTATATGATGTGTATTGCTTTTGTATTTAATTTGATATCATGGATTACGTTAGGAGTGTCTCTGCAAGGCAATCATTTTTACATTTTTTCTTCGAATACTCTGTGTAAATTATTAAAGCATAATCTCACAAAAAAATACAGTACTACTACCTCTAAAAAAGTAGCTTCTTTTGAGTGTAGTCAAGAGTCAAAACGAAATAACAAATGATATTATTCAAATGGAAGCAACATCTTAATATTTGTTAGACCTAATATGAAGTTTTGTTTATGTTATTGGCAAGCAATGTGACCCAACTCATCATGAGCCTCCCTCAAAAAAAAAAGACAGGGCTTCAACACATATCTTCCGAAAAAACATTGTATTAGATATTATGGCTAAGCAGTCATGGCAAAAAATGCTTCCTTCACAACATAGTATAAAAAAATGAAATACATACACCAATTTAGTACTTTTATGGCCAAATAAAATTGGCATCATGATTTTGAAGCTCAAATATGAATATTTTACCTCAGTTATCACAGGTTGACATGGATGAATCTTGCCATTTTCAACTACTGGGTTGGTATGTCTGAATATGATGGCCAGCCGATCCAACCAAAGAGCTGGATCTGTTTTTGTACCCTTTTCAGCCTTGAGAGAGTTATTCTGTAACAATCAAAAGAAGAACAAATGGAACTTAAAACAATCTGGGAGTTGGTTAATCTTAAATTTATTAATATCACAGTTTAAAATGAAAAACATTGTACAGTACTTCATAACTGCTATTGGGAGGGATATTTTTTTAAAAATATCTAGCAAAATGTGCATCACAATTGAATAATAACCAATTAATAGGATTAACTATAATACAATTAGTGATCAGTTGGTTCCACTTTTTTTCAGTTGAATGCTTCTGAAAAATGGATAGGTATGTAGCTGTAGACAGTTGCAGATTTTTCACCTTCAAAGAAATTATGACCCTATCAGAAATTACATATATAGATGGTTTACAAGAAGGTTAACTTTATCAGCCTTGCAGACATTTTTTTAAGGTTCAAAACTGAGAGATTATTGTACAAAAATTATGAATACACATCAACTGCACATTGAGTTTTAAGAACAACTTTTACACAAATTTTTGGAAAACAGTTTCTCCATTTTCATAATACTAGTTAGTTTTGTTGGGGAGGCGACCAACAGCTAAGGTTATTCACACCATTAGCCTACTCTTGCTGAAAGGCGCCAAGGGGTCTGCAGTTAAACATCCCAACCGACAGACGTTGTACTCACTTAAAGTGCTCTCCACAAAGCACCTCAAGTAGGAATTGGAATACCACTAAAAAATATTTGTTGCCTCCAGTTGCCAGGATTTAAACCCGGGCCTTTGCGGCGGGAAGCCTGTACGGTAGTCTCCGCACCATCCTGATCCCCCTTTTTATAGTACTGTTTTCACACAAATGAAAGTACGTAAGTGATGAAATTAAGTTAACAATATTTTTAGTTGCATAACAAATTATTTAGAGATTCTGTACAACGAAAACAAATTATGGGAGAAACCCTACAGGTCATTTTTTTCTACTAAATTAACAGAAATTTTGAAGTTTTACAGTTTGGACATTCAACCAAATTTTTCCATAAAATTAAGACATGTAGTTTGCAAAATTTGCAGAATTCCACATTATTTTACAAGTAAATCTTCATCCATTAGTACCCATTGGTATTACATAGCATTTCTTCACATCATGAAAAGCCACTGATAAAAAAATACATGATAAAAAGGAGAGGTGAAGTATTCCTTATCTTCATTAAGATGTATAAATCTTGAAACTCTCATAGGATCTGATTAACCATGAAAAATCATTGACCACATGTCTTAATTTTGTTAAAATTAAACGATGGGATTGATGCAGTAGACTCTCAATCATTGGTGAGATTTAAAGGGAATTGATGATTGATTCTGAATGAAAGTATATATTTATGTGAATATTATAAAAGAAGAAATCTGGAGCTTGATAAAAAGATTTGAGAAATCATTATTATTATATTGAAATGAAAAGAAATTATTGACTTTGTAATTCCACACATCTTATTTAAAAATACAACCCAGGTTTCGATGTTGAACGTCATCATCAGGTGGTCCTCATCGAAGAGAACTTGGTATTTCTACCTTCTGAGTGGAGGAGAGGATGTTGGTCAGAGAGGGAAGGTGGAAAGGTAAAAAGGTTAACATGTAGGTAGGTGGAAGGAAAAGACAATTACATAAATCTTTCGGTGTCAATCGTTGACTTGGAAGAGTGGTAGAAGTGGGTAGTGGGAGGGATACAAAATTTCTTGGGCATGTTCATCCCCACTTCAGACCTACTACTCTTCCAAGTAAATGATTGACATCGAAAGATGTCATTCTTTCTTCTCAGAAGGTACTATATTTCTCAAGTCCGCTTCTATGAGGACCACCTGATGATGACATTCAACATCAAAACCTGGTTAAATAAAATTAGCAATTTTCCACAAAAATATTATTATTTTTAAATAGCATTTTTGTGGAAAATTGCTAATTTTATTTAATCATGTTATTCCACCATATCACGCCTGAAACGTCTCTTTTTAATCAAAACCTGGGTTGTGTTTTTCAATAAAGTGTGTGAAATTACAAAGTCAATAATTTCATTTCAATATGTTATGCAAATTCCATAAAGTTATGCTGGACACAACAAATTTTATCATTATTAGTTTCCTGGTTAATACCTAAGACATGAATTACCCATATCAACTGCTATACCATCCTATAAGCCAAGCAAATAACCTAAAAGGTGATAATAAAATCACCATTGATAATAAAGACAAGTCAATATAGTGATTTATTATTCAGAGATCGTAAATTCTCATTAAATCAAAATTATATCATACGCTTACCACTAGCTCATGAAATTGGGAATGTTTTAAAACGGTTATTATTAAACCAATACAAATACATGGTAAATTTCTAGAAATTTTAGCTCAAATGCAAATATTCTAAAACATTCAAAAAGAAGTGACCTGCAATGGTAATACAGATAACAGAGTAACGATAGCAAACAGTCATTTCATGCAGATTGCAATTACTAGTGCCTATATATGAAATTTGACGCAATTTGTCTTAAAAAAAAACAGACCGAAGATTTACAAAAATGAATACTAACTCCTAATAGTTTTGTGAGGTTCATATTTTTAAATTCTAAATATTCTCACATGGTGACAAAGGCTGCCACGTGAAACATAGTTACTCAAGAGGGCAACACCAGTTGCCATTAAATCACATTATTAGTTCAATTTAGTTTTAACCTTCATTTGCTACACATTTTCATAAGAGGCAAGACATATGGCAGCATATTCCACAAAAAAGCAGGATTTAAACTCACCTCCACCAGCTGACAGAGAGGTGTTATTTGAATCCAACACAGTTGTTTCATAGCACGCTCTATTTCATCAGGAGGCAGCCTACCAAGAATGACTGCTACACCTATAAAGAATGTTATTAATTAGTCCCATTGCACTATATGTCTTTATCAAATCTGATGAATGTTATCAATATTTTCATAATTAAATGTGAGAGAAAATAAGCCATAAACCAAATATTGGAAAAAATAAATATCACAAAATCATTCGCCTTGACCGGGATTCGAACCCGGATCCCTCGATATCCGGCCGAGTGCTTTAACCACTTAAGCTACCGAGACGTCCTCTTACACTCTGAAATTTTTGCCTGTGACATTGTATGTACGGTATTTTGTCATAACATCTTGTTCCTTTAAAGCCCCCAAAATTTCAGATTGTAAGAGGACGTCTCGGTAGCTTAAGTGGTTAAAGCACTCGGCCGGATATCGAGGGATCCGGGTTCGAATCCCGGTCAAGGCGAATGATTTTTACTCTCTGAAATGGTTGCATTATAATGCACACATAGCGGGTGACTCCGTTAAAGTTACTGTTACAGTTTCTTGAAACTTCCGAGATACGTAAACTGTTCTACCTGGCTCTAGTTTTTGCCCTTCTATTTTAATATTTAGCTTAGCTTTTTTCTTTCTGGAAAATCAAATAACCTTTGCTTCATTAATATTGATTCTCATCCCATATCTATCGCATTGAACCTCCAATTCACTCAGCAATGCTTGCAACCGCTTGGCTGACTGAGCAACTAATGCTTGGTCATCAGCAAACCTAATTGATTTTACAAATTCCCGACTATCATTCCTACCTCCAGTTCTTCCCATGCCTCTTTAATCATTTCCTCCATATATATGTTGAACAGCTCCGGTGATAATGGACAATCCTGCCATACATCTTTTCCTAACAATGCCCATCCAGACTCTCTATCCCCCACTTGCACCTGATCACTTTGAGACATGTAAAGGTTGCAGATTACCCTCCTGTCCCTCAAATCTATTCCTATTTTCTGCAATGTGCTTATTAGTTCTTCCCATTTCACTCTATCAAACGCCTTTTTGAAATCTAAGAAACAGGCAAATACATCCTGATTGTACTCTATATTTCTCTCGATTAGTGATTTCATTACTGCAATGGCATCGCGCGTACCTCTTTCCTTCCTAAACCCAAACTGATCATCACCTAAGTAATCATTTGCCTTGCTCTCTTCTAAATGACGGACACAAGAATGCTGAAAAGAGAGAGATATGATAAGGGTCAAGGAAACACAACATTCCCTAATCATGAAGGAATCCTATGAAGTAAAGGCTGAGAAAGACTTCTTTGACATGATATTTAAAAATCTTTAAAGGATCAAGAAAGTATTCAAAATGATAAAAATACAGTCTTGATAACATTAATAAACATGAAAGTGGCATTACCTTTTAATAATCTAATAGCTGCATCATTGGATATAGCAAATGTATCCAGAGACTGAACTATTTGAACTAAGCCATTGAAGTGAACACCCATGTGCTCTGTGCAAGCACTACAGATACTTTGGAGGGAATTGGCAGCAGCTGTGGCTAACAGTGGCTTATGAAGGCAATACAGCAAGAAGTTAAGAATTGGTTCTGAAAATTAAAGAAAACCAAACATTACTAAGCATAGTAAACACATTGCATACAGTGAAAACTCCAGGTAAATAACAAAAAACATAAGGGTAACTACTAATTTTCTCTCATTATGACTTACCTAAGGTTTCAGTATGTTTTTCCACCCATTCACATAACTCTCCTAGGAGTAAAACTGATGTATGTCTTACAGCAATATGTGTATTTTCTGGTAGATTCAAAATAGCTTCAACAACCTTTGGTACTACTTCTTTTTCCTCTCTGTTGAAAAAAATTATATCATATCTTTGAATAATGAAAAAAATACCTCAAAATAACACTTCCCTCTTGAAATTTAATAATATTCTAGAGAACCAACAAGAAGAATCAAGACTGCACAAATAAGGACTGTGGATGAAGAATCATGTTGGATAAAACATAGGCAGGAGAAAAAACAGAATTTTCCATTCCCTTTCAGGTTTTTGACTTACATGCCACTTAGAAAATTGTAAGATAGGAGGAACAGTTGGGAATAAGAAAGAAAACAGACTAGGAATTAAGTTATGTACATGATCATACTTAAGTTACCAGGTAGTTATCCAAGTAATTTCTGGAAGAATCTATTCACGAGGCATAGAATGAAAACCCATACAGACACTATTGCCAAAGTAATGAAAATATCAGAACTTCTAAAGCAAAAACATACTCTGTGGTAAAATAATACCAAATACATTAATTAGCCTTTGGGGAAAATAATGGTGTGGATTAGGATCTTCTTGAATATGTTTCAGGATAACTATATTCATCAAACTGTTTCTCTTGCCATAAACAGTGCACACAGCTTTTAAAATGGCCATATGGAATTATAAAAATAAAATATAAATTGCAATGAAAATAGTGTTGAACATGTATTAATTTTCATGGGCATAGAATATACCAGTACCAGTGGTAACACTTCATGAAAAAAACCTTTATGAATCACAGAAATATTGCATATCTAGGAAACATGGTGGGGGAAGAAGGAGTGTTGAGATACATCTCAGAATATCAGTAAACTCTGATTCACTGAGTCACATTTACTTTTGCTTTAGATTGATTCCATCCTTAAGGTATCAGTGCAGTGAGTGACAAAAAAATTATATAAGTTGATCACTACAATTGCATTTGAAATACGTTTCATGGCTCAATATGTTAAAGAGCTGGCCAACTCTAGTACATCTAATAGCAAACTTAAGACTGAACACATAGAAAGGAAAAAGCATTACCATCAAATGTTACAGTCAGCTAAACGTTGTTATAATGACCATAGGATCATTAACTCTGGCAATAAATCTAGAGAAATCTGGAAAATTATTAATATCTCTAGAAAAAAAACCCAGGAAGAAGTCTCAAATTCAGATTAATGATTCATCAGGAATTATTATATCTGACTTTTCCTAACTTGCCCGTAACTTTGCAGATCACTTTCAACCTTCTTCTATTGCTAAGTAAAGCAACTCTCCTAATTTAGAAGCGATTGCTGCTACCCACTCAAAGTTCCTATTTATTTATCCCCTCACAAAATCTGAACTGAAAAATATAAAGAAGAATCTAGGTACAAAATGAAGCTCAGGTTTTGATGGAATTTCCAGTTACATTATTAAGCAATCTATTGACTTCATTATGCAGCCTCTATATTTTCTCATAAATGAATCTTTCCGATTAGGAGTGTTTCCATTCCCTCTGAAGGTGTCAAAAGTCATTCCACTTGGTAAAAACAAGGGTGATAGACAAAACATTAACTGCAACCACCCAATTTCTCTGCTGAACCAATTCAGCAAAGTATTTGAGAAGGTATTTGATATTAGGTTAGTTTCTTACCAAGAGGCTTCCAATCTCCTTTCACCATCTCAGCATGGTTTTAGGGAACATAAATCTACACCTTTTGCTAACTATCAGTAACAAACCTAGACTTTAAATGCTTTAGATAAAAAATGGTGATGGTAAAAGTTGCTGCAATGTTTTTCAATTTCTCGAAAGCTTTCAACTGTGCCAACCACCAATTACTTCTCAAGAAACCCCACAAGGTGGGTATTCATGGCATACCTAATGTTTGGATTAAATCCTACCTATTTGATAGAATTCAACACATGGTTATTTCTAAAAATGGTGCATCTTTTGTTTCCCCAGGTAAGGTCCTTGATTGAGGTGTTCCTCAAGGCTCTGTTCTCGGGCCTGTCTTTTTTCTTTCTTATATAAATAACCTTGTAGATAGTTTTCAACACATAAATGATGCTACCCCCTTGTTATACGCTGAAGACACCAACATTATCCTTATATTGCCTACTTTTATGAATTGATAGTTCAGTGTAAACAGGGTGGTCACACCCTACTTTCATGTTGTCATAATAATTTCCTAGATTTGAATATAGAAAAGTCTCACCTAATATACTTTGCAAATAAAAATAAAGCAAGCAAAGTACTTTCTGTTGAGGTTGATGGGAAGGTAATCCCACAGGTACAAAATACCAAACTTTTGGTTTTCCACATCAATTCTCAAATCTCTTGGGATGAACACATATATATTTTAGCTAGTAAGCTAAGCTCAGCTTGCTTCTTAATAAAGTCCATTAGATCCACTGTTTCAGTAGTTGTTCTCTGTGCACTATACCATGGAGAATTTTATTCTCACATAGCCTATAGTATCCTTTACTGGGGTTCATCATCTAAGGCCTTGACCATTTTCAGGGTCCAAAAAAGAGCCATTTGGCCCATGATTATTGCTAAGCACAATGCCCCTTGTTGTCCCCTGTATAAAAAATTGGATGTATTTATATTTTTTATGTAGTAGTACACACAGAACGAAATCTGAGTACATGAATAATTGCAATATCCATAAATATTCTACAAGGCAGAATGAGCTGGACGTTTTATATGTACAAACAAAAAATGCAGGTACTGGTCCAAATTTTATGGCCCTTCAACTTTATAATAAACTCCCAGCTGAGATTAAGATCCAAAAAAGTGTGGCTGAATTTAAAGACAATCTACTCAGGTTCTTAAATACAAAAATGTTTTATTCAATTGCTGAATTTCTTAATAATTCCTAATGTGTCTTGTATCCATTGTATGTATTTTGTTAATTTACCGTGACATGTCCTATATCAAGTGTAACAGTTGTAACAACCTGATCGCTGGACAAATAAAATGTATTATAATTATTATTACATTATAATGAAAAAATCATGTAATCCTGACAATACGCACATAAATACCCAGAAATCAAACAATTTTCCTTAAACCCAGTCTAAATTTGATTCTTGCAATCTACCAAATGGTTGCACTTTTTATATTTCATTACAGGCCCTTTAAAATTGGTCAGGCTAAGTCTGAGAACCTAATTCATGACCAAGGATAATTTCCAAAAGATTTAAAAAAGTGGCATTACTGAATGAATAGGACTTGTTTGATATGCAAGAATATTTAACTCATGAGAGCCCAATTCCTCTCACTAAAAGTTTTGGCCGTCAATGATCATTTTTCTAGGTGCATAACTGATAAAAAATAGTACCACTGTCACTATGCACTGAGAAAGTTAAAATAACGAATACAAACCCAATAACTAAACTACAGAAAATAAACTCTCTTAATTCTTACCTTGAAATATTACAAAGTCAAGGACTTGATTTAAAGAAAATGTGTACTCACGGCAATATATTCTTTGCTACTGCTTGCATTATAAAAAGAACTGCTTCACTAGAATCCCATGTGACACCAGGACTTTGGAGATGAATGAACATTTGTCTAAAACAATTAGATGATCCTACTATAAACACCACATCCTTAATTAGCTCTGATACTTTAATTCTAAATTCATAGAAATCATCACCATCCTCTAAAATCCCTTCCTGTAAGAAAATTGTTAAATGATTCATTAAATATGTGTGTCCGTTACATAATTCAGTTGTTATTCAATAAAATATTTCTACTCAAACTATCAGGTATTCCAATTGAAGAACTTTATAAGTTAATAGCCATTATTAACTGAATGATTCTTACATGATCTGGTTCCATTTGGCAATGGCTACAGACAGCAGTTATTAACCTTTCAATATATGGTTTGAATACAGATGTTAGTGATTCACTATTCTTTTGGTACAGAACCTCTGATAACCTAAACCAAAGGTTAAATGTTATTTCAGCTACCTGAAATAAAGTTTTTATCATTACCAGCATTTAAAAAAATACATACATCATTTCAAAAAAATATTTCATTTCCAATAGAAAAAACATGAATTTAATCAAATGCCAAAGTGAAAAAACACAAAAGAGCTCATGGTTATATAATAAAATATTACCTCATACTGATGGTGCCCAACACAAGTCAGGACAAGGTCTAAAATTTTTACTGCATAATGAGGTTTGTTCTCACTACTTTCATTCACTATTTTACTAAAGAAGGCCTCTGCCAGCTCAGTAAAGATCCTACAGTAATTGATTGACCTGAAAAATAAATGTGTTCAAAATTATATATCAGTATTTATAGTTGTTTTTTTCTAAATGGGGCCCTAACCCGACTTTTAGTTTCACCATACATAATAAATAGATGCATTGTTTTCATGAAAATATTTTACTCCAACATTTTAAAGGAAATATGGTACATCTTTAGAAGCCCCATGGGGGCATTTTGCTCATTTCTGAAAGATTCATGTGTATCTCATATGAATCTTGCCAGTACAATAACTAAAAAATACTCCTTATGACCAACACAAATTTGTTATTTTACATACTTTTAAAGTTTAGACGAACTGATTGAATTTTGGCCAACATTTACTCACTGGAATAGACTGTTTTGGCCTTCTGTTCAACTTGTACCTGTGGCATTACCACAAAAACAACCAATGAAATGAAGCGGACAGTCTGATAACTATTTTTACAAAACCAAGAAGAATACTTGTGAGGCATCATTGTACTTCTTCTCATTAAAACATGGCAGAATTGAGTAGTGTATTCAGTATGGAACTTTGAACCTTAACATAGATAAAGAATTGAAATACTTTATTATCTCCATCATCTATCACATCTTGCATGAAATATTAATAAAACGACATTTAAACATGGACTTTTAGTCTTTTTTGGCCCAAATCAACATGTTCACCATAGAGACCTCATCTTAGGTGTCAGCTCACTCTCCGTAATAGATGATGCCAAAACTACTGACCCTTGAAGAGCTTCCTAAAAAACTAAATCCTTCAGAAGAATATGTATAAGGATATGATTTTCAGAATAATCTATCATTTCACCCAGCAGAGGCACAAAGAATATTAATAAATCAAAGGAGAGATGGTACTTTTTTCCACACTTTATTATTTAAAGTCGACCGGTTTCGCCGCATAGGTGACATCATCAGGTACATAGATTCAGTGAGTTCCAGAATATGCAGTATTTTTGGGAGGGGGGGGAAAGAGGAGGGATAGGGGGGAGGGTAAGAGGCGGTGGAAAAAAGGGGGGGGTGTGTGAGAGGGAAAATAATAAAGTGTGGAAAAAAGTACCATCTCTCCTTTGATTTATTAGAATGGATTTCCACAAAGTGAAGCCTGAAACCATCGAGTTTACAAAGAATATTGTTTAATTAAGTTAAAAAAAGGAAAAGAGCAAGGAGAAAATGATGTGCTGGTCACATCAGATTTTTTCTGAATGCATATAAATTGAAACTTAATTGAGGATACAATTACAGATATACTAGCATCATGTAAGAATATCAACAGGATCTTTATGAACACCATCATCAAGTGGTCACACCAAGTTTTAAGGTTCCAAGATTTTTTCTTGATACAAAATGTCTTCTGAACAAAAGAGCATTTTACAGCAAAAATATATTCAATAATTTTGCCATGTCCTTGTTGTACTTATTCTAAATTCAATGTATTCATACATATTTTTAGGTATATTTCAATGCCCTATTTCAATAAAAATGATAGGGAAAGACCCAAGTAATACTGGATCCTTGAGGCGTTTGTAAGATATAATACTCCTATTACAGCAGGTTTTCCACATTTGCTTATGGCCAATGAGTTGCTCATGGTTGCAGCTTAATGGCTTAGTGAAAGACTATTTCAAAGAACACACCAAAATAATGTCAAAATCCTTTTCTAATAATGCACCACATTTGAAATCAAATTTAGTTGAGAGTATCAAATTAAAAAATAGCAAATGGTAAACAAGTAAGAAAGCAAAAAATTATATACTTCTCTGTATCCTCATGAGCAACTGAAAGATGATATCCTTCTTCCAAAGCAATAACTCCACTAAACAGCTGCATTTCCAATTCCTTTTCACATTCACTATCACCCAAACAGTCTAAAAGAGCACACACACAATCTGTTGCTGCTTCATGAACATTAGAGGGAGCCTGCCGAAATAAATACACATAATTATTATCACTGATACCTTTTGAATATTTGTATTCACTGGAATTTGATACACATATAAGCCAATCGAACTTATTCATGCTAATGTATATGTGAAAACATCTTGAAGCTATTGCACATAGCTTTGCCTTTTGAAGTATAATACTAGTCCATTAAGAAGTTTTTATAATGTGCAAAAAATTCCCCATGTAAACAATATTTACATGACTACTCCAGCCTCTTTACCTATTACAGTACCTGGAATAGCAGGCTGAATTATTTTTGTGCATGGAATCACATCAATTGTTACACAAAATGAGCTACAATTGATCATGATTCTTATTTCCTCTACTCACCCTTTTAGAGTGGGAAAATAGCAACAAATAGCAGGGAATCACGTTGAAACATTGCAAAAACCATGTGCCTAATATGCAACAGTAGAATACGTGTTGAAATGTGCCCAAATTATTCTTCTGTAATCTCTCCAGTGATGAGTGTGGGCTCAACATCCCCCACTTTCTTCTCCCTTAAGCCTCTCTTTGTTGTTTTTAGCTTCCGCCTGTATTGACTACAGCTGGCATTCTAAACCTTCTTTTTTCTCTTCCTCGCTTTATCTACCCTTCTACATTCCTGCCCTATAAGCATTCCCTATGGAAGGAGTAGCCCAACCAAGAATTTTTCTGCATTATTCAGGTACTTCTCTTCCCCCATCCTCCTCAGCACCTCATTCCTCACCCTCACTATCCATTTCATTTTCTTTTCCACCACCACATTATAAAACAATTAGAACATTTCTGATCCCACTTTATAATTATCCACAACTCAGGTCCATATACAACTACACTCGGCACTAAACATTGGGTGAGCCCATTTCTTAGCTCAATCAGAATTCTTGAATGAGTTAGCAATACTTTCATCCTTCCCAAGGCTTCTGTTTCCATTCAAATTCAGCTTTTTTTCTTTGTTTGACTCCCATTCCAAGCCATCATACTTTTGGGAATAATTTCACTTGAATCAGCTTTTTTCCTTCTAACTTTTTATTGATAGGACCCACTTCCTTTCCAATTCTCATCCTTTTTGCCTTGATAATATCTACCCCCATTATAACTAATTACAAGTATATAAAACCATAAACACAGTAATCAACCCGAAGGTCGGTTTAGTAGGTGATGGTAGAGCTCACCCATGTACTAAGCCCGACGACGTGTGAATATTCACACATCAGGGTAGGGGGGCCAGTTCCTTTCCCTGTGCCGGTTATGGTTTCCCAGGAAGATCTGGTACCCGAAAAATCAAATAGCTTGGGTGGAGCTGCAGGTGCCCAGAGTGCCTAGCCCGAGAATCGAACCCGGGACCCTCCGGTCAGTAGTCCAATGCTCTACTCACTAGACCACCGCGACCTCCCAAGTATATATAATACACATATATATATATATACTAATTACAAATTTCTTCTAAATGTTTTGCTCAAACATATTACATTCATTTGTATACACGGCAAAAGGGTGATTCCACAAATACATGTTTTGTTGTATATGATGACAGTTGAGTGTATTAGCAAAGGATATAAGGACAATAATAGAGGGGAGAATGTTGGGCAAGCGAGGAAAGGGCAGGAACAGGATAGGGATGTTGGACGGGATGAAGGGAGGAAAGAAGTACACAGAGATGAAGAGGGACCTGATGTAGATTAGGTTGCTGGATTGGGTTTTATTTGGAGTTACAAAATGTATATTTGATAGTTGTGTCCATCCAAAAACCTACCTTCACTGGTAGATTACCTTATAATAGTATAATAATAATAATATAAGGACAATAAATGGTGATAAATTTAGAACAGGAAAAATGATAGATATTACTGGCTTAAACAATACTTCAAATAATGAAATCCTGTAAAATATTTTTATCAACTTCAATTTCATGATAACGTTTACTTGAGCACCATACTGAAAGTCAGAATTTTCTGACATATACCAGTATCTGAAAGTAGATACACTGCCAAAAATCATACAAATAAAGGAGTAAATTAGCACTTTCAAAAATGTCAAAGCTAGGGAGATCTCTCGTAACAGCTTAACTATTGAAATGGTCCCAGCCAAAGAAAATAAAAGATCTACAAATATTTTTCAAGAAATTCGGAAAACAGCAAAGATCCCACAGAAATGGGAAGTGGCCTTCAAACATTCATTACATAAAAAAAGAGATAATAAGGAGATGTACAACTAGAGGAATTTACTTTTTACCAGTTGCCTATAAAACACCTACAAATATTTTATTGGACAGAGTATGAAGAACACTGGATAATCATTTAGTTGAATAAAAAAAACCATAAACACAGTAATCAACCCGAAGTCGGTTTAGTAGGTGATGGTAGAGCTCACCCATGTACCAAGCCCGACGGAGTGTGAATATTCACACATCAGGGTAGGGGGGCCAGTTCCTCTCCCTGTGCCGGTTATGGTTTCCCAGGAAGATCTGGTACCCGAAAAATCAACTAGCTTGGGTGGAGCTGCAGGTGCCCAAAGGCCTTGCCAGGGAATCAAACCCGGGACCCTCCGGTCAGTAGTCCAACGCTCTACCCACTAGACCACTGCGACCTACTTTAGTTGAATATCAACGTAAATTAAAAAGGGGCAGATCTCGCTCAGAGCAAATATTCAATCAAAAGTCAATAATCCAACGGAGGTTACTGAACTCTTTTGGGGTAAAATAGTTGCAATATTTGTAGATTTCAAAAAAGAGCACTTGACTTTGTTAAACCTTAGACCAATTATTATATTAAACCAATAACCATGATAAACTAATAACCATACCTAACCATAATAACCATAATAAAATAAATAAACAATTAACCAATAAATATTAAACCAATAATTATAATAAATTACTGGTGTTCTTGTCCTGAATACAGTTGCAGGGATAAATCAGCAGTATGATGTCTGTCCAATAAATATGTGAACTGAGGCCATAAAAACTTTATTTTGCAAAATTTAGTCTATATCGATTTTGTCTCCTTCAAAGCACTCTCCATTCGTTGCTATGCACTTATTCCATCTTCTTTTCCACTGTCTAAACCACCCTTGGAAGTCCTTGGCAGCTAGGCTTTTTAGTTGTCTCATTGTTTCTTGCTTTATTGTGTCCACATCTTCCCAGTGATGTCCCCTCAGCACACTTTTGCATTTTGGGAATAGGGAAAAGTCACAGGGGGTGAGATCTGATGAGTAAGGAGAGTGATCAAGGATGGTGATTGAATTTTTTGCCAGAAACTGGCGAACAATCAATGCTGAATGTGCAGGTGCATTGTCATGGTGAAGGATCCATCCATCATGTTCAGTTAAAATAGTGTGCACTGTTGATTTCCCTAAATTCAGTTCATCAGCTATCATTTGGACAGTTTTTCGACAATCGGTAAGGCCTCAGGTCCGCACACGATCAATGTTGTCATCAACACAGGTGGTTGAAGGTTGTCCCGGCCTTGCACCATCCATGCATATGGCTGCCTTGCGGCATCTTGGCCATCTTTAAAATGCTTAATTCACTTGAAAACAGATGTTTCCTTCAGAACATTATCACCATAAACAGCTGTCAACATTTCAGTAATTTAAAACAGTTTCTGGCGTAACTTGGTATTTCAGTAATTTCTTTTTAACTTTTATGCACTTCACCTAAAATCTTGATGTTGATTCGTTGCTCCGTGATTTCATCAATTTCCGTTTTCGACAAACAGTAAAAACAAGGACAACAGAAACTAACATAACTGGCACCATACACACAGTTCGAGCAAGCATCTTGTTTTATCATCATTACTTGCTAGAGAGTACTTGTGACTACATTATAAAACATTTTACCAATTTACATTTATTATTACATTTTACAAATGACATACAATTGATATTGATGCAAACTCATTAAGCATAATTTGAAACTTAGAAACCCTGCATGGCATTTCTTCGCCTAGATACAAGGGTCTGTTCCAATGTGTCATTCAAATGTTCCTAATCTTTTTTAGGAAGATACAAAAATCATTAATCATATTTTCTAGTGAAGTTTAGTAATAAATCAACATTTATTATTCCTCCAATTTATAGCTTAAAGAAATAATTCATACAAAAATAGAAATTCAACAGGTTTGCATCAGTAAGAACTTAAGGGCATACTGTCAGGAGCTTTCAACTACAATGATTTCATCAACATTTTTTTCTTCGTCAGTTAAATTATTTTTTTAATTAAAGCATTTCATATTATTTTCTACAATAGGTTTTTAATTATGCACCTACCTGATGGTTGGCAAGAATGTGGAAAGCATGTGCTACAATGATATTATTGGAAACTTCTGATAATGTTATTGCCTGAATGGAAACCCATGATGTAAAACATCGTAGAACTTTCACGTGCATGTTAGGATTTTCACTGCCATTTGAGAGACATGCCTTCTGCAGAAGAAATAAAAAAAATTGTTTCCATTTTAGTCAGAACATTATAACAAGAATTTTTAAAGGTTTCTACTAATGGTAGCAGATCATTTTTGGACATTTGACATAAGACCAGCAACACTTTCATTGAAAAGTCTAACACATCACCAAAAGATCTTGATGGGACTTAAATGATTTTACAATTAGGAAGATGAATGAAGTTACATTTCTCATCAGTTGTATCCTGCATTAATTTTAACTTGAAAGCATGATTATCAGAACTCATATCATGGTTACCAGTAATTCAAGGAGAATACATCCATCCAATGTTACACAATCAATACATCCAATGTTACACAATAAATTACAGTAAAATTGGGTGTAGAACAATATAGCAGCTTTTAGCTACATTTCATACATGTAATCTAAACTTCTTTCTTAGAACAAAACACAATGAATATATAGTACTACTACAGTCATTTGTCACTGCTATTGCAAAACATGCAACAACAGTAAGCATGAAGTAAATACTTGCTTAAGACCATTAGTTTACATCACAAATACAGAACTATATCAGAATAAGATAAATCAACTAAATAATACTACTAATACTCAACTCTTTCATTCTTGTAGTGCAAAATTCAGTAATATCAAGTTCTGAAACTTAGGCTTATCCCAATCACACACACACATCACGAATTCAACAACTTTAAAACAGCCATTAAATACGTCATGAGTAAATGAGTAAATTCCACTAAATAAGATAAAATAATCCCATTTAAAATAAAAAACATGGAAACTAGACAACTTACCAAACATTCAGATACAATTTTTGCACTTGTTTTTAACTCCTGAATGATTTCGGTGCGACGATTTGCTCCGAGTCTTAAAGATCTTGAATTAACTTCTTCAGGAAGAACAGTGAGTATTTCTATCAAGGGCCATAAGTTTCCCTGTCCAAAACTCTTGATGAGATCTTCAAGTGGTTTACGCCACTGTGCCATTAGCAGTGCCAGATCGGCTAAGGCTAAGCATAACTACAAAATAAAACAGTACAGAGTAGAACAAAGTTAAACATTCATTAAACAACTTGACGAAAAATATTTAAACAAAAAATTGTTAAGTGCAAGATATACTCAAATACGGATACAACTACATATATCTTAGTTTACCTGAGTGACTATAATGGGATCCGTTTGGTCATTAACTTGGCTTATATGTTCTATTAATGAATCCCGCAAGGATGTGTGGGATTCACTCGGTAGTTCATAAAATGAAAGCTGTATTTTGGTTCTCATTGTCTGTGCAGCGAAGTAACAACACTCCAAGTCTCTTTTTTGATGCAGCATTTCGTCTGCCACTTTCCAAGCGTACACCTGAATTAAAAATGTACACAATTAGTGCCAAATCACTAGTGTTGTTAGGTTGACATGATATAAAACACGTCCGTACAATTAGTTCACACTTGACCCAATGATTGAAAAAATTTGTAATTAAGCCGGGCTTTGGTTGTTTAACCATATTGGCCAATTTTAATATAGACTCAATGCTGAATTTAATCTTACCGATCTTTGTAAAGTACCCAACCATTGTGAAGCCTTCTCTTTCCCTGTTGTATCAGGATTATGATTTAGCGTATAAATAGCTTGATATACTGTATCTATGGGAGGCAAAGACTCCATTTTTACAACTAATACCACTAGAAATCACATTCAAAAGGAATAAGAAATTCAGGTAATCCGTTTTCTTCCCTAACTTCACGAACAACGTGAATTAAAAATATTGTCTAATTTAACGATTGCAACGCTCACCGTGCTCGATTGTTTAACTTCCTTGCGCGCGCCAATGTGATTGTGTTATTCTTGAATTCCGAAATACATTAAATTTGTAATTAAGATAGTGAGCCGTAATCAGGAATCTCCAACCAATTTTTCCAAGTGACAAGTAGCAATATACGACCAGGTTTTTGAAATATTTATGAAAACGTTGGAAAAATTGTAGCAGAATGGATGTTGATGGTCTTCCTATAATAGGCCCTGGTGTCAATTATACCGAAGTATAACGTTTGGTCCTAGGTTAAATATTTTTAATTAAACATAAGATTAATGCACGTTCGTAATTCGCTTTCCAGGTAAGACCAATAGATCACAAGAGGACATTGGCTCTGATAAACCACTTTATAACTAACACTGTGTGTTTTTTAAATAAGTTTTCGAGGTCTTGTGAAGCAAAGCTAGGAAAATTTGAAGACAAAATACAGAAGTTAGAAGCCTCTCTCAGTATACTCGAAGCAAAGGTGAGAACTTTTACTGGGAATTTTAAAGGAATTGTTGCCATTTGTATGTTATATTTCGTTAATCGTCGCATAATCTTGTTTAAGCAATATTTAATGAATGCTCACAACTTGTGCTGAATAATTTCATAATTAGTATTTTCAAAGGACTGGTCGTACGTAATTACTACATTTTATTTAAATCCTGTCTTCAACTTCCTTCAGTATGCCTACAATCCAATCACCCTTATAAACTTGGTATTATATAAGCCTAGTCATTTTGGTAATTCCATATTTTCTTAATATTGAAAAGGCTTTCGGCATGGGCCATTTTATTCTTTTGTGGAAAAAATAATATAACAATGTACCCTATGGTTAAATTAAGTAAAGTAGGGATGCCTATGGATTATAATGGTATTCATTGGAGTCACTTGTATCCTGTTTTCATGCATGTTTTTTTTTTCATTTTCTTGAGCACACTAACACTACAGTCTCCAAGTATAATAATCTGCTGATGACTATTTTCTAGAAATAATAGGCGAGATATTCGCAGCCTTCTGATTAATATGGAAGAAGTTTCATGCCCTTATCTTTTGGGTGATTTTTGTCTTGCACTTCCCTGATGCACTTTCATTACTGTGGCTAGCCCTAGTGTAAAAACATCTAATATTTTTTAGTTGTATGGCATGGTGGTGCTAGTTAATGAGTGGGGCACAGACTCCCCCATGCTTTGACTGTAAAATTTAAGGATACTTGATATCTCTCGATACATGAAGTTAAGTCACCCTAGCAATGTGTTAAACAAGTTTCCTTGTATTTCTGGTAGCAGTGAAAGTAATTGACCTCAACTCATTATTAGTACACATTTTTACATGTCATGATATTTTCAATTCTTTAGCTCCAGTTCCAATGACATAGGGTAAGAGCGGTATGTGGTGATTAATCTATTTCCTTTCACTTTTTAAGCTTTAAATTATCTTTTCTCTTGTGAAATTTACTGAATATTTGAAATGTATTTCTTAAATATGGGTGAAATTTAGGGACTTATAACAAAATATTTCTCCAATTGTTATGGTTTACCCTAAATTGTTATTAAGGAATGTTAATTTTAATTATCTTTAAGGAAGATGAAACCCAGTATTATTGCACTGGAGTACCAGGTTTTCACTCTTAATTACCCAACTGAAATTTTCATCTAACAAATATTGAAAGAAATCAAGAGCTCTACGACCTCAGGTTAAAATAATAAGAGGGAAAAACTCCCAATGCCCATAATAATTATTTATTATATTAAGTTATTACGGCCATTGGAGTTTTTCCCCCTTATTATTTTAACAATATTGTAAGGGAAAGCTTTGAGAGAATATGGAGGGAATAAGCAGTTAGTTATTTAATCCTATAATAATTCATGAAAATAATATGCTGAATGGAAAGTGAATAGGACTCTGGTTTGAAATAAAAAATTGTGTGACACAAGGATGCTTAATGCCACCAAGACTGTCCAATGGTTTTATAGATAAATTTGTGAGAGGGGTGCTTTGATGAGGCCAGTGTAATGTTTGAGATGAAAGTATAGTCATTTCTCCACATTAAGCTGACAATACATTATCGCTCTCTGAGGTCGCACAAGATCTTTGGGGAGCCATGAATAATTTCATTGAGGTAGCCAAGAGTGAAATTAAAAATAATAATAAACTTTATTCATCTTAATCATATTTACATATGGTAGATGTCATTTTTACAGGAACATAATAACACACTACAGAGCACAATATACAATCACATAAAATACGTATGCATAGATATAACGCTAAACACTACACCTTATAGTTACTAACCACACCACATAGACACTAAACCTTATAAATAAAACAGTTTCTGGCGTAACTTGGTGGAAAATCTTCATACTGACTTTTAATAATCAAACCACTTTACTTTTCCACATAAACTTTTTAATTTTTACAACCCAGGTTTCATTATAGCATAACATCATCAGGTCTATGATGTTATGCTATAACGAAACCTGGGTTGTAAAAATTAAAAAGTTTATGTCGAAAAGTAAAGTGGTTTGATTATTAAAAGTCACTAAACCTTATAATTTTAGGCTAGTAAAATCGAGCTCATAATGCATTCTTTTGTCTAGATATTTGTTGCATGTTCATACATTCACAAATATAGGACATTTCTGATATCAACTTCACAATTTTAGAAAAAATACAATATATATGTATTGCAGGGGGTCATGGTAGTCCAGGGGTAGAGTGTTGAACTATTTGCTGGAGGACCTGGGTTTGATTCCCAGGCATGCCTCTCTGGGTACCTGCAGCTCCACCCAAGCTATGTGATATTTCGGGTACCAGATCTTCCTGAGAAACCATAAACGGTGCAGGAAAAGGAACTGGCCCCCTACCTTGACGTGAATTTCACGTGCCATTGGGTTTAGTACTGGGTGAACTCGATCATCACCTACCAAACCGACCTTTGGGTTGATTACTGTGTTTATGGATTTTTTTATGTATAAATTTTTGAAATAGGCGATGCCCGAATAAATAAAAGTGCTGATATAGGTTTTTAAAACATAGAAACACAAAGAAAGGACCCTCACATATGTGTTTTGATGTTTCAATGTCACGGCCGTCATCATCAGAATGCTGTTCTCAGGGGAAGAGCAGAGAGGATACGTGTGGGAGGGGGTGAGGGGAAGAGAGGTAAGGGATGAATAGGAAATGGACAAGGGGATAGGAGGGGATATATTGGATGGATTCAGTGGGCTGGATACAGCCCTGGAGTTTTAAATGACTGGAACATCCAGATATGTCCTATCTCATGGGTTCTCACCTCTATGCTGCTTGAAGACTTGGGAAGGGTTTCCATCACCGAAACAGAGAAGCAGTCATCGAAACATTGGTCATGAGAAGCAGTGTGAGTAGGGATGGGATAATTAAGGAAGATGGGAGATTTGGTTGAATAGCGGTGTTATTCATGTGGAGGGACAGGGTGGTGGTGCATTCACCCACATAGAAGGCAGGTCAGAAGTTACAGGAGAGGTGGTTTGAATGTAATGTTTTTTGAAGTGTAGATGGTGTCAGGTTGGGAATTGATAGTAAGGGAGATGGCAGCTTTTGCAGCATGGGTAGTTCCATGGTGTGGACAGGGAAGGAAAAGAGACAGGGGTGCCCGAAGGTGGTGTTGTCAACTTGAAGATGCCTCGCACGTTCGACAGGCGTTTAAACAAAATGGAGGGACAGTGTGGGAATGAAAGTGATGTGGACTGACTGTTATTGATAATTGGGAAGAGTATGTTTTATTTTATAGATATATATTAGTAAATAAGCCATTATATGTGGCATTCATGGACTTGGAGAAGGCCTTCGACAATGTAAGAAACTAGAAGCGCTTGGAGTGGATTACAACGACAGAAGAATTATCCATAACCTATACAAGAATCAGGTTACAAGAATGCAAACTAAAAATGGGAGAAAAATAGAAGCCAAAATAAACAAAGGAGTAAGACAAGGATGTAACCTCTCACCAGCAATATTCAACGTATACCTGGAAGAGGCAATAAAAGAAACAAGAATTGGGTATCAAAGGAGTCAAGGTAAATGAGGAAGAAATTAACATGCTCCAGTTTGCAGATGACATTGCAGTAGTGGCGGAAAAGCGAGAGGACTTGCAAGCAACTCTAAATGCTATGGATCAAGTGATGGGGGAATATAATATGAACATCAACAAGAAGAAAACTAAAATCCTTGTGTGCCGAAGAGAGAATTTGAATGCAGATATCACAATTCAAGGGGTGAAACTAGAACAAGTGGAATCCTTCATCTACCTGGGCAGCAGCATAATATGGGATGAAAGAAGTTTGACCAACATCAAGCAAAGAATAGCCCAAGCTAAGAATGCATTCATGAAGAAGAGGCAATTAATACTATTAGTAGTATTATAGTAATAGTATTAATACTATTACTAGTATGTTCAAAGAACCTAAGACTGGAAACAAAGAAGCAATTTGTCAAGACTTTCGTGTAGAGCATGGCACTCTATGGTTCCGACACTTGGAACAGTGGAAAAGTGGACCAGCGAAGAATGGAAGTCTTTGAAGCATGGTGCTGGAGGAGAATGCTGAAGATTAAATGGACAGACAAAGTGAGGAACGAGGAAGTATATAGAAGAGCAGAAGAGGATAGAACCATATGGAGACCTCTACAGCAAAGAAGAAATAGATGGATTGGATACACATTGAGGCACAATGGATTGATTAGGTACATAATAGAAGGAAAGATCACACGAGGAAGACCAAGAGACATGTACATAGGACAAATTAAGAAAGACGTAAAACAGAAAAGGTATCAGGGATTGAGGGAGTTGACATTCAATAGAGGCGAATGGAGGGCTGCAATGAACCAATCCTAGGATAGAAATACTGATGATGATGATTACATATATATATTTTATTTATATATTTTTTATATATATATTTAACGGTTGACGGTGAACTCGCATATGTGCTCAACTCGTTGCCATAGAGAGGAGCTCAGTCTTCTCTTGTGCCGATTATATTAACATAACAAAGTAATCAACCCAAAGGTCAGTTTGGTGGGTGATGGGAGAATTCACCCAGTACTAAGCCCGGTGGCATGTGAAATTCACGCATTAGAGTAGGGGGACAGTTCCTTTCCCTGTCCCAGTTATGGTTTCCCTGGAAGATCTGGTACCCATAAAATCACATGGCTTGGGCAGAGCTGCAGGTGCCAAGAAGGGCTTGCCTGTGAATCGAACCCGATATATATATATATACGGGGCGTATTCTTAAAGGAAGTACCGTTTGCTTATATTTAAATATTGGCGCTTCAGAACACAGTTTTGCCCCTGCAGCGCCATCTACTGATTCATTGAGAAGTTATAGCGGCATTTGGTTTGTTTCAGAAGTTGTTTGCTTGTCCGTGCATGCAAACAACAATGTCCGCGACAATCGTTGATCCCGCCAGCTGTGAAGTGCGTTCTGTCATACGATTCTTGTATGCAAAAGGATTGTCGGCTGCTGAAATTCATCGGGAATTATGCCTAGTTTATAAACCTACAGTTATGAGTGAAGGAAAGGTTAGACAATGGTGCTGTGATTTTAAAAATGCACGAACAAATGTCCACGACGAAGAGCGAAGTGGTAGGCCCAGTATTCTGACCGATGAAATTGTTTCGCAAGAGGAACAAAAACTGCGATGTGATCGTCGATTGACAATTAATGGCCTGGCTGAACAATTTCCTTAACTTGGACGCACTACTGTCTACAATATTGTTACGGAAAACCTCGGATACCACACATTGCGTGCAAGGTGGGTACCGAAAATGCTCACCGACCACCACAAAGAGCAAAGAATGTCCGGTGGACGAGAGTTTTTGGGTCGTTGGGAACTCTTTAAACCACCCACCGTACAGTCCTGACCTTACACCCAGCGACTACTTCCTCTTATTGCACTTGAAAGAGTGGTTCGGTGGACAACGGTTCGAAACCGAAGAGGAACTCAAGAATGGCGTTGTCGATTGGTTCAACCCTCAGGCGGCGAGTTTCTATGCAGAGGGGTTAAAGAAGCTGGTGCAGCGGTACGAAAAATGCTTAGAAGTGAGCGGCGATTATGTAGACAAGTGAATTAGGTTTGTAGCTAACTAAAAGTGCCAATAAAATGTGTTTCATATGAGTATATTTTTTCCTGTGACCAAACGGGCCTTACTTTATGAACACGCCTCGTATATATATAGGTAAGGGCGGCGGGTTAGGAAATGGAATTTAGAAGCATTAAATGGATTAACGAGGAAAGAGTATCAGCAGGCTGTAGAGGAAATCATGGATGATGGTAAAGAACTGAGCACTATCGAAGAAAAATGGGAATATATCAAGCAAGCCACAAAAGACACCATAGGAACCGAAAACGGGAAAAGGATAAGGAAACCATGGGTAATGGATGAGATGATTGCAAAGATGGACGAGAGAAGAAGATGGAAAAATGTAAACACAGAGATAGGCAAAATGAAGTACAAAGAGTTAAACAATAAATTGAGAAGGGCCACAAATAAAGCAAAAGAAGAATGGTGGAAAATGCAATGCAAGGATTTGGAAAGTTTACAGAAGAAGGGTGAAATTGGTGCTCTATACTGCAAGGTTAAGTTATTATCAGGAAGTAAGAAGGCAAGATCTGTGCTAAGAGTTAAAGATAAGTAGGGTAAGATTATAGTTGAACCAGGAAAAATCCAAGAGAGATGGAAGGAATATATATAGTATAAACAGTGTATGGTAAAGAACTTAGGCCGACAAGGTTAGACATAGAAAAGGAACATGATGTAGAAGAAGATAGCTTAGGTCCAGGCATACCCGACAATGAAATAGAAAGGGCATTAAAGGAGATGAAAGCAAATAAGGCCATGGGGGTGGACGACATTCCTGTAGAACTGTTGAAATGTTTAGGAAAATGTGGGAAGAAGGCCCTATATGGACTGATTCATAGTATCTATGATGAAAGAATCTGGCCGGAAGATTTTGTGAGATCGGTGTTAGTTCCTATTCCAAAAAAGGCAAAGGCTACATCATGTGAGGATTACAGAACAATAAGTTTGATATCCCATGCAACTAAAGTTATTCTCAGGATCATCAACAAAAGGATAGAGAGTAAGGCAAATGATTACATAGGGGATGATCAGTTTGGGTTTAGAAAAGAAAGAGGTACGCGTGATACCATTGCAGTAATGAGATCAGTAATCGAGAGGAATATAGAATACAATCAGGACGTATTTGCCTGTTTAGTAGATTTCGAAAAAGCGTTTGATAGAGTGAATTGGGAAAAATTAATGCATGTATTGCAGAAAATAGGAATGGATTGGAGGGACAGGAGACTGATCCGCAACCTGTACATGTCTCAGACTGCTCAGGTGCGAGTGGGAAACGGTGAGTCTGGATGGGCAGTGTTAGGAAGAGGTGTAAGGCAGCGTTGCCCATTGTCACCGGTGCTGTTCAACGTATATGTGGAGGAAATGATTAAAGAAGCATGGGAAGAACTGGAGGTAGGAATGAAAGTCAGAGGGGAATTTGTAAAATCGGTTAGGTTTGCTGATGACCAAGCATTTGTTGCTCAGTCAGCCAAGCGGTTGCAAGCATTGTTGAGTGAATTGGGAGGTTCAGTGCAATAGATATGGGATGAGAATCAATATTGATAAAACAAAGGTTATGCGATTTTCCAGAAAGAAAAAGGCTAAGCTAAATATTAAAATAGGCAGGGAAATAATAGAGCAGGTAGAACAGTTTACATATCTCGGAAGTGTTTCGGACCAATACGGTCAAAGTGGTAGGGACATAAACAGAAGAATTGCCCTAGGCAAGGAGGCTTTCTCAAGGAGGAGGGAGTTGATGACGGGGACATTGAGGAGGGATGTTAAGACAAGACTCGTAAAAACTCTTATATGGAGCGTAGCTATGTAAGGCACGTAAACGTGGTCACTGAAGCCGGAGGATAGACGTAGATTGGAGGCTTTTGAAATGTGGGTGTGGAGAAGAATGGAGAAGGTGAAATGGATCGAAAGGAAAACAAATGAGGAAGTACTGGAGATGGTGGGTGAGGAGAGGGGTTTGTTGAGAGAAATCCTATGGAGGCAGGAAAAATGGATGAAAGGCGTATTGAGCGGTAGTGGAATGTTGAAGAAGGTAATAGAGGGGAGAACGTTGGGCAAGCGAGGGAAGGGCAGGAACAGGATAGGGATGTTGGACGGGATGAAGGGAGGAAAGAAGTACACAGAGATGAAGAGGGACCTGATGTAGATTAGGTTGCTGGATTGGGTTTTGTTTGGAGTTACAAAATGTTTATTTGATAGTTGTGTCCATCCAAAAACCTACCTTAACCGGTAGATTACCTAATAATAATCATAATAATATATATATTGTGTGTGTGTATTTTTATATGTATACACACACATGCCACTATACTACTATATTTACATATTATTTGTCGGCATTGATGTGTAGTGACAATTCCAGAAATTAATTCATTTACACAATAGAACTTATTATATTTTGATAGGTTGAACAGCTTTTTCTTGAAAACAGGTACTTTTGTTTCATATTTCATGGGGAACTTTATTGAATAGCCTTAAGGCCATTGCTTTGGGACCATGAGCAGTATTGTGTGTTCTGATTTCATAGTAATGTGCATAGGTGGGATAGAAATATTCAAAGCTTTTGTTGAAGAACTTCAAGAAAAATATATCGGACCACTCATGGGAATTTAATAAGTCACAAAAGGTGATCATATTCTGATCAGAGAAATACCTTTTGTAGATTTTTTACTTTCATTAGATGTGGACTTAGCAGTTGTAGAAATAAGTGGGTAGTGATCTGATAGCTGGGCATTAATGGTATTTATTTGTCCCAGTTAAGATGGATATTAGTCAGTGCATTATCTCAAACAGTTTGAGAACTAGCACTAAATCTAGTAGGTTCACTGTTGGTATCGTAGATGTTAAATGAGATTAGTAAATCCGTGAATTCCTTTTTAGCTTTAGAATTGTCCATAAAATTACAATTGAAAACACTTGTAATTTTTATGCAAATGTCATGGATGGACCTATGGATTATTTTCAAGAGTTTCATTAGTTTGGTAAGGAAAACACCTAAGTCACTCTTAGGCAAACGATAATTGGTACATAAAAACAGTATTATCCATTTTGAAGCAGGAAACACAGGATTCAAGTCATTTTTCTTCATTCATTGGGAAATTCACATGAGAAACCAATTGGAATATGGGAAAAGCATTCAGAAAGTAGAATCAAAACACCACCATTCTCGTGCACTGATTGGCAAAAAGCACTAGCAAAAACTTACCCAGGCACATGAAGAGTATCAAGTTCACTTGCATTTAACCAATGTTTGTTGACACAGATCACATGGGGTTTGTACTCATTTACTAGAGCCTCAAGGTCCAGTGATTTATTATGAATGGATTGAATATTTATGCACAAGAACTTCGAATTATAGGTTATCCTTCCGGTGTTGGTTGCAGGTGTGGCTTTGGAAAAGAAAAATTGCCCACATACCATACCATAATACATTTGTCCAACATGTAACTAGTTGTGTTTGATAAGGAAAGATAATAAATTGGTGGGAAAAGTGATTGCATAGAGATTATAAACAGTGAAATAATTGAACAATGGGATAATTTTGAATGTACTTACCAAATTTTTGTAAAATATGATAGGATGGACAAATAATAATCGTTATTCATCAAAAAGCAACACTTTTCACTTTAGATGTCATCAAAATAAATGCATTTAAATGTATACATTCATACGTTGATGAAGATATAATTACGTATTGTAATTTCACACTTGAAAAGTCTAGTTCAAAATATTCATTTAAAGAATAGAAGGAATTTGAAATCAACCAATCGTCAATTACATTTTTTAACTTATTACAGCTAATCAGTCTTACAGTATGGGGTAGTTTGTTATTGAATTTAGCGGCCAAGGTTATCCAACTGGTTGCAGGTTTTGGACAAATTGTATTGGGTAATGTTAAACATATTTCTTGACCTTGTTATGGCTGTGTATATTGCCTCTTAATACAAAGTTATTTACATAATCTTTGACATGAATTAAGCACTTGTAATTGTATATGTAAAAACTCTGATATGGAGCGTAGCTATGTATGGCGCGGAAACGTGGTCACTGAAGCAGGAGGATAGACGTAGATTGGAGGCTTTTGAAATGAGGGTGTGGAGAAGAATGGAGAAGGTGAAGTGGACCGAAAGGAAAACAAATGAGGAAGTACTAGAGATGGTGGGTGAGGAGAGGGGTTTGTTGAGAGAAATCCTATGGAGGCAGGAAAAATGGATGAAAGGCGTATTGAGCGGTAGTGGAATGTTGTAATGGAATGGAAGAGGGTAATAGAGGGGAGAATGTTGGGCAAGCGAGGTAAGGGCAGGAACAGGATAGAGATGTTGGACGGGATGAAGGGAGGAAAGAAGTACACAGAGATGAAGAAGGATCTGATATAGATTAGTTTGCTAGGTGGGGAGTCACAAAATGTTTATTTGATAGTTGTGTCCATCCAAAAACCTACCTTAAATGGTAGATTACCTAATAATAATATAATAATTGTATATGTTGAAGATCATCATAACTCATAGACTGACAACTATTGAACGACAGTGATAATGATGCACAGAGCTGGTTAAAATCCTGCCTTCTTTTGAGATATAAGCAGAGCTTTTGTGTCCCTTGCATGTCCCCAAAGTTTTAGGTCATAACTTAGGTGACTTTGGAGGAAAAAAAGGAAGTCTCACATATTTCTCAGGAACATTGCTATTAAGTCTCTTGATTAGGAAGAGATTTTTGGAAATTTTTTTTGGAGATTGCAGTTATGTCACCATTCCAGGAGAGATTAGAGTCAGTCTTAGCTTGACAGAGTTTTCAGCTATACTAGCACTGCCAAAGTTTAACATAAGATATTTCTTCTCTTCACAATATAAAAATAGTTTATCAGCTGAGAAGCAGTCACAGTTTATTTTTGCACTTCTTTCAGCTCTTCATGTGCTAATTTAGGATTTTTCGATTTATTTATAAAAGTAGTGTCATCAGCGTACAAGATACAATACATTTAAATTTTAATATGGGGTTATGAACTTTAGTTCAAAGCCCTCTCTGCCATGGTACTGCAATTTTTGAATGAGGATTGTGTGGTCTACACAATGGAATGCTGAGGAGAGATCAAACAATGAGAGAGATAAGCGCAGTCTTTCTTCGAAAGCACATCCTATTTGTTTTAACACACATTCAACAACTTGCTGTGTAGACTTTCCCAGTGTAAAGCCAAATTGTGAAGAGCTGAGTAAGTTCATTCTCTCTAAATATTTGTTTTTATGTGGGCATTGTCAATAGCCTCAATGACTTAGCCAATCACAGGAATGATGGAGATGGGACAGTAATTTTTCGTATCATTTTTATAGCCCTGCTTATAAATTGTTATTACTTTGGAATATTTTAGGACATCAGAAAAGTGTGCAGACCAGATATATGAATTAAATGACCCCAAGACAGTGGGTTGGAAAGTGGATGAAGAATGGTCTTAATAGTGGAGGCATCACTACAATAGTTGGAGGCATCACTTTGTGGAAGTGATTCATACTGGAAAAGAAAATACTTTGTTCTTTTATGCACGTTTTTATTAAGTACAACCTAGGTTTCGACTTACAAAGGCATCATGATAATGATTTTGTAAGTCGAAACCTAGATTGGGCTTGATAAAAACGTATATGGAAGAACAAAGTATTTTCTTTTCCAGTCTTACTAATATCATTAGAGAGACCATAGACATTTTAGAGTCATCAAAGAAATTAAAGCGTATAAATACCAAAAGGAAAGTTCATTAAATGAAGAACACAATGTATTTTTTCACTGTTCTTTATTTCGGTACTACTAGTTTCAACACCTAGGCATCATCATCAGGTACAATACATTTGTATCTGATGATAATGCCTAAGCGTTGAAAATAGTAGTACCAAAATAAAGAACAGTGGAAAAATACATTGTATTCTTCATTTAATGAATATGAACTTCCACAAAGTTGAGCCAGAAACAATCAGACCTGAGAAGTATCATAAAATCAATTTTTTTACCAAGATAGCAAAAATTGAAAGGCAGAAGTTGTACTTCTCACCACATTTAGCTTGAAAGTTAAACTTAGGTGTGCTGTAATAAACAAAATGTAGACTAAATACAATTGGTATGAGTTCTTGAGTATGCTTGATAAAAGTAAGAAATATGGGGTAAGGGATAAATGAATCTTGAAATAATGTGGATTGGCTGTACCAATAATAGATGATCATGAAAGAATTTTGTTATGCTGCCTTGGTCATGTTGGGAATAGAAATGGATCACCAAAGAGATACAATAGGGAAGAGTAAGCGGTCTGAGGTGAAGGGGCAGTATGAGAAACTCGAGGGTGAATGTGGTTGAAGAGACTCTTTAAAACAAGGCATATTACATCTCAGGAAAAGAAGAGTATACATGAGGGTCACAGCTATGGAGTATGGAAGGACATGGTAGTATGAAAGAAATTAGTGAAAGTTGTAAATTTATGTAAATAAATTGAAATTGGGCTACATGTCCAAATTTGCCCACATTAATGAAAAGCACTTATATATTCACCACATCTGTACTTTCAACACATTATAAGCCAGGATATGAACTTGCCCACTCCAAAAGTGAATGAAGTGAATAGTTGAATAGGCCCTAAAAACTATTTTGAAATCTTAGCAGGTGTAAGAATTATTTTTTGTTCAAATGACTTACATAAGATTTAGTTTCCTTTTAAACCTTTACCGTGTTTCTTTAGTACGAGGATTTTCAATCAATAGTGATATTTTTTCATACCCCTTTGAAAATGTAATTTGGTTATATTATTGGCTTAATGTATCATTCACATGCACAGGGGTAATGTTTAAGTGTAAATTGTACAAGTGGTGCGTATGTTTGCCTCTGACAATAAAATTTGTTTTCCAAGAAGGTGTGTCTTCACATTGTAAAACAGGAAAAAGTCATATTGGCTAGTTCTGGACTAATGCAAAGATAAGGAACATACTTCACATTAATTTTTACGAAATAAATCCAATTTCCCAGTTGATGCCACTATACAGAAACACATCTCATATTTTCAACAACATGTGCAAGGACCCAATGAAATTTGAATTATTTCTGAAAGAGCTCTTTATATTACTAGCTAAACTCCCATATTGACAGCTGTAGTGTTAATATTTACTTTCATTAGTGCGGTAACCATCATTCTTTCTTTAAAATTGATTTTTTCCCCTCTTTAAACATTTTAAACCATCTTCTATCTGTGCCATAGGGAAGAAAAGACTCTCAATAAGTCTCATGCAACATTACATAGGCTCTGGCTGACAATTGGTTCTAGTGGAAGAAAAATTTCAATGATACAGCTTGTCTCGAATTACCTCTTTTGTTGCCATAAGCTAACTGAATATATCTGGTTTAACTTGAAATGGCATTGAAGCAATACATGAGGAAAAAACTTGTGTATTCTAAATGTGTATTTTATGCTAACAATAAGGGAAAATTCAATTTTTGCACAAATAATTTATATAAAATTGCAAGATCACTTTATTGAGCAAATTAGTATTGACTAATTTTATTTTTGTTAGTGATAGTCATTATTATTGATAGTGGGAATTGACATTATTTGAAACCTCGAAGCTAAGCTTGGGGACCCATTTAAATATTCTATTCACCAGATGTGTTCACCAGACAGTGGGACTGACTCTCCAATATTTTAGCTCAAATTTTTTCACTCAGCCAAAGCTAGTCATAAATATACATGTATCTGCTAACCTGGCATATTGCTCTTTTTAAAAAGCGAGTATTTTTCATTCAATTAAATACATGCCTCTTAAACTGTGTCTTAATGAGAACATTCATGTGATTACAGCTGTCTTCCGTCCCGGGATTAACTGTTGCTACATCCCCAGATCCAGCTGAAGGCAGCATTCAGCCAAGTGTTGTGGAGAAAGAATTGCCAGCTGCTGATATTGTGAAAGGTTACTCAAAATTTTAACTGTATGGTCTAAAGCCATTCCCTAGTTGAAATCGTGAAGTAAAGAGTTAATTTTGAACTCCAAAGTTTGAATATTGAACACATATTCTGTTAAGTTCTCTTTAAATGATGATGAGTAGGTATTGTAGTCTTAATATAACCTTGCCTCAATTATATCATATGTATCTTATGCTTGAGTTTCGAGATTGGTATCATGATAAATTTTTCAATTTTCTCATTCCTGTCACATCATATATTCATATAATGATTTTAGTGATATCTTTTGGTCATATAATGCTTACTTTGTTTTTCTTTGAAATATTAGCACCATAAAGTAACTGTTGTATGTGTTATTGTAGAATCAGAACCTGCTGAACCCATGACACAACCAGTTCCCCTGCAGGAGGTTGTCCAAAATAATACTGGCCCTACAGTGAAACAGGATCCAAGATATGCAAAATTCTTTAAGATGGTACATTTTGGGGTCCCCCCACAAGCAGTGAAGTTGAAGATGGAACAGGAAGGATTAGACCCAAATTATCTGGAGTATGTATAATAGTTTAAATCAATTTTCACTTATTCCATATGTTTTATGGGAAAAGTTTTGTTTGAAAAACATTTAACTCTGTGGTTAAATGAAAATATATGTTTTGAGGTACCCTAAAAACTCTTGGGCCATTTTCTGAACGAAGCGTGTATATTATATGTATTTTGTCTGCACTTGATCAGAAAACTATTAGCTTGTGCAGCCTGAAATTTTATAATTTCCATCTTTTTTTTAACTGACTTTTAATAATCAAACCACTTTACTTTTCCACATAAACTTTTTAATTTTTACTACCCAGGTTTCGTTATAACATAACATCATCAGGTAAAAATAAACAAGTCCAACACCGTATATATACATATCTCTGGGCGGAGGGGAAGAGGAGGGAAGAAAGAAAGGATTGGTTGAGCTATGAAGAGGAGGCTCTTTTTTTTTAAGATTAGATGAACTGATTTGATTTTAGCTAGCATCTATAAAACAAAAGTGACTACTGAGGCTTTTTTTTTCAATTTGTACCAATGGGGCCACTACAAAATAATCATTAAAATAAAGTTGGAGATCAGAAAGCTATTTTCATGTAGTTGTTTTAATATCTCTGATTATTTATTTTTTTATTTTTTCGCCAAAATATCACAGATTTGACTTATCAATGTTGTGACCATAGAGACCCAATCTTCAACACTGGTTCATTCTCCTTAACACCCCTATGACCGTAAATGATAACCAAGTCCCCACACATTTATATTTTTCACAGCAAACTTTTTGATTATGTGTGTAGTGTTTTGACATTCTACATATTTGCATGAGATACTTTTGCCTCATGAAAAAATAAACCAGTTCAAATAAGAAGTTTCTTCTCATTCATGCAAAAGTCCTTTCAACTTTCACGCATGCAAACACACATACCATCATCTAACAAACAATTTCACATTATGATGCAGTAAGAAATTTATCCAATAATGTGCAAGCTAGAATTTGAGAAGTAAGAAGGTGAAATTCCAATACTACATGTACATGCAACATTCAACGGTCTCCTCCTCAAGGACATAGGTAGGGAATGTGACCCAACACTGCAGGTAGCGGGAGAGGTTCCCCCCACAGAGAGAGAGACAAGGGATGAAAGGGAAACTTAAAAACAGACAAGGCAGAGGCATTATAATGCGGTCATGCGAAAAGAAAGGGTTTTGACAACAAAACACTTGAGGTTAGTGAAATTATGTGCAACTGAGTAGACCTAATTATTCCTAAACGCTGAGGATGGAAAGTGAAATTTTTGCTATCTATAACCCTACAGTTGCTGTCCCTTATTGTCCATGGTAAGAAGGAGTCCTTGTGTCTGCTAGTTTTGGCATCTTATTTCCCGAACTTTATATACATGATCCAAGTGACCAATTCGTATTTTGGAATGCAAATAATTGGTGAGACCCTGGTGCTAAAACATGTGGACCTGAATTGATTTAATAAGTTCAGCGTAGCATTGAATCGTCTTTTTTCTAATGATTCCCACCCCAACTCCATAAGCATTGCAGTGATGCTTTTCATTTCATCAATCATAAGAGGTTTTAACGAAACAGGCTGCCCGGTGTTGAACCTTCTCAATTTCCCAAATGAGGCCTTTTTCACTTGGATCCCATATACTTCATGCATATTCTTAATGAGGCCTTAAAAGAGCCTGGTGACAACGTTCCTTGACCATAGAGTCACTTTTGCCGACAATGCATCTAATAAATCCCAATTTTTTATATGATTGCTTGCAGACTTTACGTACGTGGGTCCCCCAAGTTAAGTCTTTCATGATTGTAACACCTAGGTATTTTACCATATCAGCTACTTCTAGGTCAACTCCAGCTAATTTGTGAACAAATCCTGTTGACCTTTTGAAGAAATTTACCACCAAACATTTGTTAAGGTCTAATGACAATCCCAATGTTGAACACCATTTAGTAATGCAATCTAGATCCTGTGCTAGAATTAAGTGATCCTAATCCCCAGATATCTCCTGATAAATCACCATGTCATCCGTGAACATTCTAATCTTACTTTTCACTTCGTGGTTCAATTCATTAACAAAAATCAAGAAAAGCAACACTTCCCTGAGGTACCCTCGAGGTCACTCATATGCTGTCAGAACTAGTGCCGTCAAGGACTACCCTCTGTTCCTTCTCTAAAAGAGTCTTCAACCCAATTTATTACACTCTTTTTTTAACCTGCGACCTTTAATTTATGAATAAGTTAACCCTGGGGAACCTTATCAAATATCTTTTGAAAATCTAAAAAGATCGCATCCACTTGCCTACCACTTTTGCCCCATAAAAGTAAGTCATGTGTGAATAATCCTAATTGGGTATCGCATGAGCGTGTTTTCCTAAATTCGTGTTGATTGTCTCTTAAAAAATTAATGTTTTCAAGGTATCTCATTATGGAACTGACAATTATGTGCTCCAAAATTTTGTAAAGTATAGAAGTAAGAGAAATGATGTCTTTAATTACTGGGGTCCTCCCTGTCACCACTTTTAAAAATATGCGTTATTTGCGCAGTTTTCCAATTCCTAGGGACTTTTCACTCTGTGAGAGATTTGTTGTATATAACTTCAAGGTATGGGCATTGTTAGGAGTTAAATGTTTTTTCACCCTAGCTGGTATATTTTTGGGACCTGGGGTTTAATCTCATTGAGCAATTTGACAATCCCTTGTTTGGCTGCTGTTATTTTTGCCATAGGTTCAGTATGTACTGTTTCTTGGAGATACGCTGTGGCAACATCGTTTGTGAAAACGGTTAAGAAAAATGTATTTAGAATTTTAGCTTTTCCCTCACTATCAGTATGAATGATACTGTTACTATCCCTTAAGCAAGCCGTGGTTTACGTACCCCTTCTTACTTCCATAACATATGACCAGAAAGCTTTAGGGTCAGTGTCCAAGTACTTGCGAAGTACTTTACGTTTATAGTCTTGTAAGGCGCTATGTAATTGTGTTTTGGTTTCAATTTTAGAGGATCTATACTTGTCCAATAATTGTTTATTCTCCAAGGATGATGTGTTCACACCTGTTTTCTTTACCATAGGGTGTAACATTTTCTGGTTTCAAAGGGCTTTTTTAACGCCTTTATTGTACCACTTGGAGTCGTGATTTGCTTTAACGTACTGTAGTATTAATAAGTAATCTACTGGTGTAGGTAGGTTTTGGATGGACACAACTACCAAATAAATATTTTGTGACTCCTAACAAAATACAATCCATCAGGGTACTCTATATCAGATCCCTCTTCATCACTGTGTACTTCCTTCATCCCTTCATCTCCTCCAACATCCCTATCCTGTTCCTGTCCTTTCCTTGTTTGCCTAACATTCTCCCCTCTATTAGTCTTCAACATCCCACTGCCGATCAATATGCCCTTCATCCATTTTTCCTGCCTCCTTAGGGTTTCTCCCAACAAACCCCTCTCCTCACCCACCACTTCCTCACTTGTCTTCCTTTCGGTCTATTTCACCTTCTCCATTCTTCTCCACCCAACATTTCAAAAGCCTCTGATATACTTCTATGATCCTGCTTCAGTGACCACGTTTCCATGTCGTACATAACTATGCTCCACATCAAAGTTTTAACAAGTCTTTTCTTAACATCCTTACTCAACACCCCTGTCATCAACTGCCTCCTCTTTGTTAAAGCCTCTTTGCCTAGCACAATTCTTCTCCTTACGTCCCTACTACTTTGACTGTGTTGGCCCAAAATACTTTCAAGATACATAAACTGTTCTACCTGCTCTATTTTTTGCCCTCCTATTTTAATGTTTAGTTTAGCCTTTTTCTTTCTGGAAAATTGCATAACCTTTGTTTTATGTATATTGATTCTCATCCCATATCTAACGCATTGAGTCTCCTATTCACCCAGCGATGTTGCCAACCCCTTGGCTGACTGATAAATTAGAGCTTGTTCATCAGCAAACATAACTGATTTTATGAATTCCCGCCTGACTTTCATTCCTTAACGTACTTTATGGGGATGAAATCTGTGATGCCTTTTTGCATAATATTCACAAATTGTGTCTAAGTTTCTTCCACATTGGCATGACTTTAGTGCGTTTTGAACTTGGGTAGTGAAAAGTTTAATTGACTTGCAAAAGCTTCAAAGTCTGCAAAATGGTAATTATAAATTTTTTTTTTGGTTTAACAATCTTTTTGTATTTCTTCATCAAAGTTGATATTAATGGATTTATGGTCACTCAAGGTCTCATCAGCTGATGCACCCATAATGTGTTCCGGTGTGTTCCTAAGAAATAGGTCCAATGAGTTCTTTCCATGGGTGGGTATCTGTACTGCTTGATGGATGGAGTTTCTTTGAACCAATTTTAATAAGGAATCACAAGATTCACAATCGTGTGATTCCTTATTCACAAACATTTTCTATGTTATTTTTTTAACTGTTATTATTTTCACTGCCAAGAAAACTCCTCCTTCGGGTCTTGTACCTCTATCGTGTCGGTAAACCCATGAAGTTTATTGGGAAAATTCCTTATAAAAGAATAGTTTCATTAAGGTACATTAATTGCATTGGTTCCATGATGAAAAGAAGATTCCGAATAGAGGATGGAGTACTCAAGACTGTGACAGAAAGTGATGAATTTGTAGTGATTGAATAATGCAAATCAAAGATGAACCCAAAAATGAAGTCTAGGAATAAAAAGGTATTGATGATAAGCTTGATTGTGAAATGATTGATGGCAATTTTTCTTGTACTTCGACAAATGGGGATGTATATAAGTGTAAATTAGGGTTTCTGTGGGAATCAAGGCTTGAAATTTTGGAAGACATTGGGTGCAAAACAATTATATCAAAAAGTGGTTGAACTAAGTATAAAATGGCTCATTTTCAACCTCAATGGCCTCGGAGTGCTATCCTCTGTTGCATCCCAAAAGTCATACATCCTCTAAGGTTAAGTCTTAACTAACAGTTTAACCTCTGCTTTAGAAAATCTTAATTCATGACTGAAGTTTCACGAATTTGGAATGAGGGTTAACCTCAGGGTGTGCAACTGAGTCTAAGGAAGAGTCTTAACAACAAACTTTTTCTGTGTTTTACCAAAAATGTAGGAAGAGGATTTACATTATGTATGATACTAACTTACACCAATCTTTATAAGGTCCTTAAAAGCCATACACAAAATATCATGGTTTGGTTGTTTTTCATGAGGAATTCTCAAGCACACCTACAATGACACACTTATGAATACATTTTAAAACAATAATAACTATTATTAGTCTTTTTAACATACCCTGTATGCTAGTATGGTAGAGGGATGGAACTGCTGCTTTTTTCTTACCCTTACAAGTTTCTCCTTACAGTAGTCCACCAATCTTAGTCCACCAATCTTCTTGTCTGATTGGAGAAGAGCATTCTATCTTGTACATTCAACTATGAAAAAGTTATGGGTAGTTACATTGACTTTGGAAATTAATTTTCCCAACTTTTCTTGTTTTAAGGTACCTTATTACAAGATTATGTTTTCCCAGTAATCTATTATTTTTTCGGTTGTGAATGTGACATAGAATTCAGTTATTCTTCTCCAACATTGATTACAAATATTGATAAGTGAAGTCTTGTGAGAGGTGTTGCAATGAAAGAGAAAATCCAAATATCAATGTTTGAGCTGCCTTTCTTTATATACTGAATACTCAAAGCTTCCACCCTGTTTTCTCTCCATTGTGATATGGAAGAAGGGGTCTACTATTTTCTTCAGTTTCCATTGTAAATCTGATGGCAGATTTTGATGGTTCAAGTGTTCCAAGAATAATCTGGGGTGCTCTCTACCATGTGATGATACCATAACAGTTTCATCTACATATCTCACCCATGGAGATGTTTTTTTCAGGTAGGATTACAGAGCTCTCTGTTCAAACTCCTTCATGTATAGATTTGCCATCATGAGTGACAAAAGGGAATTAATGGCTGTTCTATAATTCTAATGAAAATGATTGTTTCTCCCAGAAAAATATGAGTTGTGGCAAAGCTATTAGGTCAGGAAAGTTTGAAATCTTACCAGGAGCATAAAACAATAATCATATATTGCATTTTGGTTTGGTGAAAAAGCTTTAAAAAAAGGGATGTTCCACATTTCAATTTTTCATCTCAGTATTTTATTTCGTTGGTATATTTTATACTGATGTGAAGAAACTATTATTATTTATTAATTATTCAATTGCATTTACCAATTATAATATGCACCTCTACTTCCTTACTGCTAAGGAAACCATCTGCAATTAACCCTGCTGAACACACATGACAAGCCTTTCCCTTCCTCATTGAGGAAGTTTTTAGGCATTAAATCCTACTTAAAAAGGGCTTTTATGTAAATGTACCCACTTAAGCGGATAAAATGATACTTTGTAATTCCACAGATTTATTTCACAAACACACGACCCGGGTTTCGACGTACAACGTCATCTTCAGGTGCAGACATACAGGCGACCAACGTATATATACCCTCAGACCGGGGGGAGGGGGGAGGAAAATGGGGGGAAGGTAAGATAGAAAAAGGGGGGGGGGCCGGGGAGGAGGATGGTAGGGGAGGGGGTTGGGCAAGGCGCGCTTGTGGGTGGAGAGTTAGGCGGAATAGAATGAGTGGGTAATGGAGGGCCGTGGGAGAGGGGGGGGAGGAGTCCCTACCGGATTATCCCTTTACTGGGAGTCCCCAGCGGGGGGGGAGGTTGTGGAATTTTTAGGTTCACTATGGATATCTCGGAGGGAAAGGTTTAGGAGAGGGGAATGGGAGGTGTACAATAGGTCATTAACAATAATTTTTTCCTTGGAGCGAACATATTTTAAATCTCCAGTTGCTCTAAAGCGTCAAGTCTATACCCTTTCTTCTCAACATGTAATATTTCTAGTTGAAAGGCACTCTGGTGGTGGTTGTCCAGCAAATGTTCAGCAAAATCCGAAGATGGCTTTTGGTTCCGCACACAGGCCTGGTGTTCCTTCACTCGCGTGCAGAATTTCCTTCCTGTTTGACCCACGTACACTGCATCACACTCACAACGTAACATATACACACCGCTCTTTTCTCCTTCTAAAATTTTGTCCTTTGCGTGTGAGAGCAGGTTTTTAAGGCTTGATTTATTATAATAAGCGATTTTTAACCTATCTTTTGGTAGCAATTTGTAAATTTTTTTCCAGGTTTCACCCAGATACAGGATTCTTCGCCACTTGGCAGAGGAATCTTGTAGTGGCTGGGCCGGGAAAAAAATTTACAAATTGCTACCAAAAGATAGGTTAAAAATCGCTTATTATAATAAATCAAGCCTTAAAAACCTGCACTCACACGCAAAGGACAAAATTTTAGAAGGAGAAAAGAGCGGTGTGTATATGTTACGTTGTGAGTGTGATGCAGTGTACGTGGGTCAAACAGGAAGGAAATTCTGCACGCGAGTGAAGGAACACCAGGCCTGTGTGCGGAACCAAAAGCCATCTTCGGATTTTGCTGAACATTTGCTGGACAACCACCACCAGAGTGCCTTTCAACTAGAAATATTACATGTTGAGAAGAAAGGGTATAGACTTGACGCTTTAGAGCAACTGGAGATTTAAAATATGTTCGCTCCAAGGAAAAAATTATTGTTAATGACCTATTGTACACCTCCCATTCCCCTCTCCTAAACCTTTCCCTCCGAGATATCCATAGTGAACCTAAAAATTCCACAACCTCCCCCCCCGCTGGGGACTCCCAGTAAAGGGATAATCCGGTAGGGACTCCTCCCCCCCCCTCTCCCACGGCCCTCCATTACCCACTCATTCTATTCTGCCTAACTCTCCACCCACAAGCGCGCCTTGCCCAACCCCCTCCCCTACCATCCTCCTCCCCGGCCCCCCCCCCCTTTTTCTATCTTACCTTCCCCCCATTTTCCTCCCCCCTCCCCCCGGTCTGAGGGTATATATACGTTGGTCGCCTGTATGTCTGCACCTGAAGATGACGTTGTACGTCGAAACCCGGGTCGTGTGTTTGTGAAATAAATCTGTGGAATTACAAAGTATCATTTTATCCGCTTAAGTATGAACCGATTCCATAAAATAACGCCTGAAACCATCGATTATAAATGTACCCAAGTTTTGTGATTCCTATACATACTTAATATCATAAACAATAGCTTGTGGACAAATACCTGAAGAATAATTAGATTGGGCTTAGAAATGTGTTGTCATAGCAGTAATTAGATCATTGTAAGGAACATAGAATATAACCAGGATATATTTTTTTTCTTTGTCGATTTTGAAATGTTATTCAACAAGAGTACTTATGGCATAATTAATGAACACAGCAGAAAATACAAGTGGTCTGGATGGATACATTACTAATCTAAAACTTGTACTTTTCTTAAATTGAACTGGTATGAGTATCAGATGAAGATTCAGAATGGGGATTGATAGGCTTGGGAGTAAGACAGGTTTGTCTGTTATCGCCTACACTTTTCACTCCATATGTGGAGGAAATGGTAATAGAGGGTTGTGCTAGAAGCAGGAGAGGAAATAATCTAGTCAGATTTACCGAGGGTCAAGCTGTTGTTAGTCAGCCATTAAAAGGATTAGAAGCATTGGTGAGCACAGATAATCATTGTGACAGTTCTGGCTTGAGAATCAATGTAAATAAAATGAAGGTTATCAAGAAATAGGAAAGCTAAGATAAACATTAAAGTTGAAAGGCTTGAATTAGAGCAGGTAGAAAAGTTCAGTGACATTAAAGGTGTTTATTTATATTTATTTAATACAGTTATTTTACACAAAACAAAAAATATATATCATACATTTATTTAATAAATAGTTATAATAACATTACTGCTTGTCATACCTTGACAAAAATTATTCATTTACATGGTTTGCATATAAAGTGTCAGGAAAAGTTTCAGAAAAATAATTTATTTCAGCTATTGCTACAATGCCCAAAATTCTTCAAAGTGCATCACTTGGGCATTGACACACTTTTTCCAGCAGCTTTTCAACAACTCAAAGGCTTCTGGTAAGCAGATTCCAGGTCCTTAAGGGTACGCATGCAAGCTTCTTTGATGGCATTTAGGGTGTCATGGTGGTGTCCTTAGAGTGAATATTTCACTTTTGGGAATAGGAAATCTTCTGGTGGAAAGTCTGGACTGTAAGAGGATTGGGGAATTATCACCATACCATTTTTCTTTCTTTCCGCTTTTGGTCATCCAGCAAGACCTTTAGAAGGAGTTCATTGTAGAGCTTATGCATTGCCAATTTTCAGTGATAATAGTGTGCATTGTCATCAATTCCAATAGGATCTGCAATCAGGTACACACTCAACCAATGGTCTAAATTCAGTACTTCACTAGCACATCAGGAAATAATTGTTTCTGAAACTTTTTATACCAACCTTGTAGATCATAAAATCAATTCTTGATTTAAAAAAATTTTAATTTAGATTTAAACATATGACAAAAGTATGCCTGCTGGTAAATGATTGTTAATTTTAATGCAAGGATAAAGTGATCCTTTTTGAAATAAAGAAGTGGAATGCTGTATCACATGCACCTCCCTTCTTTATCTTGTGGTGTAATCATTGATACTCTAATTTTTTTTCAAATAGCCACATGTTTTCTTGAACACACACACACACATGCTATGTGTACCAACATGTTAGAGGTAAGGTTTCAAAATTTATAAATAGGATTGATTTGATTACAGGGGCCTGAAACAAATGCGTAAGGAAAATACTAGTGATAGCTTTAACATGGTGTATAGAATTTGTTAGACATGAGACACTTAGTAATTGAGACAACAGGATAAGTATTTAAAATGTGGTTGTGGGGGAGGATGAAAAAAGTTAAATGGATGGGAAGAAAAACAAGTTGGGAGAAATTCAAATTAGGAATGAAGAAAAGATTCAGGTCAATTGAGTGGTAATGGAATATTAAAGACTGTTATAGAGGGGAGAATTCTGGGTAAGTTTGGGATAAAATTAAGGAGAATTATATTGGATGAAATGAGGAGGCAGGAAGTATGTAGAGAAAAATATTTCTTTTGTAATCTAGGGTCTTAGGATATTGATTGACTCAGTGGATGGACCTAAAAGTGTAGCAGTGTATAGTTACTATGGATTAATACAATGGATCCATCAAAAATATATCTTGAACAGTGGATTACTCTTAGTGGCATGAATCTAAACATATAGGAATCCAATGGTGAATGGTACAAAGGAACTTTCCTGTTATTCTGAGTATCAACATTATATTGTTCTGCTTGTCTCTGCATTTCCAGGTTCTCCATTTGTGTTAGTTTTCTCTGGGTGACGACAGTTTCGCTGGCCATCATTGGCTGCATCTTCAGGTCAAAGGTGGGAAGACACAGGCAGGATGGCCAGCAAAACTGTCATCACCCAAAGACAACTAACACAAATGGAGAACCTGTAAATGCAGAGACGAGCCGTTCGACACTATGAAAACCTTCATACAAATTTTATTGTTCTGGTTGAATTTTCCTTATTTTTAAAATATGTGTAATACTTGGTATATACCCTAAATAAAAGTAGTTAATTATATGTTTACAGCAATCCAGATATGCCTGCTCCAGAAAACAACTCTGGTCCACAAGAAAATTCAAACTCAGATGATGAATCCTGTGGTAGTAGCAGCAGCAGCAGCAGCAGTTGATTTGTCAGTGATGAGAGATATTATGATATTTCAATACTGAGAGATATTCTCTCAGTATTGAGATAAGTATGATATCTCAATACTGAGAGAGTTTGTTTGAAAAGCTCACTCCATGATATCTGGAGAATATTGTTTAGAAGACAGATATTTCTAAATATTATCTACATGACTGATACTATCAAAAAGTTTTCATGTTTTTGTTGTTGAATGTTTATCAAGTCTTTGTTTATGGTTTATGTTTAGTGTGCCTCATTCACACTCTGTGTTAATATTGCTTTGTATTACTATGTATATATGTACATTTCTTATTACTGTCATTAACAAGTAACTATTTTTGTATCCTATGCAATCTTTGTGATAAATTCCATTATGCTGATATATTATGTTGCAAGGAGTTGTACCATTCCAATTAAATGTTCCTATGAGTATTAAGTTTTTTCAAGTATTCTTATGTTAATTATAACCTACTTGGGTAGGCATAGGCTATGGCAGTACCATAGAGGGTGGAGTGCTTAGCTAATGACTGAAGGGCCTTGGTTTGAATCCTGATGACTGTGGACCCCCTCCTTCCACCTCCAGCTTCACCCAAGCTGTATTATTCTTCAGGCACCTACTTACTGTATATTCCTGAAAAATCAGAGGTAGCACATGAGGGGGGGCCCATCCAGTATGATGTGTCAGTTGCAGGGCTTAGTAAAAGGTGAGCTGTACACTTGCCTATCAAACCAACTCTTAAAAAAAGTGCCTCTGATTTTGTCCAAATGGGAATTTATTGTCAGAGGAATTCCAATGGTAATAAAAGAGGATGGGAGGGAATTAAACAGGGAAATGGTAACTCATTGGACTCCATGGGTTGCTGGAGATTCCTCCAACAATTGGCACCAGCATTTGAACCGAGTTCAAGCACCATGAGTATTGTTTAGAAGACAGATATTTGTGAAATAATTAATGGGTAAAATCAAAAAAATTAATGGGTGGTTACCAAAGTAGGGCTGTGGTGCACTGGAGTTAAGGTTAGCTAAAGAGGTAAATGTAACTCTGTTTTGATGGCAAGGATACATGGATGGAGATCAGGCAAAGAATAAATACCAAATGACTGCATAACAGATCATGGAGAAGTAAGTGGAAAGGAGAAAAGGGAGCAAGGTAGGTATGTGTTAAATCCATGATTGGGAGAGAGAATTGGGCTGAGATCTGAATTTCAACTCTTCAGCTTTAAAGATGAAAATGCATTTGAAAATCAAATCCATCCAAAAATTATATCAAACCAACGTTCAAATTAAAAACTGGTTGGTTTTCATCACAATGGAAGCCCCGGTGGCGGCAGGTTAACATCCTCATCTGCCAACCCATAGGTCGCAGGTTCGATTCCTGCCTAGGTGGGTTTTTCTCCATCTAGGGCTTGGGTGTTTGATATTGTCTATTGTTATATTGCTGTTAAAAGTCCTGAAAAAATGTAATTTTCCAGACAGTGTGTGAGTTATATGTATGTTACCACTGTTTGTTTTAGTAAATAATACACAGCTTGTATAAGTGTCTCATCAAGTTTGTGCAGCAGCCATTATGTATCTGTTTTCTCATGAAAAAATAGTTTATTTTTGGGAAATATCATGATACCTCGCCAATCTTTAAGGAATTATGGTTTCTATTACTGCCTTTCCACAATTACATAATACATTGGGGATCTTTATATGAAAATTCCACATTTGCCATCAAAAATCAATCAAAATGAAGTTCTCATAGAGGAAGAGTTTGAACACATGCTTGATGGTGCTTTATATTCTACAACTACTAATGCCATACATCTAACGGAAATCAATTAGAAAGGAGTTTCTAGAAAATGAATGACTAAAAAGACAAATGTGGTACACTACATGTAGTATACAAAAAAAGTAGGTATTCAGTTCCATTATGTCGTGTAAGATTAATATGAATTAAAGTAAATGGAACAAGAAATAATGATAATGTTTATATAAACAGGCAATTGCCCTTTTTTCAAAACAAGGACTATGTATTAAAATATACAATAATGCAATTTATTAAAATATAAAATACTACAATTTATTATAAATACAAATATTATCTTGGAGTCATGCATACAAATTCATGTACATAAATATAAATTGTCAGGAGACAACCCATACTTACAGTGAAAAATATCATTTTAAAAATGTAAGCCTAATAATTATTAAAAAGGAGCATTAAAGAACATTGAGAAACAAGAAAACCAAATATAATCATAAAAGTTACCAAATTAAAAACTGATGAATAATACTAATTTGTGACAAATTAATGGTAATTATAAATGGGTGAATACCATTTGTTTCTTGTTGGAGCAAGATTGAAGGTCTGTTTAAAGGAGAATATTTACATGGAATGTAAATCAATATTACTATACAGTCCATTATATTTCTTATTATTCTGTTGATAGCACTGAAGTAGGAGCCATTTCTTTTACTAAATTTTGCACTTAAAAGCTTACCTATTTTCACTTGTACATCGGCATGTTGAGACATAAAGACTCAAGGTAAACAGGGCAGTCCACAAGGTAAGCCGCACTAAGTGGTGAAGAAGGCTGATAACTTGACTTATGTCAGTAACAAATATTAAGAAGAGCAATGGAGACAAGTCCCTTCAGAAGACTTGTGGGCCTCCTGAAGTGGCTTGATAAAATTGAGATAGAGCAGAGTGTATCTTAATCATATGTTTACAGCCAACAAATAACTTTTAAAACAATTGAATATGTTCCCCTGAATACTATATACTTATAATATGTTCAAGAACACTGTATGGTGGTACCATTCAAAACCCCTTTTTATTGTGTCAACTTGAAAAGCCATTTTCAATACCATTAATTAGTAAAAGTCAAGAGATTTGTCTCTGTCGACACCTTCTTTAAAGCCAAATTGTTGAAGTACCATAGTATTTTTAGTAGAGGGGATAATTTACATTCCATTACACTTTCAAGAATCTTAGAAAAGCATGACTGAAACTATCATGAGTATCAGGCATTCAGGTAAAACATCACTGTTGAAGGATTTCCATGAAACTTTGGAGATGCCACGACAGTAACTTTTCGATGGAGTCATTCGCTATACGCACATTACAATGCAACAATTTAAGATCCAATCCGGGTCAAGGTGAATGATTTTTACACTCTGCAATAGTTGTATTGAAGGATTTGATAAGTAATAAGCTATTGAAATACTACAATGTTTCGACAAGGAGGAACAATAGCTGGATGACAACCTTTACTTCAATAAATGGTATTTAACTCCTTTATGATATCATTCAGAGGCAATTTTTGGAAACTAAATCCTGTAGATTCAATTTTAGGGATGGCTACAGGTTGTAATGCATCATATATTGATGAGAAATGGCAAGCAAATGGACCTGGAATATCGAGATAGTTATCACTCGTCAGATCAATACGGAACATATTACAAGGAAGTCTATCAGACTTTTACAACAAGTTTACATGAGACTAAAAATACTTGACATTATGAGAGATGTTTTTTTAATGTAGTTCTGTATAATTCATCTCAGGTTTGAGACAAATTTTTACATTTAGATCTTCATTCAGAGAATGTAATGTAATCAGACATTAGACCTGAAGCTTTTTAATTCTGTTGCAGGATGCATTTTTTCCTGTAATATTTTCTAGCCTTTTGTTAACCATTGGGAGTAAGAGGAACTATAGACCTTTTCAAATGAAGTGAATAGTTTAATGGCATTGTATTATATGGAATAAAAATATCAAAACCCTCATTTGTGGGTACTTAAGTAATAGACCACAGCCACAGTTGATACAGCCAAGGTAATTAATTATCAATAGTTGCAAAATCACAGCTCTTAGGATCATACCTGTAAAAACAGTAGTCTGATATTGCACTTCTTGACTAGGTTTTACTACAAAATGTAATATTAGGTGGTAAATATCACATAGTACTAACATATGACCACTTCAGTTCACAGTAGTTGTATCACAGTCAGTAAAACTAAATCAAGCATTCCATCTCGATGATTACTAATACAATTGAATTGATTAAGTCCAGAAAATTGAAAAATTTGCGTTTCACCCTACCCTGTAATAATGTGACCAGAAGTATGTTCACTATTAAACCAGTCAAAATCAGGTCAATTATTATCATTAGTGGATCGCGGTAGTCCAGGGGGTAGAGCGTTGGACTACTGACCAGAGGGCCTGGGTTCGATTCCCGGGCAAGCCACTCAGGGCACCTGCAGCTTCACCCAAGCTATATGATATTTTGGGTACCAGATCCTGGGAAACCATAACTAGTACAGGGAAAGGAACTGGCCCCCTACTCTGATGTGTGATTTTCACATGTCATCAGGCTTGGTACTGGGTGAACTCTGTAATCACCTACCAAACCAACCTTTGGGTTGATTACTGTTAATGGTTTATCATCATAAATAATAAAGGCTGCTAGTAACTCACTGTTAGGCATGATGGATTCAATTGCAGCAATGTGCTGCTTACACACTTTAGCATGATAATCAGGAAGTATACATACATAAATGTACAGCACCACACAGTACTTTACCCTTTTCCAACATAATGTTTACAACCCTTTTTCAAAATGATAATTATTAATTAGCTTTGAATGATGTACGAGCAGACAGCAATGAGAGTTCCACTAGACTTCTTCTTGGATCCATAGCTCCTGTCTACCACGAAGTTTGTGAGGGTAAGATCTGATGTAGATAATTAAGTTGACAGCCAAGCTTCAGCTAGGATAAGGATTTCAAAAGTGTCAAGGTTACAACAAAGAGCTTTTGTCAGTAAAATTAGAATTCAAACCCCATACATTCTGGGATTACAAACTTGAGGTAAATGAATTTCTGTACTTTTTATCAATAGTAATTAAGATTTCCCTCAGGTTTAGGGGATGAACCAAAGTGAGTTTGGTAAAGTTTTTCAGTTTTTTGAGACTTTTGGGGAATATTTTATATGCTTTATGATAGGGCTTGTCTCTCCTTCATTCGTTTTTCTTTGTAGTACAACTTTTATCTTCGGAGTTAAGTCTTGAGTTCTCTATCAGTTTCTGCTTGTTCTTTAATTGATTTGGGGCATCTTTGGAAGATTTTAGCACAACTTATACTGGGTGAGATGTCTTTAGCCGTTTACTAAGCCTGTAAAACTTTTATCTCGCATAAAATGACTGCATCAGTCTTAAAGAGAAAGGTTTTTACCTGCTCCACATCCTCTTTTCCATCAGCTGATTCACTAAAGTTAAAGATTATGTTATTTGCACTGCTCTATACCTCTCTTCCAATCCTTAGGAGAAATTCTTGACAAGGTCAGAATCACATTAATTACACTCAAATAAATTCTTTTATTGAAATTATTTCAGATGGCAACTGGTTGATGTTTCTTGGAGGCTGTTAAAATACCTCACAACATTGGATAGAGTAAGGTCTTCTTTAACAGACTCATGTTTTGGCACCAATGCCAAAGATGGAATACTTTTTGCATGCACCACAGAATCAATTTATCTCACTGTCATTTCTAATTTTCTTACAAAAATTTTCATTCAGCCCTGATCATTTTTTGTGAAAGTACATCACTATATTTAGACCATATTATTTGCCTCTCATTGGTGTTAAGTGATTTACTGGGGTGTGCACAGTTTCCATGGTCTGCAAATGATTTTTTAGGCACATGCTCATCTGAGATATTGGAATGCCAAGAAAGATATCAGAAAAATATGGAGGGAATCCAAGTTAAGGATCAAAAGTAAAATTCCAATTTAAGTTTTTAGTTTAGTTTTTAAAACTCATATTTAAGATGAGCAATCTATTTATGCATCTCTTACTCGTACAAAAAACTAGAATTTCTGAAGATGCTGATAAAATTCTTTGGCATACTTTCAGTTATTTTGGTTCAATTGTAATATTCCCCCTACATGAATGTCTAGTGTAGGATAACATTAGCTGATATCATGTTACCTCAACTTACAGGAGAACTATCACTTAGAATAGTTACCGCTAATATTCTAAGACCTACCCAGCAAGACCCTGTATAACATAACTCCCATTATCATAACCCAGTAAGTGGAAATCTAGGTAAAAAAACTATATATGACTGCCTTGGTTAAGAATCTTAAGTATTTCTCAGTATTAATCTGGTGCCTACTTATTGACATTTAGGCTTTAAGTTTTAGTACCGAGGGTAAAGGTACCACTGGCATTGGCAAGAATCTTGGGTGCTTCTTGGTACATGGGTGAAGGCAACAACCCTCACATTCAACCAATTTAAGTCCAGATTAATTTCCTTCACAATTCTTCTGTTCCTTCTTTAGCCTTCTTGAACCCAACATTCTCCCCTCTATGACAGTATTCAGCATTTCATTGGCTTTCAATATGCCCTCAATCTACACCAGATAGGACTCAACTCAAAACCTCTGGTGGGTGACTGTATACATGATCCATTTGGCTACTAATGAGAATGAAGTTGTAAACTCACCTTGTGAAATAACTGCCACTCAGGATGAAATTGCTTTAAAATGTATCGTCAAAATAGCAGTTAGCGTCAAAATAATAGTGCAATGATTGTGACGTCAGTTATCTATGCAGCCTCAGTAATTCATTGCTAATGGCAGCATCTGGGTCAATAACTTCGACCCAGAGTTTTGGATTCAATAGATAGATTTTTTTAAACACATTTTCCCAACTGTTTGGACTGCTTCACCTCCATGTTCTGGTTACAGAAAAATGAATGCAATACTAGTTCCACTTAGCATTCGGGGGGTGGCTTCAATGAATGAATGCCAGAATAGGAGCAAAAATCATAACTTGATATTATGAAAAGATATTTTTGTGAAGTTTCCCAATGCATTTTTAACTACTGTTAATAATGCTCACCAATTTATATTATTTAACAGGAATATAGATTTTAAATTCTATTAACTGATTTGCTGATAAACTGGTTTATTAAATATGAGAGCTGAAATTATGGCTTTAGGAGGTGCTCTAGTCCCAAAATTCAATGTTCAACTGATTTCAGGCAATAAGTGAGATCACAAATCTGATGGGCATTACAAATGCAGAGCTCTTTTTGTCACCAATGGCATTATGACAGTGTACAGACAATTCACTCATGATTTGTGTAATATGAAGGCTAATTTTGATAATCCTGAATAAAGGTCAGACATTACATCCACACTGAGAATTTATTTGAAGTTCAGGGCTTCTTATTAAGGTCCATCCATAACTTAAGAGCACTTAAATATATGGTATCAATTGTTTAACAGATTGTATAACCCTGTAAAGATGGCCGTGACACACTTTAATTCCACTCCTTGCTGCAAAAAGCAGGTTTTATGCAATATTAGTTTGACACAGATTTGTGAACATGTTGAATTGACATCAATATGGGCAATTATGTACATTTATAATTTTTTATGATACAAATTACAGCAGTCAACTATTTGATAACTGGCTTCGTCTGAACAAGACATTCCGACAGAATGTACGAGATGGATATAAGTTCTTGGGTGTAATCCTTCATTCTTGCATTAAGTTTCCATTGCTCATTGGCATTATATTTAATATTACTTTCAAAGCTAAGCATTTTGAATCCTACAAAAAGCAGCTAGTACTATTTTTGCTCATACTGACATCACCAAGCTTGTTTGTATAATTTTAAAAAACATACCTCAATTGCTGCTTCAGGTTTTTCATAACATCAGATACAAAATTAATACAAAGAAACAATACAAATTTCTACTTTTCAAGTTCTCATAAACAACAAAATTACTTTTACTTATTCCATTCATTTGTCATGAAAGGCAAAATAGCTATTTCCTTTAAATCAGTGTATTCTCTAAATATGGGATAAAATATTTAACCTTTCAAAACAACACACATTCTTAAGAATTTTGTGGCTTTCCATTAAAATTGATGTTTGAAACTTTACAAATACAGAAAAAAAACCTGATTTCAATGCAATGGCATCGTCGGGTGAGGATTCTCGAGACTTCTTGTGTACTCAGCAAAAAGGGGCGAGGAGCAGCCCAATGGCAAAACTTGTGCAAAGATAAGGAGAAATATGGGATATCAGTATTTATTAAAAATGGCAACAGCTTCCTCTAATGTCAAGTTATTCCAGTCTTATGTTATGTTTGCTGCTTGCAGAGTAAAATCCTCTTGTTAAAAATTACACACATGGTCCAAGTATTAAATGTGTCAACAACAACCGATCGTTGGTCCATACGTTTAAATTTGGCAGTCTCTCTGAAAAATTAAATTACAACACTCCAGAACATATACATTTCTTCTTGGGAACCAAAGCATCTTATCACTTAATGTACAAGCTACTAAATTTAATGCAACAAGTAGATTTCTTCCAATGTTGTTTTCATGCTGCCTAAAAAAAGCACTCTCTCTCCTTTTGAGGTTCACTCCCAGAACAAAATAAGTTAACTGTAATTACCCTTCCTTTTTTTTGGCAATTAGTGTATTTATTCATCTTGAGGATGACCATTTTTATGGACAATTTGCGAAGATAATAAAATATCTCTATTCAATTCCTCTTTCAACGATGGTAGATTAAATGGGCACTCAATGAATTAAGTGAGGGTAACATCAAGTCTCAAGGACTAACATAAGTGCAGAGAGGCATACAAAATATGGAGATAAGAGTGCTTAGCCACTACAGGAGTAAATGATTAAGTGTAAAAGAAATTATATTTTGTCAGTTACACCAACAATAAAATAAAAATTGCAGTGAAAATAATTAAAAAGTCAAGGAAAAATCTCCTAATACTGATTAAGTGTTCCAAAGAATAAATGAGATAAAGTGACTGGGGCATATATTTTATCCTCAATGGCTCCCATGCCACTTTTGAAATGTTTGAAAACACTTTTCATACTGTGTTTGTCACAATTTCTACAATTTTATCGGTTCTTGAATAAATTGCTCAAACTTTGGTATTATAGTAACCAACTTACCAGGTGCAATTACAGTCTCATTGGCTATGAAAAAAAAATTCGCAATTTAATAACAAAGCAAGAATTGATGTGGATTAGGAGGATAAACAATCATCTAAGAACAAGTTTTTCACATATTTCCATTTCAATGCAAGAATTTGTTCCTCTGTCATCTACAGAAAAAACTACCACAAAAATGTAAATGATAAAAGAATTTAAGATAAGTTCAATTGTGGTGGAAATACACTGATTGAGGTATCTACTCCTTCAAAACACAACAGCTTTTCTTCTTACATGACTACCAATTCTTCATTTTTATTTCTATACAATTTTCAATTCCTCTACACACACACATCTGAAAATTATCCCAACTATGCTCACCCTTTTATCTGAACAACCAAGTTACTGAGCCATACAATACCACACTTTGAAGTTTTCATGAGTCTTTGCTCCAAGTCTTGATTCGATGAACTGAATTATCTTTGTAAAAACTGTTTACCAAAAGCAAATAATGTCTTTGCTATTCTACCCACCTTCAAAATATTGGTGAAAGTCATGATTGAAAGGAATCGCAGAGTAAGTAGGTAGAGGAAGGTAGATGCCTCAAAACTTAAATTTTTACTTCCCTACCTCTTGAACTTGCAAACAAATTTTGTGATGTGTTACGCAATGATTTTGCTCGATTGCTAACTTAAGCTGGAATCAATTGGAATTCTAATTTGATGAGTACCTCGCCTACTTCATCCTCCATTTCTCTTTAAGCATTGCCAAAACAGGTCCAAGGACTCCTTCCCACGGACAGCAATTTAGGATTATCAATACCAAAAATTCCACCTGACACCCTCAGCATCTAGGGAATAATTAGGTCTACTCAATTGCATGCGCTTTCACTAACTTCACGTGTGTTGTTGTCAATACACTTCCCATATTAGAATGGTATTAAATAATGTAGTGCTCTTAACAGTATTGCTGGCTCTTTGTATTTTTTTAAGTTTCCCCTTCCATCCCTCTCTGTCGGGAGACCCTCCTGCTGCCTGCATCACAATCCCGACCTGTGTACTTGTGGAGGAATGTTTTATCTAGCATATTCATGTAGTAGTGGAATTTTGCTTTCCTACATTTTACCTTGCGGATTGTTGATGGATTTCAAACTGTATCCTAGGGTGTAATTATTTGTTGGGTGATAGCGTATAAGTTTGCAAGCAAGGGGGATGAAGGGATTTTTGCAAGAGTGCTTACGCCACTGTGGGTATAGTTTTGCATGTGACATCCCTCTTCCACAGAAGTCCAACATTCCATTAATTACACAGTTGTCAGAGATGCACTGTTTAAGGCCAGCCATTTTCCCTCCAAAATACTCATATTTTACAAAACCTTCATTGATACTGGCCAATTTACTTTGTACAATGCTTTCACAAAAACTCTTCGAGTGTACAAATATATCTATACTCGTGACCTCATTGCTATGGAATCACTCATGCCTATCCTCTTTGATCATCAAAATTGATATTTTCCCAGATGCTCAATGGCTATCTCCTCCATCCTTCTGTTGACTATGTATATACTACTTTTGCAACTGAAAATCAAATGTTTACATCCTGTATTTTCCTGCAGAGACCACCACAGCCTGACTGCTCGCTCAGTGGTGGTTTGTGTACAAGGGCTGCAGCAGGTCTCCAATGCATTCCTCAAAATTCAGAAAGTACTGTAGTATCACTATGGTGTTTCATAATGTATTGTCCATCAAATAAATTAATTATACAAATATGTTCCAATTAAGAATGACTTCTGAAAGTTTCTTAAAAAGCTAAGAGCAGGTTTCAAAATTGTCAAACTTAAGACGATCCATCACTTGCAATGCCAAAGCCTATAAATGTTGACATTTCCATAACGTGACACACCCAGTATACTGTTACTTTTTCATCAGGGATAGTCTTTTGGCCTACATTCCTCCACATATTAATACAAAAAAAATGAGACCATAATTAATTCAACTACCTGTGGAACTCGTTAGTTCCACAGATGCTATCCCCACAGCCTTGTTTAATGCAATCAAGTATGTCCCTTGTCTTAAAGACACCTTTACCCAACACGAAATGTTTACTTGTTATTTCATTTTACCCACTATTATTAACTTAGTTTCTTGCTTTTTTAAGCAACTGCATGAATGTTAACCACACCATGACACCCATATCCTTGTTATTTATTGCAATCTTCAGGAGACACAAAATAAAAAGAAGGAAAATAAGAGTAACACTTAGTATTCGTGAATCATTCCATTAAAAATGCTCAGATGTCATAGTAATTACACTCAAAGAATTAGCTAGTGATTATTACTCAGCTTAGTGAACTGATAATAGCTGCATGAAATCATGATCAAGCCATCTCCTACATCCCACCCTATTTTATATTAACATATTCATTAGTTAGCTTTAAAATTCCATAAAATATGCCTGTCCAATGCCAACATTGACAAGCTCCCATGGAATTGAGTTTTTAGGGTCACCCACTGACCAGAAACCATGAAAATCTACATAGGTAACAATAAAATCAAAGCTATTTTACTATTAGGCATAAGCATTACACATTACCTTCTAAATAAAAAGACGACTATGTTGAGGCCTGTATGAAATAAAAACGCCAGCATCTATAATACTGACTCACTACCCAGAAGTTAGGGGCATTTGTATGCAATTAAAGACACTTTTCATAAATGTTACAAGAACACCTACCTGTTGTACTGTCATATTGAGTTCGAGCTAATGTTCATCAATTTTGGTGGGCTGATGGAAATTGACTGTAGTTACCCTAATAACAAGTTGCTTTTCTTTTTTCAACAACTTTTTCGTTCAAGTTATTAGTACTTGTTACTCAAAAACATTGAACAATACCATGATACTTACCTCTTCTACCTCGGTTATCTGTATGCTAGTGGCATCACATAGGGGGGCCAAGTTCTATTACAACTGGAGACATAGCTACTAAGTTTCATGAAATAGTTTCCACCATGCTTTTCTGTGAACTGAAACAAGGTTGCAAAAAACCTAAGTGGAATCACTAAAGTAATAGCCAATATGAAACAAGGTTCAAATGACTATTATACATTGGCGATTATAATGAATAGGTGTGTATATATTTGGCATAAATATTACAAATGACTTGGATTTTAAATATTTCTAACCCTTGAGGATTCATACCCAAATCTTTCTTGCCAATGTGCTTGAATATTACTCCACTAGCCATCTTGTTTCACATGGAGATGATGCAGCCTTATATAAATAGGTTTTTTCATGTTTAACAGTTGAGATTTAAGGCTTAAAGCATTAAGTATTTCATTAGCCTTTAATTATGTCACAACAAAAGGCCCATTTAAACTTAAGTCTGCATTTAATATGGTATTTAAGCCTGTCAACATTTTCTGTACTGCCACAGATTCTACCCATCTTTCAAGACTAGCACCAACATTTGGTCTGGAATTGTTTCAAACATCAGCATTTAATCATGTACCCATTACTACATTTTCAAATGTGTCAAGTCGTAAACACTTTCAAACAAAAGTGTTAGCAATGACAAATATTTTTGGTCTACTGTCAGGACATTATACTACAGCTTTCCCAAATATTGAAATCTCAGACACTGTGCACCATATTGTATTGAATAAATACTTCAAAGCATGACATCATAACATCAATGTTTTTAATTATTCCGGACACAATATATGCTTTAACTAGCTTTCTTGGAAAACCCTGTTTAACAAACTACTTAACTTTGTGACCATCATTAACGAAAACCAACAGCACCATGAAAGAGCTAGTTTTAGCTAACATGTTAAGAAACTTTAATATTCAACTATCTACCACTTAGTCCTAGATTCATATGCTCTTAAGCTGCTTGGTACAACTTGGATCTGTGAACTGGCGACATAGTTCAAACAAATATTTTTTCAAGAAAACAATTTAGTGGTTTTGAGATGGAAAAAATACATGATGCTTCTTGCTAATTTTACTCCCTTTGTCCTTAGGTTACCATACTGGCTAGCAGTTCCATAGAATAGTTAGCATCGTAACAGTCAAAGTTTCCCTTCTCAGCCTCCCAATCAAACGATATATTAATAAATTAGTATACAAGGCAGTTCTGCAATATTAACAGCATCCAAACAGCCGAGAAACAACTGGGGATTACTATCGAATACCCAATAGTTAAAAGAGATTAAATGGTCAAAATGCAATTCCATGAAAAACCTACCAACTAAGCAAGTATAGCAGGATTATGGTAAGTTCATTAATAAATATTCAAAACGGTTTAATTATGGCGACAATAAATATTGAAAAACCCATCACTATCGTGTACGGTGCGTACCATTTCGTTCCAAAATCTACAAGAGGTGAAAACAATACCCACCAGCAAAAATTTTTCATGACTTTAAGGTGACCGAAGTTTTTGAGGATAGCAGGAAATATGTTACAAAAAAATCCCTTTGGACTTTCCTAACCTTGTGGAGAAATACTTTCACTCTACAAATACACACGGGAAAACCTATCCTACTAGCCCAAATTTCAAAATAAGGGTTGGTACTTTAAATATCCTCAATAAACCGCCAAGGAAAAAATTGTCTCAGGCAGGAAGAACGTGAAGATACCGTGTATGTTGTCTTGTGTTGACTTAAGATGTGCCACAACTAAGAATGCAATGCTCGACTCGTTTGTCCCGGGTCGAACAATATTATACCATGACAAATTTATGCCGAACAATGCCAGCTCACTCATTACTTCTATAAGTTACTTTATTTATCAAAATAACACGATGAGGCGCGTGCGTGCGCAATTCTTGTAACAAGAGCGGTGTGCTACCGAACACGGATGGGGCACGAATCAATCTTATAATATCTCTTGAAGGTAAATCTAAAACAGTGACTTAAATAATATCCACTAGTTTCAAGTATTGCTGTAGCACAAAGAGAAATGAAGAACTTTAATCAATCTGACAATCTAGGCATGCATTACAAAACCTTACCTTAGCCAAAAGGTGTGACTTGGCTTTGTGATGCACTACAAATCAGCAACACATAGCGAAAGATGGTCGAATGACCCATCCATTCTCCATTGCAAAACGTAAACAAGGACCAATGAGTGAACTCACCCATATCAATTTAACTGGAGACTGCTAGTCACTCCTGCAGTACTTAATCAGTAAGCGGCACGAAAAAAACAACAACATAGGCTGATATTTCCAAATTTAATATTACAACTTATCAAATGTACAATTAAAACTGGATCATTTGGCCCTGCGAAAGAAAAAAGAAATGAGTATGACCTCAAATATTGACATTCAAAGCTATAATTAAACGAACTCTTTACCTTTCGTTTCTTATCACCACCGAGCTCGAAATGCTTGCACCTCTTCAGTGGGATTTGCTTCCTATATTTGCATTCCGCGCATTCCATCCTTAGAACAATTTTCTTTGTAGTCTTAGCCTGAAAGTACAGGTGTGAAAATAAAGGTACTTAAGAATATTTAAATTATTTCTACATTCAGAAAAATGATTATATTGAAAGATGGACCAGCACCGGGAAGTCAATTATCCAAAAATTCAATTGACAGGCCTAAACGAACTGAAAAATAAGCACATTTCTGCAAATCCAGATATGCATCGACCGTACTTAAATTGTAATTACCTTTTTCCGGAAAATAGGTTTCGTTTGCCCACCATATCCTTGCTGTTTACGATCATACCGTCTTCTTCCCTGAGAAGCCTGCCTTTCCTTAGACTTTTTATATTGTGTTACTTTGTGTAACTTATGTTTCTTACATTTTTTACAAAATGTACGACGTTGCTTCGGAACGTTCACCTATAACAAACATTTACAATACAAAAATATTAATTCTTATAGAATGACTCAACGGTCCAGACACCGCACAGGCAACAGGAATAATAAATTATCCATTTAAATTTTGCAAATTTAACAACGAAAAACAAAACGTGGCCAACACATGACACACCGACTAGAGACTCATCAATTATGTTGAAAAGCTATTTAAATTTACATTAGACTGTGTACAACAATAATTTCAACGATTTAAAAATGTTACTAAGATTATAAACAATAGATGACATTGGATAAAAAAGCCATTCTACCAATTTGAAACGCAACTCACCATGTTTCTATGTAAAGGGAAGGAGACGTCTTTCAACCGGAAACCGTCATTCAAAGCCTCGAACTCAATGCTCCTAAAGACTACTCTGTACTCTCGGACCCCTCAAAAATTTAACTCTTTTTTGTTAATAGAGATAATAAACAAACTTTAAGCATTAAATAAATTAGTATAATAATTTTTAGAGCATTTTTGCTAATAAATAATATTTAACTGTATCTTTAAGCTCTAGAAACTGAAAAGTTACATCAACCAATCGCTGGCTTATCGAGCTCTTGCCCGCGCCATCTTCATTTTTGAACAAAGGCAGGTTAGTGTGCTTCGAGAAGTCGACAACGTAGTATCTCTGCAATCATGAGTGCAACGGAGAACAACGCCGAGGTCGCGGTTGACAAAGTGACAGAAAAGAACGACAAAGCCGGTGGTGATGCGAAAGCAGAGGTGAAAGGAACGAAGAGGCCAGCGGAGGTAAGTTAGATGAATTGGACTGTTAATTGTGAGCATTTTATGTCAGACGCTGCCAAAAACCTTGGAACCAATGATAGTGCACAAACTGAGATAAAGAAGATATTTTAACAACTCGTGATGTGCGGCACATTAGGAGTACCTTATTCGGTTTTGAAATGTTAACTGGCAAAAATAATAGGTGCTGTAATAGAGAATTTACTTATGAAATTTCACTTAAAGCCATGTGTGAAAAAGCCGGTTAGCCTCGTTGAAGTTATTTAGTTGCGTGTGGTTTAAAGTCAGTGATTTATTCTCAGTAATTAATTTTTATCGCGGGAAATCAACGAGAACGGTGTATTTACATCATCAGGGAGCGTATTTTTCGTAAGTTAACTCTTGATGAAGCCGGTAGTTACTTAGCGCGCCAAGAGAAAATGCACACCCCGGTAGAGGCTAGTCGGTGTTGGATTTTGAACGTGGCGGTCTTTTGGTTTTGCATAGCCTGGCTCGCGAGGCTACATTTGAATCAATAGCCATGTTTGAGTTTAGTTTGGCGCCTTTCAAGAGGCTAATGGATGTGACCGTCTTTCACGCAACCTATCGCCGAACCGGTATATTGTTTTAACAATGTTGTTACGTTACAGATTAATGATTTTACTTTTATTATGGAAGTTAGACCTTAATGGAGTACTTTTGAAGTTAAACGAGGATGATTACGCGGCATTGCAGTTAACGGGAGGTTCATTATTTTTCATACCTCTTATAGTCCATAGACGATGAACGCGTGTGATAGAAATTTAATGGGGGCTTCCTAATTGGCTTTTTAACCACATGAGTTTCTCCTAAATTTATATGGTCATTGAAATATTCAAGCGTTTAAACTTCGATTATTCCAATTTTATATTAGTTTTGTAATAAGAAATATTTTATCCTGTTAACGTTAAGTTATTGATCTTATTCGTTGGTAATGGACTATAATAACTAGCTTTACGCAGTCGCAATTTTAATTTATTAAACATTGAATTGTTACTTAAGATATAGTGACCTTTTCTTCGAAAATTTTCAATTTTAGTTTCAATTAGTTTTTTCGAATAAGATTGTGTAGTTTCTTCAGGTAGTAGATTCAATGAATACAAATTACCCAAAGCCGTACTCTTGAATCTACTCAGTAGATTCAAGTTGTTGGACTTGGTACGAATACCGGAAATCAAACGGTCTTGGAGGATCATTTGGCGTCACCCTCTCGAGTGTTTTCTCTTTACATAAGTTACTTCTGAATATTCTTGAATGCATTGAAAAGTCTACAAACTTGTGGCATCTCATTAATAATTTTAAAAGCGTAGCAGCTAGTGGTTCTAATAATCTCCAACAGATGTACAGGGTGGGGCGGAATGGACTTCCTAGTTTAAAAAAATTACTTAAGAGAGCGCAGGTGAATTAAGTGGTAGAAGTGGTTTTTGATGGTGGAAATAACGCAATTTTCTGTAGTCCCCATGGGGTGGTCTGGTGAGCATCGAGGATTTGTCGTAGAAACCTTAAAAAACATGATAGTGTGGTGGCGACGCCGAGGGATTTTGGAAGGCGGTTTTGTTTGACTTGTCATGACAGGGTTCCTGATGCTAAAACCATTATAAAATTATTACTAGTATGCGGGCGACAGGATTTGCTTTGCCTAGAGTAAGGAGACCCATTCTGCTTGCTGGGTTACCCCTCATTCCTGTCAGTTTCGCCAGGTGCCCGTGTATCAAAATACTTAGTTAATTAATCACCTGGTAGTTGTTGTTTATTAAACATTCGTGTGCTCAGTTTGGGCCTTTACTCTGGATCTTAACCCATTGTTGAGTTTTGGTTAATTTTTGAAACGGCATCCTTACGGAAAGTTTCATTAACTTCAGCATGTCATCTGCGGTGAGCAATGGTGGGAAGGTGAGGGTACCGCCAAGGGTTGCCAGTGAAGCGTCAGGGATAAGGGCGACGAATCAGAGGCTGACTTAGGTTGGCGGGAGAGTTCGAAGGAGGGGATACCGATAGAGGCACGCGCTCTTGTAGAGGGGAGTGAGTGTGGTGCGGGGAGGAGAACATGAGGGTTCGAGGACCCGGGGGCCCAGGTTTTCTAGCCTCGCGTCGAGTCCGCGTAATTCGCTCAACGCGTTCCCCTTAACGCTTTCCCCCCCTCTTCTTCCAGCTTTGTTCTCGGCTCCAGTATGGGACACGCGGTATAGCGCTTAATATTGGCATGCCTTGATGGAGGGGATGGGTTCAAACTAATGAATGTGTTGGTACTGGCGCGTTGAGACACATAAGACCGGCCTAGCGAAGGGGTTTATCCCCCAAAATCGCCTGTTTGATATGAAAGCGTCTGCCGCGCGACCGGTGTGTCGGGTTCCGTGCCGGTGTTTATTGGGGCCTTTCTTTGAAGTTTTTGCGGAGGGAACACGTGCCTTGGCGGGCATGTTACAAGGTCGATGAATTTTAAGGGGCGAATCATTTAGTTAATAAATATGATGAGAAAGCAGAATATGACATTTCCCCCCTTCAATTGATGTATTTAACGTAATTTGTTGTTACTTTTGTATCGCATTATGGTCTTTACCTTTCTTTGTTATAATTTCCGTGTTAATTTTAAAATTTATATTATTAACATAACATTTTCAATTTCATCAAAATTCAATGTGTATTATTACTACTGCACTTGTTACTGACTTTGTAAAATGAAGAATTGCATTCAGTTGACAAATCTTTTACTTCAGTATCTGTGCAATTTGTCATATATTTAGCCCGCCAAATCCACAAGTGCAATGTTTCAATAAATGAAGCACTTAATGGCATGGAAAATTTCATATTTTGACTATCTGGATAATTTTGCTGTGTATACTGATTCCGTTTTTGATGTTTTGGCCTGGAAATAATTTTTCACTATTTAATGTTCATTTTGATTTGTCGTGCTCGTGACAAAATGAACAAAGAGCTGAATGAATCGCTTAACATATTAGTGAATTTTATAGAATTTTGTATATTTATATGAATATTTTATATGAATAGTGAAGTGTTGTATGAAAGACAATGCAAGAAATTCTCAATATTTAATCCCTTCTTAAAAGCGGAAATAGTTTAATCAGTTTTTGTCTGAAAATATTATTCAACATGGCAATGATGTTTATAACAAGGGAGGGGAGGTAATAAAGTTGTTTTTTAAGTGTGTCTGTGTACATAGAACCTTTAGAATGTATGTCATTTAATTCTGAAATTTAGACTAAATTTAAAATGTTAGCTGTTCTTCTTTCCATTAAAATTTGTATTTGTTTTCAAAGGGAGAGTGGTTATTAATTGTGAATATTGCTGAAAAAACTGTTGCAAAATTCTTCCAAAACCATTTACTAGTTCTTTTTATTTTGTTGAAAAGAATTTGAAGTTTTGCTGGGGTGGTGTTTTCTCAAATTAAGGCTGGCATTTTACCCCATGATTTATTAATAGGCTTGCCAAATGTTATTGAATTGTATCTAATGCTTCTGATTTTTCAGGATAAGACGGAGGACCCCAAAAAGGCGAAGAAGGAGGAAAATGGGGAGGAGGATGATGTAGATGATGAGGAGGATGTTGAAGCAGAGGATGAGGACGAGGAGGAGGAGGACCTCCCAGGGGAGGAAGAATTTGATGATGCGGAGGAAGGTGAAGGAGAGGGTAAGGCCTCTTTACTTAGTGATACTAGTTTGACTAAAAATTTGCTTATTTTGTGTGCTTATTTTTCATTATACTGATATTCCTCTTATTGCAGAAGAGGAAGATGATGAAGGAGAAGGTGATGGGGAAGATGGTGATGAGGAGGAGGATGCATAAAACTTTTAGATATGATATGCGAACAGACATTACCATGATGGTGGTATAACATGGATTCCTGCCATCCCTCGAGCTTGGGGTTACGGAGTGGATATTTCCCCCCTGCAAGACTTAAATATTTTTTTTTTAATTATTAGTAAGCAAGAACTTCGTACCTGTTTTAACTCCCTTGCGTAGTGTGTGTGTGTATTGTGTGTCTATTCCCTTCCCCTCCCTCCTCACACATGCCAGCGATTTTTTTCACGCAAGTTCCAAGTCAAGGAAGTCCATTCTACTGTTGCACCATTATACCAGCCATCATGTGAGGACATCAGCCTTGATGTCAATGGTGTGAAGCTGCAATATCATGTGCATATAGATGGAAGATAGCGGCTCCCATTTCTCCGCTGTTTGGTAATATCTTCTCATCTGAAGGCATGAGGACCTGGGATTGTTGTGATGGCGGGATTGGCTGAAGAGTTTTGAAAGCCTCTCCTTTGTTGTGGGTGTGTATTAATTTTCTCGGTGAAATTGGGTTTCTGGTAATACTCTGGTTTTGTATAAACTAGAACTTGTCAGGAGAACTATTGTCCTTAATTATGGGGAGACAAAAATTCAGGTCCCACTCCATATCCCCAAGTTTTAAGACGGAAATGCTGTCAAGGGGGAGACGGTTTGAAAAAGAATGAATTTATAAGGAAACCGGTTAAAGAAACATTACCAAGGACTCATTTGTAACTTCAATTTACGTTTAATTTCTCTGTTATGGATTCTGAACATTCATCATGTTGATACATTTAAAGAACCACAGGATAACTGGTTTATTCATGGAAATTGCAGAGGGACAATGAATTACTGTTAATTCATGTTTCATTGCACCATGCCAATGTGTTGGTGGCATATTAATGGTGAATAAATGCCCTATTGCAATATGTGTCATTGATCTATTTGTAACTCTTGGAGTTATGTTCTACTTCTGTGCATCAATTTTCTCCTTGTCATTTTTTTTACCATCGAATAGTTTAATTTGGATTGTATAGTATAGTGTGTGTTCTTTTTTTATTCACGACATGTACAAAGTTACACAAAATGAAAAACCTCTCAGTGAATGTAATTTTTGAGTCCAGAACAAACTTAACCGCAGCACCAAGTGTGTGAAGGAATATTGTCCCGTTTTTACTAGGCAGGCAATAAACCATGTGTCAACATGGCCCTGGTCATTATCACTTAATTACCTTTGAAAGGTACTTGGGAATCATTTTGAGTTAAAACTGACAAATGTAACAGACTGTGAAATGTTTTGATTCTGAATTTACTGAATAAACTTTCTTGATGGATTTAATAGCAAATGGGAAAAAGGTGAGTGGAAGTGCCCCACCAAAAAAGTGTGTTTTACATGTATTGTCTGATGAATTTCTAAAGAAATCTGAGAAAAATTTTGTAGTCCTCCCTATGTTTTAATTCAACTCATTCCATTTGAGGTAGTGTTTACTGGTAGTTAGTGTGTGTTGAGCAACTGACTTGAACTAATCAAGTGAATGAGCGATGGTGGATTTTGTTAATTGTAACGGAGAATTCACTAAATTGCTAGATTAGTTGATTGTCCTGGTTTCTACAATTCATGAAAAATTGTTACAATAAAATTCAGCAGTCTTTTAATTGGCATGGTGGTTTAACTTAAAGAAATTTTTGTTCACAATTCTTTTTTGTTGGGCTCGTATTGGAAGGCCAATTGGTCTTGGGTTGCAGAGATTTGTACGATTTAAAAAAGGGTTTTTACTCTAATTTGCTCCTCTTGGTCTGCTGTAATGTCCAAGCGCGATTATTAAGGTTGTGATCATTCCTAGTTGCATTCTTTATCCAGCTAAGATATCAAATTTATATTTGTTCTTGCACCAGGTTAGGATTGCACTTTTTGCGTTCATATTTACAAGTAGTATCTGCTGCATTGATGATAACCCGCAAGGTCAAGGAATTTTGAAGTATAGTCAATACTTAGTTCCGCATGCGTATGAGCGTACCGTTAAGTTTGTGAGATCCTGATCATATGCTCAAATTTGTTTGTTCCTGTACTTCGTTGCTAAGAGTGCCGGTGCTATACCTACGGTTGCCATCCGATTCTTGTTTGGAATTTTTGGCCGGTAAAGACGAGAGTGGGGGTGTACAAAAAAAGCCAGGTGTATCACGGCGTCTTGGATGCGTAGAATTCTAGCTGAACGTGGGCAGGATAACTTAATGGCTGTGCATGTTCGAGGTAAGTTGAGGCTAATTCAATTACTGGGTCGCTGCATAGACTGCCAGTACCACCTATTCATTTTTGAAATTGGCCGAGTAGTGCTCGACCAACGGGCGTTCCCATTATTGCATCCTGGGGCTATGGCCAAAAGTTTTCTCGTTGAGATTACTTGCCTATGGTGACAAGTGGCAGCAGCAGTTAATGTAGTCCTAATTTTAATCAGATTGTTATAGTCGACTAACTACTGCTTTAAATTACGGATGTGACGATGTCTTTCGGTCGATAATGGAATGATTTAGTAAACAAGGTTGCCGGCAGGATGCGGTGTCTGCCTCTAAGTTATTCGTGCATTTAATGCCTCTTCGGTCTATATGCTGTTAATCAATCACGAGTATCAAACTGCTAAATGATTTTTGTATGGGTGAATATGTTGCCTGTTTTTAATATCGGTCCTTGTAAAGATTAGCGTCGACCAATTGCCTCTTCGTTTGTTTCGAAATTCTTTATTCTAGCTATTGAATGTCTGCTTCGGTGGACAAGCTACCCGGCGTGTTTGTGTGTGATCAATAACATGGAAAAGCGGGAAACTGTCAGCTAAAGTGTAGTTGATGAACTCTTCATTACCAGTAATTCCGTACCACTACTCCCGTATCAAATTATCTTATCACCATAGATACATATATCTTAGTACTAAAGGTAATGGTGAGAGGAGCCTAAAGGAAATATAGTTACACCCTGTATAGAGGGTAGAGTCATCATCGTTTAACTGGGCTAACGATTGCATAAGTATTGAAGTCCACCACATTTGATCCTTTTAATATCTCGACATTTACAAAAAAATTAGACGTACTCCGGCTTCACGAAGTTTTAAATATCGCTAGGATTCTCCAAGAAGCCCGCAATGTGGTCAAATACGATTAGTTTACCCAAGTGAAGCAAGTGTCAGGATGGCCGAGCGGTCCAAGGCGCTGCGTTCAGGTCGCAGTCCGGTTCTCCGGGCGTGGGTTCGAATCCCACTTCTGACAAACTTTTTGTTATAACAATTTTGCTCCAGTTGTAACAATTTGAGTTCGCTCTCGTCTTAAATTTTTCTGGGTTTCATGAAAATTTTTTTGTCCGAGAATCTGATTGTGTCCCCTGTTTTCTGGTCTAATGGTGTTTGGTCATATGTTACTGACTTAAGATTACGATGTGATCGTGCTTCTTACCTGTTTTATTTAAGCTTAAGGCTTTGCACTTTTTTTAGATAACCCCTCATTGAAGTGATCATCACTGCTGTTAGTTTATCTTGCAATGCTTTGCCGGATATCTTCTTATCATTTTCGAGCAACTTACTATTCTTGTTCTGTCCATGGTATAAATTATCGTTGCGATTTTCGTGATTAATGGAGTATTTCATTTTGAAGATGAATGAACTACATTTCAATTAATGACATTGACACGAGTTGACGAATAAATATTTTGTGGAACCTTTTGATGTTGTGAAAGTCATGTCGAATTCCCCTGTAACTATGATAAAATAGTCTGTGTACTTTATTTAGTTTATATTTGGGTTCACTTCGATGAGAGAATGACGAATACAGTATTTGACGAATGACGAATTCTTCCCCCATCTCAAATTTTAGATTATCCCTTCTCAGAAGCCTGTTCCCTGCCAGTCTCCTAATTCCTTCATTGCTCCTAACTTTTCTATTACCTGCTCATCGTATTTCATCCTTAATTCTTTCTTCCGTGTTTCCTTCATTTATACTCTTCCGTGCCTCGGAATATGGCCAATCAATTTCCTCCATTGGATACTCGCAACCTCCACTCTTCAAAGGGCTTCTTTATTTTTTACTTTGGCTGTTCGTAATCGTTAATGTTGTTTGGCCCTTGCAGCTGTAGAAGATTCTCCCTTTCGGGAAGAATATGCCAATTTTGAGCCTAAATAATAATTTTAGGTTCCTCCGCTCTTTCCAATGGGATTTAAATTTGGATTAATTCCTTGATAGTCTATTGGAAAATTGTTTTAAGGGTTTATTACGTTTCCCCCACTACAGAATGTATTTGTATGGGAAAGCGCTTTTGAAACCGATTTAAATAGCGTCTGGCACTGATGTGTGAATCCCACACACCTTTGGGCTAGTCTTACATGCCCTCTTGTATTTATGATCAACCTTCAGGTTGCTTTCTGTAGTGTTTCAACTTTTATGAATAATAGCAAACTAGTCGCCACTCCTAGTCCTACATTCTATCATCTCATGTTAAATGGATGGAATGTCGATTTTCCGATGGTCAGTTATCCGAAACGTCAATAATTCAAACTTATGTACCGTATATAAATATCGTGGAAGTGTGTGTCTTGGGAAACTTCATAAAGCTCATATGTGCTCACTTTATTTTTTATAAAAATTATAATATTTTCAGTTTTTTAATTAAAATATTTTATTCATTTTTTAAAAATAAACACAATAATGTTTTCCAGGTAAATATGTTTTAATATTTGACTTTTAAATCAAAATGATGTATTTCAAGCACTCAATGGTTTTGTCAATAAAAACGAGCGCAGAAATACGAACATGACACCTAATTATTTTTTCTTTAATTTACGCTATTCAAGATAATCATAAAAATTAATTTTTATTAAAAATAGGTTTCAACCGCTTGTAAAAACGTATTGTTTGTGAAAATTTCTCCATATGATGCGTCACCTGATACGTATACACATCATAGTGTTAATCGTTAGAGAATATAATGGTGATAACAAAGTACACGTATATTAACTTTAGATCAGGAATGAGCAAAGAAAATCATTGGCATTGTGACTCGTCTTAATGATATTCTTTCTCTTAACAGCAGTTTTATTTGTAAAGTAACCTTTTCTGTTTCATTTTTAATTAGGAATGCCGAAAAAACTCATTAAATATATTTGGGATATAGTTCAGAAAGACTGTGTTGAGATCGGGTGGTTATGTTAAGGTATTCAAAGAAGAATATACTAGGATTATTTTTATTCTATGATTTATGTTGGCACGCGGTCTTTATTTTTAAATATATATATATATATATATATATATATATATATATATATATATATATATATATATATATATAACTTTTGGACGGCACAATAGAACACAGAATAAAACAGATAACACGTAAAAGGACACTCACACTGTAGATGATTTAAGCTTTCGGCCTACTCCGAGGCCTTCTTCAGGTCAGACTGAGAGGAGAAAAAACCTCTCAGTCTGACCTGAAGAAGGCCTCGGACTAGGCCGAAAGCTTAAATCATCTACAGTGTGAGTGTCCTTTTACGTGTTATCTGTTTTATTCTGTGTTCTATTGTGCCGTCCAAAAGTTATATTGCTCTCGTGAGTACTTCCGCATCATCTATATATATATATTTATTAGAGGGGAGAATGTTGGGCAAGCGAGGTAAGGGTAGGAACAGGATAGGGATGTTGGACGGGATGAAGGGAGGAAGAAGTACACCGAGATGAAGAGGGACCTGATATAGATTAGTTTGATAGGTGGGGAGTCACAAAATGTTTATTTGATAGTTGTATCCATCCCAAAACCTACCTTAACCGGTAGATTACCTAATAATAATATATATATATATATATATATATATATATATATATATATATATATATATATATATATATATATATATATATATATATACATATTATCGTACAGCAAATAGAGAATATTAACCAATGTGACGTAGGGTTTGCGTGAATTATGAATTAGCAATAAAAGACAATCTGTAGGCCGAAAACTTTCAATTTCTTTGTAATGTCATCCATTTGTGACTTGTTATTTAATGGCCCCAATGTTTATAGGTCTATAGACTTACATTTATTATTATATTCGTCGTAAGAAGGAGCCTATGTGTGAAAGTAATTTTTTTAATAGTAGTTTCAATTATATTCGTAAAATTAAGGACTGAATTAATATTGAGACGATATTATTTTTAATATTGCTCAACCGGTTGGCACTGGCAGAACTTAAATAATAAGAAATATTACACGATTCTTGTTATGGTCGCCAGTTTCTGACGTTCCTGCTCGTATTTGTACCGTATTTTAAAACTAGAGCTAATATGTAGATGGCAGTAACAGCGGTAGATTTCACGGTGAATTTTGGCACGCACCCGGTAATCAGTTTTCACTGGACTTTTTGGTATTTCTTTACATAAGATCCCTTTCATCGAATCATCTTATAACAACTTATAATCTCTTACATATCTATCTATCTCTTATCTCTATCGTCTTCTTTTAACGTACTGATAGAGACGTCCAACACGCCTAAATAGAGGAAACATTCCATCTGCACTGTTTTATCCCTTCCAACTTATAGTTTATCTTACCCGTTCTATTTCTTGAGTACCTAATTATTTTAGTTGTACTATGATTCATTATTTCGCCATACCATCAAATCGGTTCTGAAATGTGCTCAGCGTTGATTGCAAATCCCTTTGCTAGCAAGCTAAGCTTAGCTTGGTCATCCGCAATTCTAATTTGATCATACTATGTATGCATACCCAAGTTCGTGGGATACGATTATTTTGGGTTTAATAAGGTGCGGCGATATGAAAAAAAAACATATCTGCATTTTAATAGTCTGTGTATTGCTTGTGCTATTTCCCAAGCATCCTCAATCTCAACAAACAATAATGGTACCGTTTGTTCCCATTTGTTGAAACAGTAGAAATATCTTTTTATGGGTCCTTTCATAGATTTCTACGAGTATCTCATACACTCTTATGCAAACTTGAATTATAGTCCATTCATCCACAATTATTGAACACATATTCCACGAAATAACGTAAATGACCGAAGATAAAGTACTTTTTGGATATTCATAAACATTTTAGAAGTAGTTAGTGTGGCTACAATTATATTGACTTTGAAGGAAGTAAGTAGTTTAAATCTTTCTTCCCTACGATTCTGTGATTTACTTCATTCACCTCTCTAGCTGATGTGGATTTCTTTATTTGCTAATTTTGAGACGAAGATCTTCATTGTTCTTGAACAATTAAGGTTATGAGAAATCCACCGGGTGCCTAGCGGGGTGGCTATTGCTTTTGAAAAATGCTTTCCGATATTTATGGAAATCCTCTGCTTTCATAGCCCGTTATCTCTTCTATTGGGCTCGTCACCTTTTAAATGTCTTATCTGATTTTCGTCTTTGTTTGAGATTTGCATTTAGCAGTTGTGAATTTCCATTCGCGACTACATTCCTTGTGTTGTGGTCTTGCAATACCCCCACATTTTTTAGTGTCTTCTTTCCCGCTTCCCTCTCATGCAATTAATTGGGTAGGAACAATTGAGATTTCATGCTTCGCCCAGACTCCCACGCCTCGGGGATAGGGTAGGGGGCAGCCAAAAGAACCGATTTCCACCAAAAAAATTATTCATTCTTCAGCACAATGACAGAGAATCGTATTCAATTTATTTGAAACATTTTTGATCACTAGATAAGGTTTGTCATACACTTTTGTTTTGCCTATTATGTATAATTTTTTCATGATTCCATAGATTTGTATATATGAGCATACATACTCTTTTCCTAGAGTATAATCCAATCCTGACACAAAATGGTCTAGCGGTAAACACTGTGATAGTTTTACTCCAGTAAATCAATTGGCCAGTGACACCCAATGCATCCGGCAAGACCCACTGTAGTCCTACCCGTTTGTTTTCTGCAATGTCATGGTGGAAGGGTCATCCTTGCGCTGGAATGAATAATATACTTGGTGCGGCAGCATAACTTCCTTTTTGAAAGGGGTTTTGCTTTATAAAAAAGGAAGTTATGTCGCCGCATCCTGTACGTGTATTATGAGTAAATGCATTAAATTCTGGGTAAAGATCTGACCGTGACGGTTTAGTTGTCATTCAGATATTTTTTTTAGATTCAAGCGCAAGATATAAAATTGTATATTACGCTAGCATTAGAATATTTATTATGATGAAGCATTATAATTTAGTAATAATTTTCTTAAAATATTATTGCTTTAAATAATCAGGATGTCTCATTATTTTATGGCCTTTTCTCGTAATTTTTATTTAAATATCTTTGCTAACTTTTTGTATATTGGATGTGAATTAGGTGGACGAGATTATTTGGAGATTATTTATTTCCTGTATTATTAGGGGATGCAGAATTTTTACTTAAATTCTATATGAATTAGGTCTTAATGGAAAACGATGAGCGATAGAGTTTGGTTATTTTTTGAATTGGGTCATTGGAAAGAGGATTGAAAGATACGAAGTAAGAGATAACCGTCGGCGGCGAACCATGATACGAATTTTCCAGTTCTATGGTTGAATTTAGGGAATAGTTATTTCTATAAACCACCCTGAAAAGCCAAGTTTATCCTTCTTTTCTAAGTAAGTTCTTAATGTGGCGAGAACCAAAATTCGCTGTGGACATTTTATGACTCAAATGATCATTGTTTAAAACATATCGCCACTTTTAAAGATTAAATTTCAGGCAAGGGTGCACAAGAGACTTAAATTTTTATCACTACTTAAATTAATCGGATTAGACCGCTTTTACAACACCCCGAGAAACAAGAAAGTAAAGCACTCTTTCAGGCATTGATTTACCCGCGGCCTTATTGAAAAACTAGAGCACGCAGCTACCACTAAAATGTCTTATAAAATTCGAGAAAAATCGAAAATTCCAAGTTAGCAGCCAATAGTATCTGTAAAACTTTTGTCAAATGTTTGTAACTCCGCCTGTGTTTTGCACAAAAATCAAAGATAATAACTTATATCGTTCATTCATTTTGTTTTTAATGAATACGGCACTTTCGTCGTCGTCAGGGCGACATTCCCCACACGTGCACGTCGTATGGCGCCTGTGTGCCCTGCTCTGGGCAAGAGGAATTCCCCAGGGCCGACGAGGGGAAAGGGAAGGGACGCAGGCGATCGACCTCCCAAACTGGAATTTCCTTCTTTGGGTAAGGAAGAAAATGTTCCCTTATACTGATTTTTGTCCCACCTTGGTAATCGATCACTCAGTCGGAAGAGCATTCTCAGAAAATGTGTTACACAGCTACTGCCATTTCATTCTATGTGAACTCGGTAGTGTAATTAGATTGGTGGAGGATTTAGTAATCACAGGAAGAATTTTAAAATTTTATATGTGAAGTTTAGAATATATTTGATACGAACTTTTTCTGAGGACACCGGTGGCATTTTTTAGCCCACAAGTATATTTCGTGTTCAGTATTCTGAACGAAAATGGGAATCTTCTTACGAGAATTAGGAGAAACGCGTGTTAGCAAAATTATCAATGATGGATTTGATGCGTGGGACTGTAAGCAAAGATGCAGTCTCAAGCTCTATGTATTTATATATAGTCTCGAGCGAGGGAAATTCAAAGAAGTCTTGGGAGGCGATATCGAATGGCGATGACTCATTGGTCAGCGAATGGAAGGGGACGTTAGGAAAGAGGGGACGGAGGAAAAGTTTAGTCTGGTATTTCGTACGGTAGAAAGTCTGGAAAGTTGAAATAATATCATGTCAGGGATGTCATTTGGATTGAACAGATAAGCTTATTATTTAATGGACAATTTACTGATAAACGAGTAAAGAGGAAAGTTTTATCTTCCAAGTAAACATTTATACATTAATATGAAAGTCATCGCAAGAACTGTTCGGACATCGGGCCCTACTGAAGCGTTTGCATTATTTGAACATGTAAGATGCTTTGTCGCAGTAATCGATGGATTTAATTGTTTTTATAAGCAAATGGATTTTTTAGTGACGAAAATGATGCAAGATATATATGTAATGGTAAACCTTAGGTTACCAATAAATAGGTTTGAGAGTGTGGAGGTAGTTGGCGTGTAAACGTTTACACGTTCTTTTAGTGTTCGTCTTAACTTACCTTGAATCAAAAGTTGATGGTGACATATGGAGGTCGAAGATCAGGTTATTTGAAAATGACTTCTACTTGATGGTTCTCAGTTGTTTGATTCATTTCTTTCTATTTTGTATTTAATATGGTGATTGCCCTCTCTCGTAATAATTTAATTACCATGTATTTTGAAGATGTAACTGTAATCCTCTTAGTTTTCGCTTTATACCGAAATTTCGGTCGGACTTAATGGAATAAAACTTTTGTTGCTTTGGTGTTTTTGTTCTTATGGACTACTATATGCTACGATATATTCGGAAAATAATCAAATGCTACTGTTCACTTTGGATCTTGTATGGCTTATACGTTTATTGGGAATAACTAGGGGCTATATTACACTCTCTCGTGGTGCGCAGAATGCCTTTTCTTTCTTTTTTGAGCTAACACTATCAAAGGCTACTTCTTGTTGAACGCGGAGTAAGAAATCCCATGTCATGTAAAACGGCTTTTCGTTAATGTGGAATAATAATATTTCGTGTGTCCTATGTTTAAAAAGGAATCTCGAATATTCATTTGCCATAGTTTACAGTGTTGTTCATTTAAAGGTTCTACTATGTTTCTCGTAATCCCTTTTTTTCACAAACCTGTGTTGTTTTCGCTTTAATAGGTTATCACAGACGAGAGAGGGCATCCCATTATCAATGCTGACAACTTCTTAGAGCTCTTTTTTCCATATTGACAGATTTTAACATTCGTATTTTCTTTCCTTAATTATTGAAGTCGTGATTTTTTCTCAATAGCCAAACAAAAAATATTGGGTCGTTTCATTTTGCAATATTCTCGAGAAGATAGTATAATTAACGAGTGATCAAAATGTTGAAGTAAACACAACTTAGTAAAACTTTGTGTACGTCCAGATATGTCATTGAATTCGATGGAGACAGCAAGGAAAATGGTGTGGGTAGCATGAGCAGCGGCGACGACTTTCCCGGAGATCAGTTGATATTGCGAAAATATAAGTTATTTCCTACCGTGAACACAGTAATCAGATAGCCTGGTGGATCTGTACTAAGCGCGACGGCGTGTGAAACTCACACATCAGGGTAGGGGAGCAGTTCCTTTCCCTGTGACGGTTTCCCAGGAAGATCTGGTACCCAAGAAATCACCCAGCTGGGGTGATGCTGAAGGTGCCACGAGAGGCTTGCCCGGGCCCTCTGGTCAGTAGACCCCTCGGTAGAACGCTCTACCCATGGACTTCCGCGACCCTCGTTATTTCCTACCAAATTGTGTAATTATCACGCCTTCAATCAAAAACTATTACAGACTGTCATTTTTTACTATTTCATTCCCCTGCAATGATAGCCATTTTTCGCAACCATCACGCAACCTTTGTTTTTCACCATTTTTTTCAATCCGTTGAATTGTGGAAAATGTAATTGTTTAAAAATATATATTTCAACCCACCGTAATAAAATTGGAATGAGTTATTTTTATGTGAATTATTTTTGTGCTGCTAGGTCACCTAAGATGACTTTCATTTGATCCGTCTCCCTCACGGATATTAATGAATTTAGAGTTCTTATTTTTCCTGAGACTTCATTGGAATTATATCCTAGATCAAGATAACGGACGAATGCAAAGGGGTAGCAAAAGAGGCTAACACTGGTCTCGACCCAATCATGTAAACAATTCCATACAAATGCATGAAAATTCGTCTTTAAAATGCAAGAAACATTATGATGATTAAAAAATGTCGGTGGAATCATGCGTCACATGCTTTGATGTGTTAGAGTAACAATGAAAGCGAAAATGTATTTGATCTTAATTATTGAAAATTAAGTTGGAAAGTACTGAACTATGCTGATAATAAGATCGAGAACAAAACTTTGTTTGCATTCTCAGGCTCTTTTAATAGTCGATCATGGTTTTCATTGTGGTGGAACAATTTACATGGGCGGGTTATTTTAGCTTCTCTTGAATCATATGGCAGTTCCCTTACCATGTCACTAGGAAGAATTTCCTGAAGCATTAATGTAAACCATATACATTCAAGTTCATGAAAATCTCATCTTTTTTCTAACATAAGACCACCCACATCTATGAGCGAGCTTGTGTATCTACCTTAAATCATTCTTGGACGATACAGAATTGCTGAATCCGGGGCTGTTACGGAGCCCGTACGTTGGTTGCCTCGTAGTGTTCAGTTCAGTTGTGAATTCTCAGTGTCGTTTTTTCTCGACAATTCTACATTCTTGGTAAAATATTAAGCCATAGTCCGCTGAACAGATCAGTTTAATACATTAAACTTGAGAACGAAGTGAAACATTCAGCGAAACTTATGTGTAGTATAGTTACTACTAACTATATCGTTCCACGGGGAACATTTTTCTGTCCTAGGACCCAAATCTGATCATGCATAGTAAATTTTTCTATTGAATATTTTTTTAAAGCCAACATATTTCCTACAGTTGATTGTAGGTGGCTAATAAATGCTTTTGATGCAGTTTTCTTGTAGGGTAGGTTGTCCCAAAGAAGGTGCGTAAATAAGCACAACAGAGATTTGCTATCTTGGCAAAACTCAAATAAATTACTTTCCTGAAGTTTAGCATTAAATCATCAACATAAGTACCTCAACTTGTGTGACAGAAAAGTAGGGCTATGGAAATGAGCGATAGTCTTTTACAAAAATGTAAGTACTTATTTTGAAAATATCTTAATGGGAAGCAGACCACAAGTCTTGACGTCACAGTGCAATAAATGCGAAGAGTTGCGATTAGCAATTATTTTATGCTTACAAGTTTAACAACATAAGTCAGTCGTCCTTAAGCTTACCGTCTGATATCACCTCTAAGATGAAAAGATAGACAATATTTTGGGTTGGAGTGTGTGTGTGCTGGTAAATATTCAATTGTCTCAATTGTTAGGGAAACAATACATCTTTAACCTTAAGTTTTCAGTTTCATGACCTTTCCCAGTCACCAAGGTTCAATTGATGCAAAAATAAAAGACTTAGTTTTGTTCTACCAAACAAAAGTGGTAACATTTAGTACCAATGTGCAGGATTAAAATTAAAATATCCTCTGGTTTCCTCGTTCGAATTTAGGTATATTCTCTAAAAACCGCATTGCACAACTCCCACCAAAATTGCACCTATCTCCATGTAAACGAATTTGTCTCTCATATGATCTCTCTTGAATATTTTCATGTTTTCATTGAGAAAATTAGTTATCTCTGAACTCAATATTATGTGTGTACCCATAGTATGTATAATTACCCCATTAGATATCAAAAAGACGTTAAAATATGAGGCACATAATGAATTCTGCATCGTCAGTGGTATATAGATATACGAGATAGATCTTTTTAACTACGTCTTTTCCGCCATAAAATTTACTTGCCGCACACAGCCAGTTTCTCCGTCGTTAATCCTCGACACCAGTTTTGTGCCGCGAGAAAATTTAATTGCTGGGAAATACATTGATTTAAATAAGGAAGTTTCTTTTGTGATGTTGTTTCACCGAGTCACAGCCTCCTCTGTGCATTATCAGAATGGCTGACAAATAATCTACACTGCCTAACGTTTTTCGATAGATTTTTCAAATCTTTTAGAGTGAATTATTTTGCTGAATAAATTACAAATATTTGCTTTGCCTTTAACAAATTTAATCAGTTGTTCCGATTCACACCGTCAAGACTTACAATATACAAACACATATACAAATAATGATGGGGTATATAGCATGATGCATTAGGAAAATCTCTACTACTTGCATTTATTATTGTCTGATGTGGAGAGTAGAAAAATCTAATGACCCTGTTTTTGGCGTAAGGACTTACGTAATAGATAGTTTCATTGGCATAGATGTAACAGGAGTGCACTATTTTGAAAAGTTCATCATCACACTGATCCATTTTCATCTAATTTTATGTGACCGCATTGGAATATTTATATTAGAGAATTAAGAAATTAGGTAATTCTGCCTCTCATCCATACGTTCCAATTGAAATATTGAGGGCTTGTGGAAAAATATTGGGTAAATTAACATTTTATTTAATATTAACAGGTTTTATAGTTTTCTTCGTTATCGGATACCATACTTTTGAGTTTACGGCAACCTGTGCATTACTGTTAAAGACAGGAGCAAGGATTTAGTTCCCCTTCTGTTTGATATCAACTCGGATTCCATTTGCACAAATCTCTCTTTTGGAATGGACCTTATTTGTACATCCCAAAAGTCTTAAGATACCCCTTAGAGACAATATTAAACTTTGGTGAGTTTTAAGGCCCGGATGAGGTTAGGAAGAGAGCAGCTTGCCTTTCTTTAGCGGTGCCCGGGTAGGTTCTCCTCTTCTTCACCAAAATTGTGGCCTACCTTTGCCGCCTGACTCAAGCGTCTTCCCAATTGCCGAGAGATGCTCCGATTCCAAACTCCTTCTCTCTGTGCTGATGGCATTCCAAGTGCAAAAGAAGACTTTTTACAGTGAATCGAGTATCAGGATTTTGAATTTTTTTGGTGAAACTTTTTCTTCATCTTAAGGGTAATAAAATTAATCAGTTCTTTATATATATATATATATCTCTGCACCACCCATTTTAAATTCTTTTCGGTTAATCACCCATTGCTTATATATTTATTTATCCTCTAATAACTGCTGTACATGAGTGAGAATGCGGTATTCTTTACATCAATCACACCAAAAATTCAGACTTCCTTCAAGAAAGATATGATTTTATGCTTTGTATCAGCTTGCTGATCTGAAAGAGATCATGCCGATTGGTGCATGTTGAGTATCAGATTGTCATAATTCGATCGTTTATCTTTTAGAAAGCCTGTTTCACCTGTTAAGTGTTATGCTTGTAACGATTCTCCGCTATGATCTCTAAGGCACAAACGCTTCACACGAATCAGAGTACATAGTAGGTATTTCTTAAACACCATTGTCTAGCATTGCTACTCACACATAATACAGTTTATAAATCAGTTATGCTTCTAGGGAAAGACATGCACGTAATTTATATTCATACCCAGTTAAAATTATACGCACCCTTCTTTGATTGTGGCATTACTCGATGAGAATGGAACTAAAAAGAGTGTTCTTTTCTTGCGAATGGGTGCCAAAGCTACGATGATGCATTCAAGACATCTAAAAACTACTTTTCTGAGGTTTAGCGTTTTCAATTGTACTTCATTCTTTTGGTAGTCAGTAAAAATGCAGCATTGAACCGTTATACCCCAGACTTAATACTGTACCATCACAAAAGGACCACAGAACAGAAAAACGACATTTTTTTTCCACTCGCTTAACGTTTAAACCCATCGATAGATAAGTTACAAAAATAAAAACTATGTCGGATAGTGCTCGGCGATGTGCGAACTACAATTATTATAGTAACATTTAAAATTTTCGCTTGAACATGACGCTCGTTGAAGTCCCAAAATGACCTATCCTTATTGGCTTAAAAGGGCCCGAAACAATTCTGAAAGACGTTCGCATATGCGATGGGAGCACACCGGGATCTAATCAAACCCGCGATCTATATCATATGGATCCTTCTCCCCGGGTTTCCTAACCGGGAAGGACATTTACAGGGGCCACTCGGAAAGCCTTAATGGCATCCGAGGGAGGGGTTTAAAGTTCAAGGAAAAAATTAAAATAATAAACGAGCTTATATAATTTACACTAGTCGATCTCCGGTGGAATGATAAAAGATTCGAGAGACGAATAAAAATGTACAATGGAGGGCTTACTGATCGATTGGTGCCCATTACCACTGAATCGTATGCCAAAGAGATTTTTTTTGGGCAAACGACCATTCGGCATTCCTCGATTTTTTTCTATCCACATCGAAAACTTTTGAGGGGGGGGTGGTGGTGGTTTCTGGGAAGTGTAGGGGGATTTGGGAAATTGAATTCTAACATTTAAGTGTAATCTGGTGAAGAGTATCACAGGTGGCCGACGAGCAATATATGTATGTATATATAAACAGTCATTCCCCGCACCTCTTCAGTGAGTGACGAGCGGGCTGCTGTAAAAAGTGTTGGGAGTGACACAAGATTTTGTGACATAATTCCTTCTTGTGGGGAGGGGAGTGGGGGGAAGCCTCCAGTATCTTGTTCTCAAATATTGGGAGGAAGGCTTATTTTTAAGTTTCAAGGTTGCTAATATTTTTACCGTCATCATTTTTTTTCCCATCCTCTGAAAAATGTTGAAATCTATTTTTGGTGTTACATTCAGTTTCCTGCTCCGACACCGTCGGGCCGCTCCCCTTAGTTTCACATTCACCCAATTTTTTGTTAATCCCCTCCATTTTTCATTTCTAGTTGAAGATCGGACCTCTCAGACTTTTTAAGAGCCACGCACCGCTTTGAATCTCCCACTTCTTCCCCCTTTTTCTTCGTCTCTTCTTTTTTCACGGACTAACGTCCGTTCTTCTCCCGCCGAATCTTCCTCACCTCAGTGCTTCACCCTCCCGTTGCTGACGGCGATCTCCAGAACTACGACTTCCGGTTCCCTCTCAGTCATCTCTTGGAATCTCATGGGTATGACATGGCCGTTGGCTTCCTGTTGCAGCAGACCGGGAGGAAGAGGGGAAAGGGAAGGGGAGAGAAGAAAGATAGATTTAAAAACGTCCGACTTCCTTCTTGATGTACTCTTTTCACAAAAACAGATGGGGTCGATTTTAGAGTGGGCATTAGATGACCAGATTTCAAAGAAGAAGAAAGGAAAGAGACAACTCTTGTTCCTATGGTGTTACAACCAACCACACTCATCGTTAACAACACCCCAATTTCAAGTGGTGAACATAAAACTTGAATGCTCACTTCTTTATTCTTTCTTCGATTAAGCAATCGAAATTTCGCGCAGTATTTTACTTATAGATTATCTAATAAAAGTTACTGCAATTGAGATTCAAATGAGATACTTAAATTCTCTTAGGAATGTGAAAAATGCCATACGCCATACAGCTTTATTACACACCCAAAGAATTCAATGACTCGGTTTCCGTAAAAGTAGAGAACTCCCACGGAAGGGTAAATAAAATACATTTTGCTTTATATCCCTTAAATAAATAAATAACTATATGTATACATATATACATATTTCTATGTATATATGTATATATGTATATATATATATAGAAATATATTTATTTATTTATTTCAAGGCACTGGGAAATGCATGAAAATATCATCAGGATGGTAAACCAATCATTTATGAGAACCTTTCGGCCGAATTAAAAAAAATTTAAATTAATAACCAGATTTTTTTGAAGAAACGTGCCGCTAGGATTTAGTTTGAATGAAGTGATAGGAAGAACCGCTTTTAAATTGCTTATATTCTTTTTAAACTTCTTTGTGAGAGCGGCAATTGGCGGACGGTGGACGACACACATCGTGGCATGCACAGTGAGATATGGCAACTCCACCTCGTGCGTGAGAGGCTGCACATAGATTCAAATAGTCCCAAATGTGAAAAAAGTGTGAATTTTTTGGGTCAACGATTCAATAAGATGCTACACGGAAGTTTTAGAGTATCACAATCAAGATCCTCGGCGTTCCATCATGAGATGTGGTCAGTACGCTAATGATATACTATGCCATTATTGTGCACTATTCAATTTCTATGAGAAAGGGCTCACAGATTATAATATAAGGTTGTAGAAAATTTGCCAGAAGTTAAGTGAAATCCAGATTCACCATTTTCAGTGCAGTGTCTTCTTTCATCTCAGCTGCATAATACCCCGAAAGCCGCCCCAAGGGCGTGTGGCGGGGGGTGTTAGGTCAACACCCGTATAAGAGAATAAAAGATAAATTCTTTATAAACTAGTCACATATTATTGACATTAATACAGCAATTATATGAATAGTAAATTAAGCATGTTAGTCAACCATCTCATGCAGACTTGAATAAAGTTAAAGACAGAAGAAGCAGACCTTTCCCCGGAAATAATATACAAAATGAAAAACTTACTCCATTTCGACCCGGTGCAATCCGATCGTGAGTGAATTTGATGGTGGTGCAGCATAAAATACAAATTGGCACAGTGAAACAGTTAAGAATTTGAAGAAATGAGGGCTGTATCGATGAAATTCATGGATGGTTAACCGCTAAGAAATACGGAATGAATAACGCAGCTTCAGGCGTTACGATACATGATGGAAATCCTTCGTGATGAAAGAAATCACTTTGGTTTTCCACGTAAAATAGTTTTATTTACGACCTCGGTTTAGTCACAGCGTAAAATCTTCACAAAGAAGTTACGTTGTAACGAAACCTAAGACGACAGAAATGAAACTATTTTATGTGGGATAGCCAAATATTTTCATTCATCATACCAAATGTTATAAACCACTTGCATTGATATCTCCACGTAGGGATAGCGATGAGATAAACCGTCCGTAGGACACAAACATTGAATATACCTGTAATATTTTGGCAAATTAAAAAAAAATGGTTGTCATAAAATAAATCCTGATTTTTCCTGAGAGAAACCAAATAAAATAAACTCATGAAGTTGTTATTAACACACTACTGATAATGCAATACTAATAAAACTGACATCTGAAGATACTCTTTCTGTTTTTATTGGTGCTGATGATTTTCTGGATGAAAAAGACAAAATGGAAACGAATAATTAGAAAAATGCCCGATAAAAATCGGAATCGCATTCGGCCTATACACATAATCCTTTTATTTTCTGTGGCAAATGCTATGATGTATTTTCTGAATTATGAAGTGATTATTATCTGGCTGTGTGATCGGAGGGAAGAGATCATATCAACACGTACTTGAAAATTAACTCTTTTCGGCACCAGAGTTTCTCCCAAAAAAACATGAAAGATGAAGAAAGTATTTTTTTTAAACAAATATAGCGACAACATTCTGCCATTGTATGGGAGACTAAGAAACTTCGTCCTCGGAGATCAGACATCCCACTTGAAGGGAATCAAACTGACGGTGAGTGACCAGGAAAACAGTCTAGGACGACGCTCAACGTAGTACTTCCCGTTCGCAAGCATTTAGGTGCGCGCACCACAATCCGGAAACCTGTGCGCCTGTACAAAAAAAAACCAAAAATAAGCCGGATAAGCTAATTGACTCGGTCTTTTTTCGTCTGCAGAGGAAGCAGTGGGGCGTCCGGGTTTTGTCGAACACGACGAGCGAGGGAGTAAAACGGTTAGGCTCAGCGTCTATCGGCCATTTACGCTCTGCTTTCGTTTCCCCTATAATAATTCACGCCGTGCTCGTCAAGGGGAGTCTTTGAATTTTCCACAGTTTAACGGCTATTTCATAGAATCCAGCTAACAACGGTTTCTAGCGGAGAATTTCGTTGGTCATGATGTACTGAAACTAAGTCACCTAAAAATGTATAGTATTCAAAGTCTTTCGGTGCGACGGTCCTGCGCGGCTAAAAGAATTGAGTAGGGGTAGCTCTTCTTAGGCCGGGTTCAATGTTTTCTGTAGAAACAATCGTCAGTAAACGTGAAAGTTTACTTAACGTGAAGATTAGAGACAAATCTGATTTTTGAAAACAATTAGTACTGCTCATTATGAGTTCAGAGAATTACGTTCACACCTTGCTTACACCATCTTTCAGTTATGAAGCGATTTAAAGTTCGGTTTTGAGCTTTGTCAGCGATCATCAAACTGATTTTTGGCCCTAAACGGAGGTTTAAATTAACTTTCAGGTTAAAAGATATAAAACCAGGTCTTCGTGAATGATGCTGTACTGCAACGAAACACTGATCGTATTAAATAAAGAAAATGCGTGACACTAAGTTAACGACTATTACGTAATTGTTGCACGATTTTTATCCCGGAATCATTGCCTCTTGTCAAATTATAAGCAAAACTTTTGTTCCCACCAATGAATGACTTCTGGACGAAACCAAGTCGACTCTCGTGGTTAAAAAAGAGGTAATCATCGTGCTTGAAGGTCCATTGATCAGGTACACTTACTTTCCATAAAGTTTTATTTTGGCATAATCGTTTTGACGTGTTTGTGCTCTTGTACGATTGGACGCCCGTTTTCGAGTTCCTTTTGGTCCATCTTGTATCGCACAGCTTCATTTTGCACATCCTTTCGTCGATTTCAGTCTATCTTGGTGACAGTGTTTTAACAGAAACAGTGCTTGTAATATTAGTTTTAATGCATGAAAGATATAAGGGATAGTAAAATTTTGAAAATCAATGACGTTACTCTACCGATTACTCTCGAGGCGTCACCGTACAATTGTAAAAATTGAAAATATGGTGTGTTTTATCATATAACATGTGCTTATCGAATCATAGTAATTAGGTAATAGTTATTTGCGAAATGTAGCAATGACCATATTTTTATTTAAAATTGTATTTTATATTTAAATTGAATATTTGTGTTCTGTTTCTGTAAATTTACTGGAATCGAGCGTGTCTTGCTAAAATTGAAAATTTAAGTGGTGAAATTTAGAAAATTAGGCGTTGTTTGCTAAAAGCAAAATTATTTAGGCTCTACTCTCCTACAATTTTCCTGTTCGCGCCTCCACCTATGTCCATGATCACCCTTCTTCGAAGTTAATGTAAATGAAGGGTTATATTAGTATTACCTCTTGATAGTACGCCACCAGAAAAATTTTTCCTACACTCACCGAAGTTCGTCCTACTTGCGCGTCTATTGGAATGGAACAAAATATCGGACTGATATCCCCTCCATAAAAGACATAGATCGAGCCTATTTTTTTTTTACTGAGCTGTTCGCGCGATTTTTTTCACGCAGTCAAGCTATTGATAAAAAAAATACTTCAACACAATTAGTTAGACCGATAACTTCACGATTAAAACGCCCCTTAAATATTGATAAAGATGTCCTAACCTTTGACAACAGTTTCGATAAACAACATAACAAAACAATGGAACTGACGGAATGTTTCTTCATATTTTTTGTCACCCGATGAACCCTAAGAAATCCAGGCAAAACACATGAAACTATTGAATGCACACTTGAATTTCGAATCTATGCGCAACGTGCCGTAAAAAAACTCTTAAAAATCAAGTGATGATGGAAATTACTTCTCATTTCTACACATCCACTTCCAACCTTTCATGTTCCATATTCACTCACCCCATCAACAACCGTTCCACTTCCATCGCAAAATCTCTCGGGCGATCCTGTGAAATCCTTAAAAATTATTTTATTCTCGGATAAGCCTATCCCCCTATTTGTGTCATTTGAATGCCATGTGAAAAATAATCAACAAATGAAAGTACATATATACTGTTTAAAAAATAAATGCTAAAAATAACTTTATTGAAGTTTCCTTTTTTTTTAATTTACATTCCACTGCTTTGGTAAGCGGGTATTGAATTTTAAATTTCTCTAAAAGGTCACTTGGTGATTTTTCCAGGGTGCATTGATGTTCGCACATTGCAAAGAAACTAATCGATTCGTGTACGGGGCAGGTGCGTACATGAACCTCAATACTGTGTATAAGCACTCTCTCCCGGTCGAGGTAGTCGATTCATTCTCCGACGGAATCGAAGGATCGATTGGCGCAACCGATTTCTCGAATCATCCCTACCGGTTTGACCAGTCCTCGCTCTGGGTCGTCGTCGTGCAGGGAGCCCGGTGCACCGAAGTGCGTGGTGTTCGACGGCGACCCCGCCGGCGAGGCGGACGAGCAGGCGCCGGCCAGCTCCCGCCGGGACAGCTGCTCCACGACTGCCGCGGTGTAGCAGTCACCCAGCATGTTGTTGGTGGTCCTCACTCGGTCACTGGAATGGGAAACGGGAAATGCTTGAGGACGGACCGGCTATTTTTCCGGTTGATTTAACGTAGACGGAGGGCGGCACGCTTTCAGATAGGCTGCCGTCTCGCTTTGGTTGGGCCGAATGTTGAACATGCAGCTTTTTGATTAGGGAGCAGTCGGAGGATTTGTTAGTCGTGGAATCCCAAGTACATATTTGAAGGAAGATCCGCTGTATCGGTCAGCTGAAAGTATGCTTGACAGGGTTTTCCGTGTAAAATAGGACGATAGTCCCAAAAAAAACAAGAAGGGGGTAATGGAGACTGGTTTTTGACATGCACAGGACACTCGAGTCACTCGTGGCATTGAGGAAATAAGCAGGGCCGTGCACCTTCTCGTCAAGGTCAGACCTTACGGGTCAAAATTAGCGAAATATTCTCCAGCACTGACTAATATTCTTCAATGGTACGGTTGACGGTCACAAAGAGCAAGGATAAGAATCCCAGCAAGAGTGATTCATAAACTAATTGTAATTTTACTCTCGCATTACGAACGAATTTCATGAAAAGGATAGTTTCACGATAGCCACTACCAAATCCTAGTGACATAACGTGGTGATATCACGTAGATGTATGCATATATTTGTGTTTTATTTAATAACGGTGCCATTACCTCTTGAGGCGACCTACATGAAATTTATCGCTCCCTTCCAAACTTTCAATAATTCATCACGAAGCTCATTTCTTGATTCAAACTAATGACGGAATTTACTGATGTGGCCGATGTGCTAATTTATTTCCAAGTAACTTTCAATTAATCTCAACAGGTAAATTTTTCAATTCCATTCAACTTTTAATTCAACTTTCAATTACTCTCAGTGAAATTTCAAGAAACTGTAACAGTAACTTTAACGGAGTCACCCGCTATGTGTGCATTATAATGCAACCATTTCAGAGAGTAAAAATCATTCGCCTTGACCGGGATTCGAACCCGGTCAAGGCGAATGATTTTTACTCTCTGAAATGGTTGCATTATAATGCACACATACGGGTGACTCCGTTAAAGTTACTGTTACAGTTTCTTGAAAATTGTCTAAGGTATGAACAGCCTAAGTGTTTGAAATTGGCTTTATTAACATCGTGGACTGTGGCGCGTCGCGCACGACTACGAATGCCTGTGACATTGTATGTACGGTATTTCGTCATAACATCTTGTTCCTTTAAAGCCCCCAAAATTTCACAGTGTAAGAGGACGTCTCGGTAGCTTAATTGGTTAAAAGCACTCGGCCGGATATCGAGGGATCCGGGTTCGAATCCCGGTCAAGGCGAATGATTTTTACTCTATGAAATGGTTGCATTATAATACTCTCAGTGAGTAAATTTCACGACTGCAGCACAATAAACGATTGCTTTCAATTAAAGCGCAGTCAAACTTCATTTCATATTAAATAAACCGCGTGAAGTCGATTTGGCGAACGCGTAGATTAGGCCCTTACGAAAGGGCTGTCACTTTTACCACGAGGTAAGACCGCAGTTATAGCGTTGTCTTTCCCGATAAAAAGAAGGAACGACGCCGGGAAAGTGATAATATCGCAGTTCCCAAGAAAAAACATCCCATCTTATTCATCATAGCTTTTCAAAACTTATTACGTAACCTTTACATCGTTCCTCTTCGGGGTAGTCCAAGAAAATCCCCATTTAAAGTTATTTCAGAAAACGTATTCCCATCTAATTCTTTTAATAACACTCTATCCTTCCACATTTCTTTCACCTCCGCATTCATATGCTAATATGTCATGTACTAACTCTTATGATCCTCACACTTTTAATATTCCTCGTCTCTGGAGTCTTTTTAACCACACTAACTCAATACATTTTCGGCCTATCCCTTCCTCTCAAAACATTTACTTTTCTATCCAGTCTCCGAGTATCACCTAAACAGCGTGATACACTTCTTTCATACTTTCGTACCTCTAGGGTATCACATTCAAATTATTTCAGACCTCATTCCTTTCTCACCTTATCCCTCCTCTTTTTACCGCAAACATTCCTCAAGTACCCCCATACCCACCATATTGAGCCGCTACTGCCGCTTACCCTGGTGTATACAAATTTCGTTCCCTTAATATAGTGTTGGCAGATCCACATTTTTAGTCACTGCCTTCAACACTCATTTTTTATATGGCTACTCCATCTGATATGAACCTTTCTGCCGCATTCGCGCGCCTTTTAACCTCGATATACCTGTTTACTACCAACTTCATCGCAAACATTCTGTGCCGACATACACAAACTCATCCACTTTGTTCAATAATTTCGCCGTTCACCCTCATTATGCGATCATAATTCACACTCTCCTCATCCAACATAACTACTATCGCTGTAGACGCATTTACCCTCAATTCCGTTTTCTGTTGCTTCATCAATACCATATTCTTAAGAAAATTTCTTACAAACAGTTCAAACTATCCAGGGCTCCCAGTAATACTTTTGACTTCTCAGCCAGCCATATATAATCGGTGGAGAGAAGGACGATTGCATTTAACACTTAGCATCGCCCCTTCCTCATCTATTCATTTAATTCTAATATATTTATTCACCAAAAGATTGACCATTCCGGTAATATTACACAATCTTATTTATTACACATCATTATTTATTTTATTAAGAACAAAAATGTATACATCCACTGTTTTTTATTATCGTACAACTAGTTTCAACGCTTAGGCGTCATCATCAGGTCTAAAATCATATCATAAAATCAATAATGAACAAATTTAACATAAAATAAATAATGAAAATGAACTTCCACGAAGTTGAGCCTGAAACAATAGAGAGCATTTACATATCCTTGTTTAAATCCATGATTTCTTTCAGACCGGTCACTCAAGACCCCATTAACCTTTACGTTTGTCTTTTATGCGTCTTTTAACATTCTGTATCTGCTCATTCGCTCCGAGATTTCGAGAACTCCTCCCCAAGCGTCCTTGGTTTCCTCTGTCGCGTGCCTGTGTACAGAGTGTGTAAACAGACGATCCATAATCCACACACAAGGCATAAAACCACATTGCACTTCACAGATTTTTCTGTGTTACCTTCCGTACCTTTATGATCAACACTTTCCTCGGTATTTTAATATATTATTCTTAAATTTCATCTCAGTTCCCTTCACTTTAAACAAAGGTGCGATTACCGCATTCTTCTAATTGGTAGACACCACTAGTTTGCAAAACTAGTTATGTTAAACAAGTCTCACAGGCTAGTGATAAATTGAATTCCCGACATTTCAACATTTCACCTAGTACTATATATCATTTATGCATTAATTCATGGTAATCTACCGTTTAAGGTAGGCTTTGTATGGACAGAGACTGAATGTCGCCATATTTCTTAGCTACGTTAAAAATATAAACGTTGACACCCCGAACTACACGTGCGTCAAAGTAGTCTTCAATTACGCATACCTTCGAACTCAATTCAGTCCACCTTCCATAGCCAGGGTTAGCCCTACGATACCTAGACTTATGTTTGTTTTTCTTTCTGTTTTATTTCGCCATTTTCCTTATCTTGATCTACGTCTCGGGAGCCTCCAAGATACAGATATAATCTTACTTCGAAGACGTAAGTTTCCGAACGATACAATGTCTCGCTCAATATCCAAGTTTTAACGAGTCTTTTCTTAACGGCGTCATTCAACCTCCTTGCCATCAACTCTTTCCTCCTTGTGAAAACGTTTTTGCTTAGCGCGATTTTTCTTCTTACGTCTGTCTCTATTACCTTGATCACCTTGGTTCAAAGCACCTCTAAGGTAGGTAAACTTCTCTACCTGCTCTTTATGTATGACACAATAACCATAAACACTATAAACCCGACGGTGTGCGAAATTTACACATCAGGGTATGGGGGCCAGAGCCTTTCCGTGCCTGTTATGGTTTCCCAGGAAGATCTGGTACCCGAAAAATCACACACCTTGGGTGAAACTGAGGGTAGCCAGAGGGGTGCCAGGAAATCGAACCCGGGACCTCCGTTCGATGATCCAACACTCTGCCCCTGGACTATCTAGTCCCCAATGGACACAATTAAGCATAAAATAAATCCAATTTCTCATTGCTGTTTCAACTCTATTTCCACTTATTTTATTTTATTTGAAAACAAAATTCACATACAGCAGTAGCGCCAATTTACAGTGAAAAATATAAGAAATTTACTGTGAAAAATGTAACAACTTAGATTGACTTCCCTGTATTCATTGCCACTATCTTATTCGTTAGCTCATATTCACGCTCAGCAGTATTAATATACATTTTATCAAAACTTCCCCCCCTCCAACAGTCTCCAGCATTCATCCGAGTCAGGATCACTTTTGTTCACTATGCCATGCAACTAGGTTCCACTTGCTTTTCCATTTTAACTTATTTCCAAAATAGCTTCCCAGTCCTTTGATAATGTATTTCATATCTTCGACTTTTCCCATTCGTGTTCTTCTCTAGGCTTCTTTTGTGAAATTTTTGCAGACATTCTTGTTCTCTCTGTAGGCCCCTTAGGCTATCTTCCGAACTTTCTCGCCTTTAGCTCCAATCATCCTTTTCATGTACCGACCTCTTTCTTTGCACTCTCAGAACATTTCTCTTACTCACTCCAGTCTCGCGTCTCGTTTCTCCCGACCACATCTTTTCCAAATACGCTTTTTCATTCAAAGTAACCTGGAAGCTTTCGACGCATTCATAAATTCCAACGTTCCTTTCAAACTCTCTTCACCTACAATGTTTTTGATATATCATTCCCATTCTGACTGACTCGAGTTTATCTTATCCTCAAGCATGCTGCGTTCTCAATTTTTTGTTTCACAGATTTTTTACTTTAGCTCTCAAATACCTTTGCCCTTTAATCTTCTTTGCAACCCATTTGCTCTGCAAATTTACCAAAGAAAGATCTTAAGTCGTATTGAGTAAAATTACATTTCAAATGACAAATGAATTAAATGAGACATTGGACTAGAATCAAATTTAAGAAAACCGTAATGCTATTAAAGATTCATGTTCACATTAAGCCTCTTCCAAATTCATTAACCAACTCAAATTACTGAGAAAGAAAATTTTTGAACTTTATGATTTAAATTTTTCAAATTAATTCGCGTACAATGGCATTGATATACCTTATTAATATTAATAAAGTGAAGTTCAGCTGGAACAAATAATATCATTTGTTTCATTAATACAGGGTTCGTCCGGAAAATAAGTGTACTGAGCTCAGGAAAAAAAATTATTACACTTTTACATATCTTAAGCTAATATTCCTCAAAATAGGACCCTTGTGAGTCGATACACTTGTTCCAGCGGCGTTCCCATTCCTGGAACGCTCCCGCGAAGGCATCATCGGGAACCTCTCGAAGACACGTCGTCACGGCCTCTTTGACGGCGTCCAAAGTCCCGTATCGCGTTCCTTTCAAACTCCTCTTTATCTTCGGGAACAGAAAGAAGTCCGGTGGTGCCAAGTCCGGGCTGTAGGGCGGGTGCGGCAGCGTTGTCACGCCGTGCTTGGCCAAGAAGTCCGACACGACAAACGCGGTGTGAGACGGCGCATTGACGTGATGCAGCCGCCAGATGTTTTTGATCGCTGGCCGGACGCGGGCGACTCGTTTTCGAAGCCTGTCGAGCACTTGGACGTAAAATGCAGCATTTACAGTTTGTCGTTCAGGTACAAATTCGTAGTGGACGACTCCCCTTTTGTCAAAAAAGACAATGAGCATCATAAACTTATTTTCCGGACGAACCCTGTATCATAAACCGGTAAAATGTGAATCACTGTTACAAATAATCCTACTTCCTGTTTCGAAAAACTCTTGCATATTTCTCTGCATGTATATTTTAAATCTTGGGTAACTCAACGCGATGGCCGCGAAAATAATTTTTTCAACAAATCTTTCAACAAACAGAATTAATTTTTATTTTTTTATGTAAACTTGCTTATGTGTCCCCATCCTCTTCTACTTCCTCTTGCATCAATCTATCCATATTGTAGTTGTGTCTTCGTATTTCCAACTGGTCTCATGACGGACCAAATCCTACTTACTTTTGCTTTTTGCTTTCTTCGAGAATGCAGTAAGTGCGACTCAATTTCGAGATTTTTGCTGTTGAAATTGAGGAATGAGTTGCTAAAGTAAATAAGCCAATACTGATAGCACGTCCCGTGTTATCTATTGTGAAATAACTTAAGGTTTATGAATACAGAAATTCAGGAAAGTTTTTCAAAAACCTAAAAATGAGGTTAGGTAAGATAACAAAAAAATGTGTTTATCATATGATAATGATGACGCGACGTAAAATAAATAATGTTAATAATGTTAAACTTCAACGTGATAGTAAAATAAATTGCAGTTGCCATAAAAAAAGCTCGAAACACAAGAGTGAATGACATATTTTTCAATTCTTTTTAATTTTATTTAAAACAAACATTTAACTTCTTTATTGCCAATGAAAATGCACATTTATTGATCCACGATCACTTAATGCATTTCAAGATAGGGAATCATACAACTAGCACACTGTTTCGAGCCAGTTGGATCAACCAGTTTTCCAGATTAAATGGAGTCCTAGTGAATTTATGAATAAATTGCTTCACAGGTTCTGTGGATAGATTAATGCAACGGCAATTAAAAGGTTATTTTCATGAAATATATATTTATTAAAATATTAAGATGTATTTCCACGAAAGAGAAATAGGTATCCCATCATTCTGTTTTTACATTCGATGCTCAAGCTCGTGGCATCTACTTTGATCAAATATGCCAAAAAGTGAGTTGAGAAGTAAAAAAAAAAATACGAGGGTGTAGTAAAATAAACTCAGGATTCCGACAGGAAATGTCAGGATTTATAGGCTCTGGCATTGCAAGTGATGGATCGTCTACGTTCGACAATTTTGAACCCTACTCGTAGATTTTTAAGAAACTCTCAGAAGTTGTTACTCTCAATTGGAACATATTTACTTGATTTATTTATTTAATGGACGATGCGTCACGAAACACCATAGTGATATAGTGATACTAGAATACTTTCTAAATTTTTGGGGAATGCATCCGAGTCTTGCTGCAGCCCTTGTACGCGAGCCGCCACTGGGCGGTTAGGCTATGGCGGTCTCGGCGGGGAAAATACGTGTATCGTATCGCATATATTTTTGTAAGTGGATGCCCAAATGTATTTTGGCTTGAAAACTTTTCGTCGCAGACACCTACGTCGTTTTATGATTTCGTGGACACGATCCCTTCATGCACTGGCATCATGAAGTCTCCTCCGGAGAGGATCGAATATTAAAGCCATTCGTTGAAAATAACGATCGTGACAAGTACGTCAAATGGACAATAAAAAATATGTCGCCGTCCTTCCAGAAGTTATTCTGGTCTCGGCACGCAGTGTATTCGTTTTTCTTTCATTTCCAGCAGAAAATTACAAATTATTAATTTTTCTTACGAATTGTGACCACTTGTTCAGGACAGTTTTCCGATCGCCAAGGATGAAATTACGAGGTAAATTCTTAGATGGAATTTTCTAGGATCATAGATTTTAGGATGATATTGTACCAATCGCGGCTCAAAAGTACCAAAACCAATCAACTGCTTCTGCAGTTGGGCAGGCAAGCACTAAACGGACAACTTTCCCGTCCCTATCGGTTGGTTTGAATTGATTGTAAAATAAAATTTGGTCAGTTACTCTTGGGCCAACTTGCATAAGCAAATCGAATTACAAATATAAAACTAGGAAAATAGTATGCTTCAATTTGTTAATTTAAGGTTTCCTTTGACCGCAACAACGTGAAGGCCTTTCTCTTCGCATCCGTTAAACTTTCCCATTCCCTAACCCTTTTCACGGTGCCTGCACTCACTGCCATACCCCATTAGAAGAACATTGAATCATAATTGGCCGCGAAACGACTCTTTTCTTCCGCGGGAGGCGGTGTATGAAAATTAAATAGTCATTTTTTTCCGTTTCATGAATTCTCTTGTGTCCATACATAGCTAGGTCTCTTACCGTGGGGGGAATCGTACAGGATGCGCCTAATTAAATGCTACTCGAGTCGCGGTTCAAGAGCATATGGCATGTTCCCCGGCTCTCTCGCGCATCTACTATATGGCGTTTTCAGTTTCTTTTCAATTCACCGCCTCGTCAGAACTGGCGCCTTTACTTGCTCTCGATAGGAAACCGGTTACGGTAGCTTCCGTTCAATTTCGAAGGTCTTTCGTGAAAGGCTTGAGGCACGTGTCTAAATGTCTGAAGTGCCGCCGCCAGTAAAGGTGAATGCTTTGATTCCACCAATCCTTATCTCTTTCAAAACTCTCGAGGTTCTACCCAATCTTCATTCTATCCGTTTCCGGTCTCTCGATAATCCGAGTCCTTTTGATATCCGACCGAATGAAATTACGTGCCAATATACCCCATTACACTGACCTTACACACTGACTTTTTCATGATCACAACTCGAGGAATTCTCTATATTTTGTAACTCAAGACAGAGTCAATCCTTAAGACAACTTGTACATGCATGTCATCTTATCTCATACTCCTGGTTTATCGTTTACTTACCGAACTCTCCCCAAATGCAAATCTGAATCTACGATATACAACTAAATAGCGATATTTCCACTAATATAACTGTTATCATTTCATTATGTTGATAACGCATATGTTTATCACATATTACAATGGATATATGGCCTTGATGTTTCTTGTGTGTTTATTGGGCAAAACCCATACGCATTTCGTGTGGCGACATGATTCCTATCGCCTCTCCATCTTCATTTGCCAGACTCCTCCCCGCTTTGAATTTGATGTAATGCATACATAGACAGCCTTTAGACTATATCAAGGAGATCTATTTCTTTTGATGATCACAGAAAAAATACGCTATTTTATCATACCCTACGGTTGAAATCATTTTTCACATTGTCACAGTTGAAAAAATACAATCGCAATATAACATTCATGGATAAGGCGGCATCTAGTCTCCGGCTAGTTGTGAAACCGCCGACTGCCTTGCCTACTGAGGACATCTTCTAGGGAAGCGGGTCAAGAGAACCGGGGACATGTCGAGAAAGGAAATAAACGTATGCGTCTAAGATTATGCATGTCTTGTTAGGGTCATAAATGTAAAATATTATTTGAATGATTTAATGGAGCGGAATTTCTCACAGTTCTTGGATTTTGATTAATCTTCAACAGAGGAGTGCTCGTCCTGTTAATGCAACGCTGAGATCTGAGCAATGTCAGTACGATATTCCCACCATCGGCTTGCTCCAGGGAAAGATTTGAAGATCTAGATTGACTTTGTACTTTGATTACATCGTCTCATCTTCAGCTGTAGTTAGCACCACTATCACGATATATTCAAGCAGCAAGCATATGGTCAACAGATAATCGTGGTAGGTTTAAGAACTCATTACACTCACTCACTTATATAAAGGCTTCGGAAGGACAAAATATTAAAAAGCTCTGAGACAATGTTTGAGGCAGTTTAATTTTCGTCCGCGCCATTGATATGGTAAATCGATAATTATTCCTCAGTTACATCAACAAGATGCATTTCTGAAACCGAGATCTTGCTCCATGGTGAATAGAACATACTCTCAGGATTGGGGTAATGGACCAATGACATGGGTGCCATTTTCAGCGGACCATAAGGTTCCCGACCCAGCAGCTGTGACGCTGGGCTGAGAACTACTTTTATTTTTGCGAAAAACGAACGTAAATCGCTCAGCTGGTGTCTTATAAGATTTCGTACACTAATATGACCCAAAATAATTAACAGTAGCTGTTATTTGAATTAAAAACGAATGGCAAAAGTTATTTATTTCGTGTTTCATATCGTGGGGGAGGGGAAAATGTTGGGAAGACAAGGTAGAGCCAGAAAAATAAGAGACATATTGGACAGAATGACGGGAGTCAGGATATATGTGGAGTTGAAGAATGGCTTATTGCATTTCAGATTTAGAGTATTATTTCGTGTAAGGTAGGCTCTAGAAATGAGGCAGCTCTAAGGTAATTGATCCATCACAACCTACCTTGATCCGTCGACTACCCTTAATGATAGTTATACTAATCTGGAGTCGTAAGAGGAAGGGATTCTTGGTACTCACACGAACCAGTCGATGGCAAATAGGAGGGATACGTCCCTCACCGGAGCATCGATGGCCGTCAGAACGATCAGCATGAGCACCAAGGCCGCACTTGGCACGCTGGCTGACGCGATGCTGGCAGCCGTCGAGGTTAGGCTGAGGATGGAAGAGAAAAATGCATGAGAAAAGAAAATAATAAGTATATCACGTGTAGAATCGAAAAGCGATGCTGAATTTCCAACAGTTGACGATAATGCACCAAAAGCTGTTCATTTATTACACTCTGTGATCTCTTTTGGTATTCAAATGGTTCTGAACCATTTGGTAGTGATTTTTGTCATTATTGAATTGAAAAATTGGAATAAATTCACGATTTTTCAAACAGGCATATGTGTACGGGGGTGGTAGTTCAGTGAGTCGAGAGTTGAGCTACCCACCGGAGGACCTCGGTTCTATTCCCGGGGACGCCTCTGGGCACCCTCATCTTCACCCAAGCTTTGCGATTATTCGGTTATCCGATCTTCCTGAGAAACCTCAGTCTGCGCAGGGGCAGGAGCATACCCTCCCCCTACCCTGAAGTGTGCATTTCACACGCCGGTGTACTTGAGCAATGGGTGATCCTATTACTAATGTACCCTCACATATCAAACCGACCTTCGGGTTCATAACTGTTTGTCTCGTACTTATCTTTTAAATTTCTATCATGAATATAACAATTTTCCAATATTCCCACAATATATGATAGAAATTGTCCACTGCGTCAACTATGACATTCGCTTTGGCAGAGCAGTTTTCCACTTTCACTATAATTAGGATACTACTTGTATTGAAAAATTAATTCGAACATATTGTACACGCTTAAAATCTTCAAATTTAAGTAATTTAATTAAGTTCTGGATTTACTAACCATAACTTGGAACGACAGTGGTTTACGAACGAAAGAACTTCAGCTTATCCGATTTTTTTTGTTTCATTGAGTCGTGGAGGTGATTTATTGCGACTCTATTATGAGAATTTACGCCAGGAATTGTTCATTTTTGAGATAAAAGTATTACGCGTGACTAGTTTATTACGTATGACTAATTTCCTGACATGTAGTGAGAGAATTATGCTCCATAAGCTAATTTATTTGAAGAGTTCTCTACTTAGGTCGGTCCTAATATGTGACTATCGAAATTTGATTAGCTATCAGGCTAAGAATAAGTATGTGCAATGCATTAATAATTGAAACGCTTCTTTTTCCTCGAAGCCTCTGGTGGATTATAGTGTCCCAGTCCAGGATATGGAACCTAAAATATTTAGTAGTTATTCCTGGTCAAAGTACTTAAGATTTCAGAAGCTGAAGTAAAGAAATTCCGTCCGGTAATTCTGGAAATCATGGAATACATGAAACTTAGAAAATCCATGAAATAGAATTGGTGAGATAAACTGAGAGAGTCATTGATTAATATGGGTGTTAATTGATGTGCATTAGTTATAAATTCCTCGAATATATTATTTCGCCGTTACAGTTAAAAATAAACTTTTTTACGTCTCTTCTCTCGTATTTCTTAAGCCATTTAAATATTTGACTGATCGCGTAACCTATGCGCTCAATACACGTAACCGTATTACGAATTATTTCTTTTTTTACAGAATTCTCAGAATGGTGATTTTCTTCGGCTCGTGATTTTCGGAACAAGAATGAAAACATACATAAATATCATTTGATTCTCATAATTGCCCATGACGAAATTAAAGCATGTTTAACACATTCACAATAATGGCACATCCGTTTTTTCCATCATTCTCCTTCTTTTTAAAAAATTAAACACTCTGCAAAAATTACGTAGTAATAAATATTTCCACATGCACACGTGGCGCGTCGAGGGTTTTGATGATGGAGGTGCCTTTTTTGTCCTGGATTATCAAGAAATTTTCCATTTTCTTTCATATTTTTTCCCGGGACCCCTGGCAGACGCATTTGGGTTAATAAGTGCACATGTAAATTTCAAACCTTTGCTCACTCACCACACAGTCGCCAGTTCCCCGAATCCTAGAGGAATGTCGTTTATCTGAGCGATGAATATGGAAGCTACGGAGACGAACAGTGCCGTGCCATCCATGTTGACCGTGGCCCCAATCGGAAGGATGAACCTCGATATCCTCGGGTCAACCCTCACTTTCTCATCCATACACCGGAACGTCACGGGCAGAGCTGCAGCTCTGCAGAGCAGGAACGAAAAAAAAAAACAGAAGGAAGAAACACGTTACTCAAGCGTCCACGGCACCTAAACACACTTTATAATTAAGAAACCTTAAAATTCTAGAGAGAAATTAAGACGGGAGTTTTCTCATTTTGCTGGGCTATTCGTGCCGGGCGCGTATCCTACCTGAACGTGGGCTGGAGTGGGGGAGATTCTTTTTTTTTCCGAATTGTTTTAAAATTTTTTTTTGGCGAGGTAGGGGAGTGGGTTTTGTTTTTCATACGGGCGAAGGGGGGGGCGGGAGGGGGAGGAGGCAGGGTGCAAAATACTCCGTGGGCGTCGTCAAAAGCCGTGAGTGGTCGTGTGTCGTGTGGAGATGTTGTATTGTTTCACTTTCCTATTGTACACTGATGGACGCCGGCGGGTTTGCAGTCTCGGTCGGTCGGCGGCTTTAGTGAGGGAGGAGAGCGGAAACGCAAACGTTGCTCCAAACTACCAAACATTATCTGGAGGGATGGACAAAATCTTTTAAAAAGAAATGATTTCCTCTCGCTTGCAAACAGTCTCTTCTTAGTCCGGAGACACCGCGACCGGAGCCGAGGAAAGATATCCTACCTTTTATTTTTGTGAAAGCAGAAGACCACAGTGACTGGGTATCGATTCCGTTGGTTCCGCCGCGGGTCACACCGTTGGGCGGGTAGAATGATAACACTTGTTCAATTGGAATGCGATGCGCTTTACAAAATACGTTGCATGACAGAAAACAAGCATCGCGTTGGAAGGAGCCGACACATGAAATGCACCCAAACAAAAAAACATAGCGTCAGTGCTCAATGAATAAAACAACATACCCACCAAATCGCTAGCTGAAACTAAAAAAATTGTTCGTTTAACAAGGTATTCTTTTGGAAGCAGACATGCATAAAAATAAAAGTTTAGGAAGGATATAATAATTAGGTTTTGAACAAAATAATACACTATTTGACTCAACTGGAGCTGGAAACAAGACTTGAGGAAATGAAGTTGAGATGAACGTCATGAATGGTCCAACGGGGATAGTTTTTTTTTATTTGTAATGAATACTCGAATTTACATTTTGACTAGTTTTGTCGTTTTATGTCTATTAAAATTATTTATTTAGGTTAACTCAATTCGGTCACAATGAAGGATTCAGCGGTCTTTTGGTTTGATAAGGTAAATTAAATATAGCATTGGTCATGCGTTAAAACTGGACGGCTGAAAATACACGTATTGCTTCGGGGTAAAATTGTTGCAGGAAACTTTTCTCTCTCAATTTTGATTGTAAAATTCGATTCATTTTATGCTAATTAATCTGGTCACATTGAATTGACAGTGACGCTCGAGGAAAAGCAGGATTTTCCTTAACCAATTTATCTTTGTCTCAGGGCCGTCTTCAAGGTTTAGCAATGGGAATCACATTTACGGAAGCCTCTCCTCGTTTCGTAGTTGTTAATAACTCCGAATAGATGACTCTGTCTTCGCTGTCGTCATCATGTTCTCTGTTAGAAGGCAGGTATGAGCACCGTACGCTTCTGTGAGCTTATACACAGATTGTGCTTCAACCGTTTTCGAGCGAGCGAGTGAATTCAATGATACAAATCTTCAGTTTCAATCAATTTTGACATTAGAAATGTGCGTACAAACTTCAGTAAATCTGTCATTGGTGCATGCATGTTAAATGTATATAAAATATTTTTGCATAGTGATTTAATGAATATGAACGTCTAGTTCCAAATATGAAATTGAAATCACTTGGATATGCCCATTGTGCAAATCAGAACAATGGCGAGTTTCTAAGGGTGTTATTCGTAAGTTTTCATCATTATTTGGAGAGGATACATAAATGGTTGTCTGGGTATCCTTGATCTTTGTCCTCGACGTCCGAATATCAATGATAAATGAACCAGTAAAAAAATTGAAAAAAAAAACAAAAATTTAGCCATTACCTTCAATCTGATTTTTTGGAAATCACCGGCGGAACATAAGGTAGGTGCCGTTTAAAAAAATATCATTCCATTGAACACTAAGAACTTGTGGGAAACGTACTGTATCTCATGGGTTAACGAAGCGCAAATGCCTGACATATTTGCGTTGCAAATCTCACAAAAGTATTTTCATGAGTATAAGACAGTCGGTTTAAGGTTTTAGAGTGATTTTCACTAGAAAGAATGGAACTCATTTTTTTATTCCAAATAAAGAAACACGGATTCCTTTCCTTCACGCAGTATAAAATTTGGTCTATTTGAATTAACAAATCATAGAAGCTCCTAGAAGTTAAATATCACCTCAACATTTCCCGAACACCCCATGCGGGCCGTTAGCACTAATTTTGAATACGACGCGAGAATTTGGGAATTCTCGAAAGAAACTTTCTTCCGATAAAATAATGAATTATAGTAGGCAACTGTCGGGACCGCAAAAGAAGTAGCCACATAAAACTCAAAGCGTAATGCTAAAATTGAAAAAAATGAGGCAGTAACCTTTTGAAACTTGAAATGATTCGATATTTGATTAAATTAACTGTAGACATATAAATCGAGCGAGATTATTTTTGGCATCGAGTGACTGACCAGAGTCAGTCGGAGAATTTGGTGCAGTCCCTAAATGACGCCCCGCCGTTTTCGGCCGCATTCACACACCCACTGCCAAGCTATGACTGGTATTCCCAAAAAATTACCTCATCTTACCGGAGTATTTTTCTTTCTTAATCGTTTATGCTAGGTGCTAAAAGATTGCGCTGGGCGGGAAATCATTTTGGTCCCTAGATTAAGCCTGCACGTCTCTTACCGGTATTGTGGCAAGTATGGACTTTGAGAAGTTTGTAAACGTATTTTCCTAAAGACTGCCTTCATTCTGTCTAGAAATACTTCCTCCTCTTTCTTCCTCTTCCCCACTCACCAAACATTCTCCCTGCTATCACGGTCTCCCACGCATAGTTTTCAATATTTCCTCCACCAACTCTCTCTGATTTTTTTTCTGAGATACTCCAGAAACTTCCTCTCTTCGCCCACCCTATTTAAAACCTCAGCGTTTATTTCTCCCTCCGTCCAACACATTTTCTCCACTCCCCCCCACACACCGACATCTCAAAAGTCTCCAACATACACTCATCCTCTTGCCTCAAAGAACAGTTGTCACATAAGGCACGATGCTCCACATTCTAAGTCTTTACTAATCTACATCTACATAAATAACCTACGAGCCACCAAAAAAGGTGTGTGGCAGGGGGTGTAGCACCAGGAGGAAAGGGTAAAGGATGAGAGGGTTGGGGTTTATTCAAATAGGTGGGGGAAGGGGGGGGACCTGTAAGAAAATATATATATATATTTTATATTTTTTCTATATATTTGTGTATATAGATGATTTCTTCGAAGTAACACGGAAGTGTTGAATAAAAAACTTAGACAGCAACACACAGCACGAGAACACATAAAAAGAACACTCACAATAATGCCTTGATAATTTTGACGGACTCGAACTACGTCTTCTTCGGAAGATAATATATCTCTCATGACTCATGAGTCATATGAGTCATATCTTATCTTCTGAAGAAGACGGAGTTCGAGTCCGTCGAAATTTTCAAGACATTATTGTGAGTGTTCTTTTTATGTGTTCTCGTGCTGTGTGTTGCTGTCTAAGTTTTTTATTTATGTATATATATATATATATATATATATATATATATATATATATATATATATATATATATATATATATATATATATATATATATATATATATCCACGCGCAGTCCCTAACCTGTACGTTAATACTTATTGTACTGAACTGACTCCTGTGGGATTTCGACTATTCGACTACAAGCATTCTGGTCTCTCTTATCGTTCTAGTAAAAAATAACATTTTAAACCTGTCAGTCTTGCAGTCTATCTCTCTAGTCTTATATTCGTGAACCTTCCGACCGTAATACGTTGGGGTTCGTATTATATTCTTGATGTCATCGGAAAAGGGCCCATCTTAAAATGCTTTTAATAAGTTTAATCTATATTGCAAACGCTTCTGCGTAAGAGAATCCCAACCTGAATTGTCTAGCAAAGTAGATACGCTGCTGCGTTGATCATAACAATGTTTGACAAATCTAGCCCCCCTCCGTTGAACTCGATCTGATTCCGAAATCAAATTTATATTTTGAGGATCCCATATACTGGCAGCATACTCTAGGTGGGGTCTGACCAAGGCAAGGAAACATCGTTCTTTCACTTTTTCGTTGCTTAACCTAGCACTCTTTTAACAAATCCCAATTTTTTATTAGCACGAAATCGCTAATCTTTTGTTCACATCGATACTCTGTGTATCCGTCATAAAGGCTATTCTTCTTACAAATATCTCTTTCGCTCACAGAATTTTTTTCCCCAATGTCCCCATTTCAATCTTCATTTTCTTCTACAATATTGCCAAAATACATGAACACCACCGCTTTAGTTTGTTTCCCTCTACTTGAATTGAATATTTGAACTAGATTTCCTGTTTATCGGGAATCTTATTAGTTTTGTTTTCTTGTGGCTGAACTTTATCCCACATCTCTCGCATTGTTCCTGTATTCAACATCTTAAGTTGTTCTGCAGTGAGGTGGGTTGACCAATGGCTGACTTCTATTCCTCTCCGTCCTGAGCCATTCCTATGACATCTTCGTACTTATTTTCAGTTTTGTCTGTCCATCTCTTATACCTCTTACCCCCTCGTCTTCTCTTCCCTTCTATCGTTAATTCTAATAGTGTTTTCAGCAAGCACTCATTCCTCATAAAATGTCCAAACTAATTCATAGTTCTTTTCATGATTTACTCTACCAATCGTCTCTCTCCTCCAATTCTTTGTAGCACCTCCTCATTCTTCGCTTTATCCTCCCATCTAATTCTTTCCAACCTCCTCCAGATCCACATTTTGAAGGTCACTATTTTTTTATTTCATCTTTCCGTTAAGTCCAAGTCCGCCCAGCATCACACTCTTGATGTACCATTTTGCCAATCTCTTTCTCAGTTCCTTCTTCAAAGGTCCAAACAGTACTTTCTTCTTTTTATTAAATCCCTCTTTTGCCCTAGCTATCCCATTGGACATGTCTTCAATTGTTCCTGTAAAGCACAAAATAATTGGTGTAATTTTTTGGCTGTCTGATTCACTATTGTTTGATCTTCTGTGAACCTAACTGACTAAACCATTTCGCCGCCAATTTGTATTCCCATGCTACTCTTAACATTTCCTCAGAATATATGTTGAATAGAAAAAAATAGCGATAACTGGCGAGCCTATCTCACTCCTCTGCCTCTCACTGCCCATTCCGATTCTCCCACTGCTACTCTTTATCTCGTCTTTCTCTGTTTTTTTTGCTAACTTTGCTCAATTTGAGTGATATTCTCCCAGAATTGAGGCACTTTTCGAATGCATGAGTGATTGGTTTTCTGAGTGCTTGCGCATGCTTGAGCTCTGTGTTTGTCCCACGTGGGGAATTTATTCCTGTAAACAGTCTCGGATAGTGTATATCTGTTCATAAACCCAGGTATCCTCAACGGAGTCCCTTGAACTCTGTCAATGATCCCAATTGTGTTTGAGTGCTTGGGTCTATAGTTGGTCACTGGCGAGGAAGTAACATTCCCACCAATTACTGCAGAAGGGTGCTCTGGCTGAGGGGTTGTGGTTGGTCAATGTCGCGGAATTCCTTTTTCCACAAACCTTCACAACAAATTTTGTTTTCAGTGCGGGACGAGTGTTGCTAACTTAATACGGCTATAGGAGTTTTTATTTTATTAATTTTCGAACCCTTGAGCTCAATTTATATTATTTTACCCTTATCGGTGCTGTAGACGAGTAATTGGCAATTTCTCAGAGGGCAGAAATTACGTAGCTAGATGCGGGATGAAGCACTCTAACCTCCTACAGCAATACCGAGCTGATTGAGCTGTCAGTTGTGAGGTAACACTTTCAATGGCAGGGCCTACTACCTTGATCAAAACGTTCCCGGAATAACCACCGTGTGGCGCTCCCATCGTTCCGATTTGAGTTCTGTTTTTTTTTGTTAAATTGGTACATCTGTTGTTGATATTTCCTTTAAATCTTAGTGTCATAACTTGACATTTGCAAAAGTTACGTAGCCAAGAGTACATCTATCTCTGTGTGTGTTGGCGATTTTTTACAATTGCAGAAATGGATTTAAATTTGCAACAACGAACTTGTATTAAATTTCGCGTAAAAAACAGATTTAGTGGCGCACGGACGTTGGAAATGTTGGAAAAGTGTTTCGGCAACGATTCTCTAAAAAAAACGGTCGTTTACCAGTGGCACGAGCGGTTCAGAAGTGGTCGTGAGTCAATCGAAGATGATGAACACAGTGGCAGACCATCGACATCGAAAGTCGGTGAAAAAATTGATAAAGTAAAAGAAATTTTGGTCAATAACCGCAAATTAACCATCAGAGAAATAGCGGAGGACTTGAACATTGCCTATGGATCCGCCCAAGACATTGTGGTTAATGATTTGGGTTTCCGTCGTGTAGCAGCAAAGTTGGTGCCAAAAGACCTCAATTTCATGCAAAAAAGAGACCGTGTTGACGTCGCAAAAGACATGATTTGCGAGGCTGAATCCGATCCCACATTCATCAAAAGGATCATTACTGGAGACGAGACGTGGGTTTATGAGTACGACACGCAATCCAGACATCAGGCAAGTGAATGGCGTTCACCAAATGAGCCGAGACCAAAAAAACCGCGTCGTTTTCAGTCAAAAAAGAAGGCAATGCTGACGGTTTTCATGGATTACAACGGTGTAGTGCATCATGAATTTTTGCCAGAAGGCCAGACAGTAAACAAAGAGCATTATTTGGGCGTTATGAGACGTTAAAGTGCCAATCGCACAGTTAAAGTGAGTCCGATGAGACTAATGAGTTTATCGCCCGTCGCACAGTGCTATCATTATTCGTAATTTTTTGACGAAAAATGCAACAAATACCATCCAACAGCCACCGAATTCACCTGATTTGGCTCCCTGTGACTTCTTTCTGTTCAATCGATTAAAAAAACCATTACGGGGAACGCGTTTTAGCAGCCGAGAGGAAGTAATGGAAAAATCGCAGGAAGCACTGATGGACATACCGAAAACCGAATATAAAAAATGTTTCGAGGATTGGATCAAGCGCTGGCATAAGTGTGTTGCAGTCGATGGGGATTACTTTGAAGGGGACAATATAGATTTAGATGAATAAACTTGTATTTTTAATTTTCTGAATAAATTCCGGGAACTTTTTGATCAAGGTAGTATTACGAGAAAGCGTGAGCCTAGGTGATTTATTCGGTTTAGTTTTATCTTCTGCAGCATCAGAGATAGGCAAACGTTCCACATCCCCTCGGCACGCTACGTGAAATCCTCCATCCCCTTCGATGTGCACAATGGCTTGAAGACCGTGGTGGAGCGGTGGACGAGAACTCGGGCTTTCCGACGAGGAATCGACCGACAATGAGAGCTCCTTTTTCCGACATACGGCGGATGAGTGGGAGGACTCGTAGCGGTGAGGAGATTGTTTTGTGTGGCGTTATGAAAAGAAACTTCGTTCGATCGAACCTATATCGATCGTAAGGTTTAGCATGGTTGGCTCCCCAAAAACCATTCCGTAATATCCGAAGGATTTTGTGTGGGACTGAAAAAGAATTCCGTGACATTTGGCGACAAGCGAAAAAAACACAGCCCTCTCCCTGATGACGCAATTCATTTTTGAAAGTCGAGGCGTCGCAAGTGAGGTAGCATATGCCGAACCGTTACATTAGTAGAAAAATTAGCTTTACCTTTTTTTGATGTCGGTAAAGGAATAACTATTTTTTTAATGAGTCATAATGTATTTATCATGTGACATCAGAAGTTTTCCGAAACAACCATCAAAATTAATGTTTTGTGTGAGCCTTAAAGCCGTCACGTCTTTGGGAAGCAAAACATAAGCGGGAAATCATGAACTCAGTGATTATTAATAATAAGTCGGAGGCGTCGAAAAAGTCTGAATGAGGCGGCCGAGAATACTTCTTTTCGAGGAAGCTTCTTGATTCGAAACGTCTGTGGTGGAGGACATTTGTGGTACTTACATGATATCAGTGTTTTGGATCAATACGCTCAAAGTAGTAGGGACGTAAGGAGAAGAATTGCGCTAGGCAAGGAGGCTTTCTCAAGGAGGAGGGAGTTGATGACGGGGACGTTGAGTAGGGAGGTTAAGACAAGACTCGTAAAAACTCTGATATGGAGTGTAGCTATGTACGGCGCGGAAACGTGGTCACTGAAGCAGGAGGATTGACGTAGATAGGAGGCTTTTGAAATGTGGGTGTGGAGAAGAATGGAGAAGGTGAAATGGACCGTGAGGAAAACAAATGAGGAAGTACTGGAGATGGTGGGTGAGGAGAGGGGTTTGTTGAGAGAAATCCTATGGAGGCAGGAAAAATGGATGAAAGGCGTATTGAGCGGTAGTGGAATGTTGAAGAAGGTAATAGAGGGGAGAATGTTGGGCAAGCGAGGAAAGGGCAGGAACAGGATAGGGATGTTGGACGGGATGAAGGGAGGAAAGAAGTACACAGAGATGAAGAGGGACCTGATGTAGATTAGGTTACTCGATTGGGTTTTGTTTGGAGTTACAAAATGTTTATTTGATGGTTGTGTCCATCCAGAGACCTACCTTAACCGGTAGATTACCTAATAAAAAAAATGATACCAGAAGACATTGACCAAGAATATTTTTCTACGTGCAACGAGAAGTAACGATTTAAAGATTCTTCTATCATGTGACACTTTCCTCCCTCTCAATGTCCCGGTCGACATTAAGGAGTCGTCTCAGTAGGACCATTCATGACAGCAGGTGAACGGAATGTGGCAGGATGATAAGAGGGAGAGAAATGAAATATAAGAGAGAGAGAGAGAAAGGGATGTGCATTTTCGAAATTAGTGAGTGGAACTGTTGCCACATACCAGGAGAACACAAGCCCGCACCAATGCCTGAAAATCATATGTACACTTTTAAACTCTACTTACCGCTCAGACCTCTCCCAATCCCGGAACCCTTAAAAAACCAACAAAGGTTTTTTTTTGTCATCTTGCTCGTCAAGGGTCACGGCTTTCCTAGTAACATTTGACTGTTTTTCTACCTCCTGCAAGTTTTTTCTCTAAAAATAACAAATCGTTCTCACTCTGTAAAGGTAAGGGAAAAACGTATTATTTCCATCACAAAACACTATAAAAATACAATTGTTAAAAAAAACAGAGCCATTAAATTCAAAGTGAGCTTGAAAGAACTTCATAAAATTGCTTCCATAATTAACCATTTATCTTAGCACATATACAGCATGGCACTATGTATCTATTTGACGATCTCCCATCAATTTATAGTTTCCTGTGAAAAGGTAGTGTGTAAAAAATTTTTTTTTTACGTGGGAATGGAACTACGTTATATTTAATTTGGGCAGGTATTTGTAGTGTGTACTGAGCGAGGTTTAGGCACCACTAACTTCTCTACATTTTAGGAAAACACACCGAAATAAATATTAATAACATCGGGATCTATGTAAAGGTGCTTTTACCTCAATCTTTTTTTTTATTTGAGACCATCTAAATTTGATTTTAAAGAAAAAGGTGTAAGAAAATGTATGGAAAGCATTGCATGCTAAAATTTCAGATTAGCGAAAAAAAAATCATACCCAGGAACGCGGCCGCTAAGGATAAAAAGCATAAAATAATTGAGGGATACTGAAAACTAGAAAATAAAAATATTAATTCCATCATTCGAGCAAAGAGAGGCAGTTATCAATAATCCAGCCGCATTCATGATATAGTGTTTTCATGAGAGCTGAATTATAAGCGTTCTCTTGCAAAGGCAGGAAAGTTTTACTAAAACATGCAAAAATGATCAAAAACCAAATAATAAATTAGGCTATCGATGCTGTGTCATTCCTGGAAGTGATGAAATGTCAGTAGAAAGTAATCAATTAAGGCTAGTATTTATTCAAGCCAAGCTCACATTAGAAATGTTAATAATATTAAGATTAGAAAAATAGAATACAGACTTGAACTAGAGATTTACACGTAAGGTTGAGGAAATTCTAACAACATAAAATTATTCAAGGTGAAAAGAATGCGGGGTGCAGGCTTTGCATATTACTTATCGATGGAACGTGACGTCAGTTATTGTGGCTTTTTCTCAATAACAATAATAACTCCTGTTCTCAACAACTACTGATTCATAATCGCTAATAGTGATTTTTTCGTCAACTAATAAAATTTCAAGTAATTTGTTCTGAAATTTGTTCACAACTTATGATAGTCTATCACTGTGCAGTTCCCGCACAGATTTTATCTACGAAATTGCACTCTCGGCATTTATAAATGCGTTCCTACAATAGAAAGTGGTAAATAAGCGATTTATTTGAAAATGCTTCAGTGACAACGATCAGAAAAATTCAGAACTTGTCGTCAAACTCTCTCGAAGCCCCAAGATTTTTATTATGTAATCATTGAAGCCACATGAAATCGAGTATTCCTTTATTGTAAGGTCGCGAGAGCGTAGTCCCCTTCTAGAAGAACTCTTAAAAGATAAAGCGACGGGAACACGGCTAAGGAAAATTCCATTCCACCCATTCTTCCTTAGGTAGTTGCGCTCTAGTGACCGCTATATGCTCCTGTGTTCCCCTTCTATCAAATGTGCGCAATTCGGACCCTTATTTAACACTAGGTAAATTTTGCCCGAAGTCAGCTGACGAATTGGCATCAAATCCGACGCGTGGATTCCCGTGACGTCGGTGTTACGTGGGCGAGTTTCTTATGTTGATAAAACGCAGTTCCCACTAGCTGGCAGCACGTTCGGAGGGTGGGAGGAACACGTGGGGGGTGTGGCGGGTGGGAAAGAATTGAAGAAAGCCGACCGAATGGCGTACGAGGGTTCATGAAAGTCTTCTTCCTTTTCTCGGGCGGTTGGTGGGGTCGCGAAAAATTAAACAACTGCAATTGTACCCGTTGTACGCCGCTCTCAGCCGCATTACCCCACCGTAACAAAAGGGAGGATTGCCCTTTTTAGTAAATATTGCGTAACATTCCGGCGAGGTGGGGAAGGAGAGGGGTTGTCTTGGGGCTCTATTTTGTGATGATCGGGAGACGGGGGCAAGGATGAGCCATCTATTGCGGTGCCCAAATGCAAAAAATCAAAAGCCAAGATCACTTATTTTACCAGTCATATCATTCAGGGAAAATACGCACACTCCGTCGGACATGCACAAGACGACTCGATCGTCTTGTTCATTCATTCATTCACGTCGGCGGTCAGTAGGCGTCGAGCAGAGTTTGAGCTTCGCGCGCCTATTTATTTATATTCAAATATTAAATCGTCGTATTAAATTTTATTTCGTGGAAAATTGAAAATTTTTCAATAAATCATGATATCCCACCATATCACGCCTGAAACGTCTTTTTTTTTATTCGCGCGCCTAGCTTTGCGGAGATTTATATTTTTTCATATGATATATTTTTTTAAGGAATGGTAGGACGAAAATAAAAAAACCGGAGAAATTTCGCCGCACATTTAATGCACGTAAAGAGCACTGGAATGACCCCGCGATCACGATAACTTAGTTGAGTACTGGTTTGCATTTCCGACCCTCATCCCACGTCGCGTGCAAGTCGCCGAAATCGGTGCTGGCACCCCTCCTTTCCCGACTCTTTTTCATACACACGCATGTTTCAAATCAATTCCCTTTTGAATCCAACTCCATGAAAAAGAGAAGAGCATTCGCGTGTCTAACTTTCGAGTGGCGAATGCTTTAGTTTTGCCCTTCTTGTTCGCTCTTCTCCCGGGGGGGGGTTAACGCACTTTGGGGGTGGTTGTTAAAAAAAGGACTTAAGGCCTCCCATCCTTGTTCGCGGAGAGGCGTTAGTGCTTCAGCTATTGTCGTTGATTGAAAAAAAATTGACGGAGGAGAGCTATGTACCATGAGGGTGTGGCAAAGTGTTAGTACGTTGAAAGTCCACTACTTGCTCCTTTGCAAGCTTCCTCTAGTTTGGTGAGGGAGGGAGGTGCTGGGCGGAGGGTGGGGGAAGAAGGAAATTTAAAAGTGTGACGAAAAAAATTTGGAGCAGGTGAGGTGATTCGGTTGGCCGAAGGAGGGGAAGGGAGGGGCTTTTGGAGGATATCAGTGAAATGACGTGCTGTGGGTGTTGGCTATATCCATTTGGACTCACGTTGACGCGGTGGCGAAGGCTGTGATGGTGGCTGGTGCCAGACCGCAGTAGAACTTGAAAGGGTTCTTTCGCACGAAGACGAAATATATCAACTGCATGAAGATGAGTTGGTAGATGAAGACCCCGAGGACGACCGTGAAGATAAACCAGCCCAGTTGACTCATCACGAGGGACAGGTTGTCCACGGAAATGATCTTGCCGCATATGACGCTGCTTATCCCAATGGGGGTAAGCCTGTAGGCGAGAGAGATGTGGTAAGTTCGGAGGGGATATCGAGAATTGGCTCTCGGAAGTAGAGACGGGCTATTCCGACTCGATTCACTAGAGTGTGAATCGAGTTTTAGATAATTTTTTTTTTAATTCGTTGATTTAGATTTTTATTTGATAATTTCGTTTCCAATTCGATTCAATCCACGCCGATTCCAATGCGGTCCGACCCAGGTCCAATTCTTCGTCATGTGACAGATTAGACTCGATCCAACAAAAATCGATTTTAGGATCATATCATTTGATTGAACCGATTATTTTTGACTTGGTGAAATTAATCCTAATGCTTATTCGATTCGATTCACCAAAGATCGATTTGAGTAAATCGAATATTTGAGCGAATCGATTCTGTGTGACATGATTCCAGTTGACTCATTTCTTCGAATCGCCCATCTCTACTCGGAAGGCATCGACATGAGGTGCCCTATAGGGCATAGTTCCCTCTCAGGGTCCTATAGGGCTCTCATATACATAGGGGTATTCTGAGGGAAGGAATGGTATAGGCCGTCCATTATCTAGGTGTTATTCTCACTCAGAATGGCATAAGACATTCGGAGAGTATTTTGGGAGGAGGAAGTTAAGGAAGAGGGTAAGAATGGGGCTAGAAATCTGGCCGATATTGTCAGCTCGCATTGGAGTGATTTCAGCCAGACGAAAAGCAAGTAAGATTTTAATGTGACAGCATACAAAAATATTTTTTCTAGCTAGTTCATCCACTGCCCATCATCCGACCCAAAGGAAGAAGAATATGATATAGATAGCATTATATTACCAAAACCACCATAATTAATGTCAGTGACAAAATTATATCTCCCATTTAACTCATACGACTTTGGATGAACTAGCGAGATTTTAGAAAACAACAAGATAAATATAAATTAACCATGTTGATTACAATTGTATTTGTCGATTGATGCTTTCTTTTTCCTTATATTCTCGTCAAAAATACACCGTATTTCGATCACCCTATGGAAGGGTTTCCAGAAATTCATTTTTTGGGGATGAAGGAGATAAATATTAAATTAAACATAAAGCCTTAAGATATTTTGATACTTATTTAAAGAATGGAATTTTAAAATAAATTGGCGCTTTTTAAATAGACTATTTTACAAGGAAAAAAGGAGAATATAACATTAAAAAAAAGAAATTTTTAAAAATAATATCATAACGAATTTGGGAAAAAATGAGTAAAAAGGATTTTTAAAAAAATAAGGAAGGATTTCACAGCTTTCCAGGCTGTTCCAGACCAAATGTTAGTGCCATTTTACACATTCAACCTCTGTCATTTTGGTGTAGGTCGCGTATACGAAACATACGTTGTATTAATAGTAGAGTATTATTCTCAATCAAATGGTATGTGCAAGTGATGATTAGTTGGTGAAATACATATAATTTTGTTATGATAAATCACTTTCTTTCATTATGTCACAGGGACTATGAAATCTGTTCAGATTCCGTGTCAGAGCCATTGCTTAGACGCAGGGAGCCAATAATTAAAGAATGGAAATTTTTTAATGATAAACATCTGAAATGCTCATACTTTCCCGACAAATCAATACCGATTGACGGCAATTGAAAAATGATATTGAGTAAATGCTGACATTTTGCTTTCTCCACAACACAATATAACTGATTTAACCTTGCGGGTTACTCAATCTTTTTTACTTGAGATTTCATAACTGATATTATTTAATGCAATAAATAAATACCAATTTGAATCCTTGAAATGAATGTTAAACAATTTTTACAGCTATTAATTTAGGTCTCTTAGCTGAGAAAAAAGAAAGGCAAGCTTGTTATATTTCAGATATGTCGTTTGTGAATCTTTCTGCTCGAGTGAGTGAGGAAAAAATATTAGCGTAAAAAATTGGCCGAGTTTCAAGTGGCGGATCCAATGCTGCGGTGACTAATGTGATTTTACACATCCTTCCTTCAGCAATTCTATATAATGATGTATCCTGGAATTAGTAGCAAACGGACAATTTGGATTAACGCAGGCATTGACAGATATTTTTAAGGGTAATGTTAGATTTGAAAACTGGTTTTAATGTTACTCTTAACCGCTCACCATTTATGTGGAACACAGAGAAAGCAGCCCGCGATTAGCCTTTGACCAAAATGAATGATTGCAAAAATTCCGTGAATAATGACTGTAAATTAAAACTTGACCTCTTCGTAAAATGGCCTAGTTGAAGAATGTAATCCCAGACAATGGGCCCCAATAAAAAAAACATATACTATGACCTTTGATTATCTTAGCGATCCAGTTTAACTGAAGAAACCCTCTTTGGAATGTAACACTCAAAAAGTAAACTTGACATTGTCAAGTACACTCCTTTCTAGAGAGTTACATAACGTGCTTAAATTGCTAAAGGATGGGGATAAGATTGATGACTGCCAAGGCATCCAAGCGATTTTATTTCACTGAGTGAATTATTGGATGCTTGGCGAATCTTGTGCAGCAATTCAATCGGGGGTAATTGACTTACCACATGACTCCCGTGACCATTTTCATGATGACCTCGTCAATGGTAGTGAAGAAGTCGATGACCACGCGAGCCTTCTTACCCATTGTCCCGAGGATGGTCCCGAATACGAGACAGAAGAAAATTATGCCCAGGGTATTAGTGCCTTCCCTATACAAACAGAAGGTATCATCATTAGTTATCGTTAGGTTAAATTGGAGTGACACAAAATAACAGATTTGGTATGGTGACTGAATTGGTGAGAGCATTGAATCTTAACGAACGCTTACGAATGCTACTTCTACTTCAGTAATTTGTCTGCCTTAGAATTATCTTTCAAAATACATCTATTTTTTTAGTATCCAGACATATATTTTTAATGTCATATTTTTTATAGATTTCATTGAATATATACCATTTGATAAGTAGGATCAATAATCAGCGATCAAGATGGTGCCTTTGTCGTTTCGGAATCTTAAATAAACGATATGCTCTTGTGGAAATGATTAACCTTTTTAATTTTGCGGGATATACACACTTTTTTTAACTGCCTTAAGTTTGGAAACTATGCCTTCCTGTCGACGAAAAAGTATCGCCTGGGCAATTACAAAAAAAAACAAAGGGATCATTATGGTATTTCATTGACCTTCCCTATTTTCAGGAACAGAATGCGCTTAAAAGTGCGATATTCATTTCAAATTGGAGTAAATAATTGAGGCGATCAGAAAACTCAAATTGATGGACTGAGATTCTTCCTTATGATGGAGCGACTCCGGCACTAATTAGTAGAATCTTTCTAGTGAGAGTAGCTGATGTGAATCCTGTTTCTTTTTCTCTCAATAGGTGGCAGAGGTAAGCTTCTGAATATCTTTTAAAATACCATTTATATCCTTATATTCCACAGGTAGCAACAGGAGTGGGATATAAATGGCATTATCAGTAAATCGATCAGTTGAATGCTTGTATACGAATTAGGAGGCACGCCACAATGGCCCCGTAAGTATCGTGTCGTGAATACATAGCCGACGTTGATTTGCATTAAATGCCTAATTGCGCCACCAGCGGACCCAAAATGGTGACATGATCACTTAACTCAAAGGCACTTACTCCCCGATGGTATCGCCGCTCTCAATGAGGCTTAAAATATAGCATGTTATATAACCATTTTCCCTTGGTAGAAAGCGAGGACAAGCATTTTATTAGGGGCGGAGAAATTGAAAGAAACTGAAATAAATGCGTGGCATTAGTTCGAAACCCTTCAAGGACTTGGGAGCTATTTTTCAAAGGGTAAATATGATTTTTGAAGTTGTATCATGCTAATAGAGACCCTTCGGATGACACTCTTATCTTTTACAACACACATCAATCGTCTGAATTTCACGTAAAGTGAAGTTCAGACACGGAGAAAGTTGAATGGTACGTTTTCGGCTGTTTTTTTAAGAGAGAGTGAACTTTTTCAGGGACTCTGAGGAACCAAACGAATTGAGCTTTCGATCAATTGATTTTATAGATGGGCATTCCACAAGGATTAACGACATGATTCCTTCATGGTTGGTTTTCACAACCCAAGACTCATATTCCCTAGGACGTTTGCATAGTAATATGGATCAAAACAAATTGATATTTGAAAAAGAATATTTATATAGATTTTCCCACTTTCATTTAATATCGCTAGCAAAATTGGTCCCATGAGCTCTCACGAGTAATTTAATGAAGTGAGAAATTCAGCGAGAGAACAGAGATTAGGTTATCGTGTAGGCTTGATATTCTTGCATTGCAACAATTTCAAAGTGTAAAAATCGTACACTTTGAAATTGTTTCGTTGTGATGCGCATTAGCGGATGACTCTGTTAAAAGTACTGTTGAGGAATCTATCGCAGTTTCTTAGATTAAAATTTGATATTCATGATCAATATTGCAAAGGTCATTTTTCCAAAAAAATCAAGAACTGCAAAAAAAATTATTCTATGTATAGTAGCTTAATAATTTCTGAACGCATTTAAGGGCAAATTATGGACTAGTTGTCACGTTAGGGCGTGACTGAGAACACTTGGCAAGATTTAATTAAATGAATAATTTTACAACTTCTCCCCCTCCTCTTATTAATCACAGTTGTGCACACCAATATTACTGCTGAAAGTGCAGTTAGGGCTCCTTCAACTCACCTGTACTGTATGGAACGCACTAACTCGATGTCCGGCTGCAAGACGGTTTCTATGTGGTGGGCACCCCTAATCCCTTTACTAACGTCCATCTCATCCTCTGAAGTCACGTTACTTATGATCACTTTCTTGGGTACGTAGACCGTATGGGCCTGCATTCGAAAACAATTGACTGATATAGTTTGAAAAGCCCCTAAAATGTTTGCAGAAAACTTAAAAAAAATATAGAACCAATATCTATGGAATTGGCGACCGGCGAGTTAGAAGTGGATATATTTATAAACTCAAAAAATAATCTTTTTTTCTTTTAAATTCAACAAATTTTGTGCCATTAAGTCGGCCAATTTACATCAGTAAAATGTATTTCCTACAATGAGCTTTTGAGATGAAATTACTTTGATGTCATGTGATTGCCTATATGGACTGGTACTTGTAGGTGCCCATATTAGCGCTGGTTCCTGAAGAATGAATCATTAGAGCTCATGTAGTGGCAAGGAGTGGCAAGTACAGAATGATGTTATTCTATTAAATTCAAGTATTTTAAAATCAAAATTTCAAGCACTTCACTATGTTCATCATTTTTTTTTCAAGGTTCATTTTATATTAAAGAGAGGAAAACGTTCACTATAGAGTCAGTTTATTAATCTACTAACTGAATGTGGATCAGTTAAATTTAAAAAAACGCGAGAGAATGTTTGCTCTTTCTTTCTCACCTGCTGGAATGCTGCCTGGAACAAGTTGTCAGGGAAGATATTCCTGTAAAAGTAATATATGAAGCAAATAGTTTATTCTTTAATATTCCAATTATTTTCACTTCCATGGAGACAGAGTGAAAATAAAAGGAAGCGTTTTAGTCCACATGCATGATAATTTCCTTGCAATTCAGGACAAATCTCATTCTGTGAATACAGGTAGTGGTCATTTCCATTCCATCACTTAAATATTATATATCGCTGAGAAGCTATCCAGAAAAATCGTCCGTAGTTTTACATGCCTCTTAGAGGCATCCAGACACCCCATTATCCAAGTTTGTCCAATTTCGTCGACATGTGCAATACAAAAAGAAAGGATATACAGGATTTATTTTACCTGTATACTGGTAATTCATTTAGTGAATCGGTCAAGAGACAATGTTCAGCGTTGAAGCGCATCCAAATAGAGGTAATATCCTTAGGATCAAAACAAATTGATATTTGAAAAAGAATATTTACATAAATTTTCCCACTTTCATTTAATGTCGCTAGCAAAATTGGGTCCCATGAGCTCTCACGAGTAATTTAATGAAGTGAGAGATTCAGCGAGAGAACAGAGATTAGGTTATCGTGTAGGCTTGATATTCTTGCATTGAAAACAATTTCAAAGTGTAAAAATCATACACTTTGAAATCGTTTCGTTGTGATGCACATTAGCGGATGACTCTGTTAAAAGTACGGTTGTGGAATCTATCGCGGTTTCTTAGATTAAAATTTGATATTCATGATCAATATTGCAAAGGTTATTTTTTCCAAAAAAATTAAGAACTGCAAATCAAACATTCAAAATAAGGTAGCTCAATAATTTCTGAACGTATTTAAGGGAAAATTATGGACGTCCTGAGACCTCTGTCCAGTTTTACTGATCCCTCAATTGTACAAAAAACTGCGGACGTCTATTCTGGACGGCCCAATGGAATAATGAACATATTTATCATTTTGGTAAACCATTCTAATGGGTTTGGTATGTCACTGTGTTCGGATTGTTATCGCGGTGCAGTATATTTTTCGTTCTTTATAGAATACGCATGCACAAGGAAACACTTTGCACTATGCAGATTGTATTAACGCACGGCGCAAAGAATATAAAGAATAACATGTTTGGAAAAGTCGACAGTGTGGTGAAAATATTTCAGTATATCTATCTTTCTTTTGTTTGCAATGAATAGAATTCGTTCTTCTCCTTAGGTAGTGGTTATTATTATTTTTAAACATACCATAAACGAAATTTCGTTTGGCTTCATGAGCGGAAAACATAGTTTTTGAATTAAAATTTCGAAAGTATTTTTAACCGTAAGCATATACCACTCTAGTTTTCATATCCACCTTCGTGGATATGAAAACTGCTCATGCTTTGTAATTGACAATTTAAATAACATTAATTCTCATTTAAATAGTAAGATTTTTTTGTCTTTATTGCGAATTGAGCATTTAATATTATTCTGAATAGGGCATATATCTAATAATTCTGGACCGGCCATCGTTGAGAAAGGCTCGTTCTTTCAGGATATGAAAATCAAATCGTTCACAGGCATAAGTGAAATCTCAAATGTTTCATCTAAGAAAATGATCCTTCTAGAAATGGGGGGGTCATTGTAACATTTAGCCTTTACTACTCATTGTCTTGCACTAATCAGCATTTGAATTTCGTATAACATTAGAAACATTTATTTTATTTTCGCACTACGCTTTTTGACCCAATTTATGTCCTCACCTAATGCCAACGCGTTTCATATTTTACAAACAAGCAAATTTTTCCAAATCTCCAAACAAAGGAAGTTTCAAAGACATTTGCAACATTATTTTTGCTTGAGACACTCAATTGATTTCCAATTAAAAGCACGAGTCAATTTCAACGATTTCATAAATTTTGAAAGATGTTAAATAATTTCTAATCGTTAATTGTACGAGTTCTAGTAAAATTCAGAAACACTCAAGAGAGGAAAGGGTGAGAAGAGGCAAGCTTTTAAGATGATCTTGACGACACGTATGAAGCCTCATTGTTTTCGAGATTTAAAAATGGAATCATTAAAGCAGACTTGACGAAATAAATACTGGTTAAAATTTACATATCAGTGAAGTATTTCAATGAATAGTGCTTGCCATGAATGATCAGAATTTAAAACTACGATAGCGTGACATATGCCAAAATAATTAACAATTTATTTGCGATTACTTCCTGTGAGAGATTAAAACACTAAAATGAAATTAACACTAACGTTATAAATGTATTGTATTCCGTGAAAATTGACGTCTGTCTTCGATGAAAAAAATTGGAATGACAGACGCCTAGTTTCACTGATAGTTGCAAAAGTGTACTCACCATCTTATATATAACACTAAAATCTTAGCCATGCCTTATGTTCTAATGCTATGAAAACCTTTTATCTCTGAATGGTGTACCTTTCGTTACTAAAATATTCTTTTAGTATTTTTGAAGAAGTTGTAATACCTTTGATGATTTTTTAAAAATAATAAAATCAATAGAGTTATTATTGAAACAATTTTTTAGCGTTGTTAGGATCTTCAAGCAATAATATGGTTGGCGCAAATAAAATCATTATATACTCACTCCCATATTCTAGAAACAAGGAATCAGGACTGAATAAAGGTAGAATTCAGTTTCACGATGACCACGACCATTAATTTTGATGATTCTTTCATAATTACAATTCCATACAATGAATATGAGAGTTTCCTTCATTACTAAAGTGCATACGTGACAGTAAATATATTGGTAAGAATAAAAGAAAACACTCAAAGAAACATAAAACACAATAAATACTACATTTCTTGACAAATTTAAATTCGTTCAACATTCAAATGGAAGACAGTCGAATAACTGCCATATTTATAATTGCATACTAGCATACTTGATTGTTTAGCATTTTTTTATTTTATCTCTTTACGTTGACGTGTTTTGCTATCACTAGAAGTAATTATCAAAATTAATCAATACCATATTTTGTGTACCATATACATACATATATATATAGTATATATATATAATATATACTATATAATATATATAGTATATATAATATATATATATATATATACATGTATATATTATATATGCATAAAAATATATATAATATCACACCCTTTACAAGTCTTGTCAATGAGAAATCGTTTCTTATTGTAATAGACACTCCACAATAATGGAAATAGCGTTGGCATTGAAACATGGCTTACCTCATCATATTAAACTTAGAGGAAATCTTCCCATGATACTACGAATTATGTGTCAGCATATTACAAATCAGAGTGATAGCCTAGAAATCTATTGCTTTACAACGGAAACGCGATTTGGAACAGGCAAACTAATCCAATAAATCCAGATCTGGCCTCTTTGTCTCTGCGACTCAGATGTGTTCCTTTGTTTTTTTCTTTACAAAGGGCGGATGTTGGCTCCTAACGGAGACACAGCCGCTCACCTTCCCAAGTCGAGGAACCCGTCGAGGATGTTCACCTCCCTGTCCTCCGTACCGTGACCCAGGGCCTCCCTGGTTCCGAGGTCCCCCGGATGGATGATAAGCACCAGGATAATGCCCAGGACCGAGTTGAAGAGTGATGTCGCGAGGAAGTAGACCATCGTCCTCAACGCGATCTTCCCGTTCATCCTTGCGTTGAGGCTCGCCGAACCTGCGAAGCACAGCGTAGGGTGGAGGACATTATTAACATTCTCGGGCATTTGGGTTTTCAATATTGATTGGCGTTTTCTCAGAGCAACCCCGATGATCAAATCCCACGAATTCAATAAAATGACGTTATTTACGTAATCGTCAAGTCGTGTTCAGGCAGCAAGGTGATATGCTACACTGAATTTTGCGGCAGTGTGCTTTTGTGCTATTCCAAACGTTTTATAACGACAGCATTTCTGTTATATGGCCTAAATAATGGAAAGATCAAGGAGATCAGATTCAACACGAAAAATAGAGAGCAAGGTTCAATTTGGAGGTGATTTACACAATTACCATTTGGAAGTCTATCGGACACAGACTATACGCTGCTATATTTCTTAACGTCGCCTAACAAGATACAACCTGACACCACATTAACCATTCAATAACATAATGGACATCGCTGTGTGATACTCCTGCTGCATCGTCCATCCGTAACACGCATCTAAGAAGTGTGATAGATGTTAAGGTAACAGATAACCGCCTATCTTTCCTTATACATTCATTTATTTTATCCACTTCGATCTATCAAATGTCTTCTTGAAATGCCTTCTCGAAATTCTGCTTCCTTTTCGAGAAGGATTCACCCAATAGTGTGGAAATGATTCGTCGGAGTTATTTGATTTTGAAGATAAAGGTTATTTCCTGACGGCTGGCAAGCATCCAAATGTTCTGGCTCAATATGCCAGAGAAAGTCATGCTACCAGATGAACAACGAGGAAGAAAAACCCGATAGGCTTTGGCCCTTCCGCAATTGAGTTTTAAGAGCTCAGTTATAATAGTCGTGAGGTATCATCGAAAAATCTACCTTCAATACGTAGAGTGCCTTTGATAAGTGAAAAATTAATGAAGAAGTTTTTCAAGTAGATTCTCCGTGGTAAGTGCGACAATTTTAAACAAAATACTTACGCGTGTTTCGTTTCCCAAGCAAAAAGTGTATAAGTCTCCATTTTTGCAGAGCCAGGTCCAAGAACTCCACCCCCATCATAGGCCCTAGCGGCAGTTTGCTGGGTTTTATGTAGATATAGATAAGTGTAGATAACTATTATTCATAGAGCCCCAACACATCTGTCAGATAAAAAAAATGATCTGTGTACATAAAACACTGGTTAGTATACGGTAATGGCAATCAATATCCATTACTAAGCCTTTGAAAAATATACATGCCCATTACAATTCATACTCAAGCAATTAAATAATTGGTTTAACTCCCTAAATCTTGGTAATAGCTAGTAGAGAAATAGAATAGATGGGAGAAAATATCGAATAATGAAATTAGCGAAAAATAAGTAATAAGCAGTAACCCCTCTCCCTTAACAGTTCCATTTTCTTTTCAATAACCGGAGTAGTTCGCCTTTAGGTTGGCTTGAGGCCTACCATGCCGCTTAAAATTTGATGCAATTTGGTAATTTTAAATATTGGTTTTAATTTCAAATTATTCGGTTTTATTTTCACATTTTAATTTTTAATTCAGCTACGTGATTGGGAGACCTGGATAATTCTTTGCTGGCATGTTTTGTCCGAAATCATAAAGCATTTATTCAACCTGGCGGAGGAATAGCGAGACAATTCCCTAATTATTTTATCTAATTAAATATTGGGTTTCTTCATTACAATTTTGAAAGCACCGGGACTCCGAGTGCACTTGTGCCAAAACTTGCGATTTCGCGGAACGCCTTCCCGCAGGTTGCGGATGTCTTTTTTGGACGGCCACAACCCCACGCAGTTCTCCACGGCGCAGGACCCTCCCCTCACGAGTTTCCATTACCGCAGGAGCGATGAATATTGGTCCACGCCACGTGGTCCCTGGCACTGTCTGCGTGGTTTTCGGGTCCAATGGGCATGCAGCAAGCATGTGGGGACTAGCATTCCTATCGCGTTCGTATATCGGAAAAAGGCGCCGGCCTTCTGCCTCGGGAGGCTCCAGCCCGCTGCCAACTTTTTGATGTGGAAGGGCGTCTATGTTCGCCGGAGATCGCTCTGGATAGACCGCGGATTGGTTAACCGCGTGCATAAGGGCCAAGACCCATTGTGTGCGCTGTGTTGGAGTAAGATTTCCGGCGTGCTCCGAAAGGGGACATGCTCAAATTTAATACTGAGTAATCTTCAGGAATGATTCTGAAGAGTAAATTAAATGGTCAATCGCTGACTGATTCCTATTTTGCTTCATAGATAAACTTGGAATTTTAAAGCTTTAAAATGATGGAGTGAATGTTAAACGGATATTTCAATTTTCAGCAGTTTTACATACACCGGTAATTTTTTCCTATGAAAATATTTGGCCTTCCACATCACATATCCCCGGTTCAGGGTTTAAGGAAGGTCTACGCTGCATATTTACCCTCGTCTTTTTTCTGTTTCGGCAAACATTAGTAATAGCGAAAAAGTGCTCCAAAAATTAAAATGAACTTTGGATTGCATTAAGTTCAATGAGATATTATTTCTTTAATATTAGTAAAGCAACCTTCCCTGGGCTAGTATCCTTGATATAATCCATTCATTTAACCGTTTTCCTCTTGTCACGCTTGTCAATCTCATTGCTAGTAATAGCTTTCCTCAGTTATATATCGCTTGAGATATAAACTGACGATCTGGAGTGATTCATTTTTTTTTCAGAAATGTTTTCATTGGTAATTCTGGATTGTATCCAATGACTATCTTTGAAAATATCCCAGTGAAAAGAAGTTCGTGTAAGTATTTGCCAGGAATCAGTTCTTTTTTGATTGGCAATCTAAACAAAACGTCTGATGAGACTCGAATGGCACAGATTCATCATCCTTTTCCATAAAAGTCCCGTAAGGTTTTCCATGAAACGATCTAGTGATATTCGGAAATATTATTTCATGACGTTGGATTATCATGGATGCAAATTTGTTGCTCCACTTTAAATAGTTTACCTTGAATTTTCCTTTTGTCCTTCTTTCCAGTATTTTAAACAAAACATAGGTAGATTTATATTGTTAAACGCGATGTTTCCTTTATTTTAGGATCCTAATTTATTATTTCCCAGTACTTGGAAACAAACATATGCATGTTGTTTGTCACCTGAACTCAAAATACGTATAGCCTTCCTGTTATCTTCTGGCGATCGCACTCACCTATGTTCGTTAGTAAACATTTACGTTAAAATATTAAGCATATTATTCGTTGTTAGCGATAAATAATTCTGAAGGGTTTGTGTATACTCAATTGGCTGTAATATTATTCCTAAGGAGAGATCAAAGTCGCCGGGATCAATAGTACATTTTACAGTAGCGTGGTTAGAAGAACACGTTCCAATGACTTTTATATACATATATTTATTTCCCTATATGTTTTTTCTAGGGAGTCTGCTCTTTTTTTAGATGCTCGCTTTAAACTCCGTCTCAATGGGCGATCTGGTTCGGAGAGGAAAGTTTCTCGGCGTTTTTGGAACGGGGCCACGTCTCATTCTGACTTTCAGCACTCACGCACAGCTGAGCAGGATAAAGAGGGGAACCCCTCGAAGAATCACGAAGTGCTTCCCATAAATATCCCCGGCTACGTTTTCTTTCACCCTCGGGAGGGTGGAAGAAGTAGTACGGCCTAACACTCTTAAAAATCGATTCAATCGACAAATAACACATTCTTTAACCCTTCTTTCCTCCCAAGAAGTACAATTAATTAGGAAGTCCTTATGAATCGCAAATAAAATTCATTTTTGAGGTTCCTTCAGATGGTTTTGCCTATATTCAGGCACAAGATATTATCATTATAAGGTAATCTACCAATTAAGGTAGGTTTTTGAATGGACAAAAACACCAAACATCTTGCTCTCGTAACAAAACACAACCAAGCATTCTACTCTACAACAAACACCTCTTCATCTTAGTATATTTCCTTCCTCCCTTCATTCCGTCCAGCATCCCTATCATATTCCTGCCGCTTCATCATTTTCCCAACATTCTCCCCTCTATCACAGTCCCCTAGCATCCTATTTTCACTCAATATGTTTTGCATCCATTTTTCCTCTCTCCTTCGGATTTCTCCTCCCAGTAACCCCCTCTCCTCTCCCACGATACCCAACACTATCTCGTTTCTTTCCCTTTCTCTCCAGTTCATCCTCTCCATTCTTTTCTACAATACATTTCAAAAGCCTCCAATATACGGCTATCTTCCTGCTTCAATGAACATGTTTCCGCGTCATACGTAACTACACTCCCTATCAATGTCTTAGTGAGTCTTTTCTTAACATCCTTACTCAACGACCCTGCCATCAATTCTCTCCTCCTTGTGAAAGTTTCTTTGTCTAACGCAATTCTTCTCCTAATTAACCCTACTACTTTGACCATTTTAGTCCAAAACATTTCCAAGATACGTAAACTGTTACACCTGCTCTAGTTTTTGCCCTCTCATCTTAACGAAGCTTTCCTCTTCCTAGAAAACAGCATAACCTTTATTTTATTAATAGTATTAAATCCCATACCGTATCTATCGCACTGAATTTCCAATTCACTCAGCACTGCTTGCAACTGCTTGGCTGATTGACAAACTAAAGCTTGGTCATCCGCTCCCAGGAAGCTGTGCGAATTGATCACATTGTTCCCGAATCTGTGCCTAACCACAATATAATCTAACTGATACCTTTCTGAGTCACCTGGCATTTTCTATCCATACCCACGTCTTTTGCGGAGTCTAAACCAAGTATTGATGCTGACTAACCCCCATCTCCTACAGAGCTCAATTGCTTTCTCCCCGCGGTCATTCCTCGTGCCTTAACCGAAGTCCCCCCCCTCATCACCATCTTTTCCTTCGCCTATCGTCGCATTCTAATCCCCCATCACTATTACATGTTCCCCCCCAGGAACACACGCGATTATATCCTCTAACTCATCGTACATCCTATCAACTTCTTCCTCCTTATGGTTGCTCGGTAGCATGTATACCTGAACAATGGCCTAGTTCGTCGGTTCTGCTTTAATCTCTACGAGTAATGTTCTATGCGTTGCTTGCTCTATGTAGACTATGCTTCTTCCTACCCCTTTATTTAATATTACGGCAACCCCTCGTTGGCTCTCGCCCCACCCCCGGATATTATTCTATAATTATCACTCCAGTAATCCCCTCTATCATTCCATCTCACCACGCATAAACCTAAAATACAAGTATCTTGTATCTCTATTTCCTCTTTCCATCTCTCGCTTCTCTGATTTTCCTGTCCTAAACGTTGTCCTGACATTCCAAGTTCCTATTCTTTCTAATTTCGTCTTCTTCTTCTGTGTCTTCAGTCCTGCTGCTGTCGATTTTCTTTTTCGAAGGTTTTGTGAGTTGACGATCGTGAAAGCCTTGCCTCTCCCGCTGCCGGGCACGACACACGGCCGATTGGGCCGAGTCCCGTAGCTGTTCGGACTCATATTCCCTATAGCGTCCCTCATTTTGTTCTTGGGAATGATAATTGAGGTAGTTTCACGTTGCCTTCCTCAACAGTGTTTTAAGCGTCATCTTGACTCCATCACTCAATGGCCGCCTCACTGGGGTCAGACGCCTTGGCAGCCACCTCACTGAGGAACAGACGCTGCGTGGACGACTTTTCGTCTGGTTCCTAACCTTCGACCTATCTGGCATGGGTGACCCTACCAGGAGCAATCAGCTCTACTATCATCGGAGCGCACAAACCCCTCCACCACGCCAAGGTAGTAGCCCATGGGAGGGTATTATTAATTACATTATGAACTTCCAGACTCTAAGGAATTGGTAGATTTCGATTTTAGATGCTCGAAGAACTGATATTAAATCTTGGAAGCTATTAAAAATATCGTTAGACAAACACCACATTCAAAAACTTCCAGGGCTGAGTCTATGCACTGGGATTGCTTGGATAGTACATCAGCTGCATTAGGGGAAGGTGCAAGTTCAGAAATTGGCGATTCTTGCAAAGTCGCAACACGGGAGCTTGATGAAAGTTGAGTTTATCGAACCATGAATATTGAAGGTCTCGAGAGTCATATCTTAAATGCTGCATATCACAAGAGGTAGAACTCCATCCCTGCGGCTTCCATACCCTCCGTCCTATTTGCGAAGCACTTTTGGAAATTAAAATTTCATCTCTAATATAACGCACGTGCAAGCATTAAATTTTTATGGCGTAGTAATAAAGACTCAACGCGCTCCCTGAAGAGTCATCTCAAAAACCACATAAATACAGAGATACTGGATAGGTCATAAATAACGAAAATCTATTTTTCACAGGAGCCCATTTTGATTATTTTTTCCTCAGTCTATGAGTCGCCAATACGAGTATAATCAGCCACTTGGTGCCAGGCGTATAGTCCCGAGGGGGAAGTTAATGGAAAATAGAAGGATAATGTGGGGAATTCCGTTATTGGCTTCGTGTTGGATATTAATATAAAGCATATTGTACGGAGTTTCCAAAATCATTTAAAAAAAAACAATACAATGCAAACTGTCTTCGTGGAGAGGAGCAGAAGTATTTTTTTTATATCTCGATCTTTATAAAAGTGTAATTCGGCATTTCCAACTGTTCAAGCAATGAAATCCATTTCCCTCATCTCAGAAATCTTAGCAGCACTAAACATTTTTTTTTCAATCTTTCCAGAAGTGGTAATTTGAGTTCTTGGAGGTTCAATGACTTAATCCACATGAAGTTGCATATAAAATTCCGCTTATCAAGCCAAATCATATCGTACAAATAAATATAGTACATAATAGGGATTCGATCACGACATTTGGGTATTCCATCAAGTTTTCTAGGCTATATAAATTTCATCCCAGTATCCGTTGGGCACGTGGTTTGTAATGGCATACATTATACCAATTGTTATTTTTCTGCTATACTATTTTTTATTAAATACAAAATTGCCTAGAAATCAATTGGTATGCTGGAAAATGAAGTCAATTAAATAAATTAAAATACAATAAAACTTAAATAGACAATAAAATTTAAGAAGGTGTAGGGAGCGTAAAACTAGTATTTGAATGGCGGGTGGAAACGATAGATTCCACACCGCAATATGCGCATTAGTGTGCCATTTTTAGTAGGTAATTAAGGAGCTAGATATCGACCGTTCCATGTTTTCCCTCTTAATTTGAACAATTTTTTATATCAAATTATTATGAATCATTCATAAAAGATACAAGTGCAAACCCAAATTGTGGATTATACATTTTACTGAGAAGGCAGAGAAGTTAATTTTTCGGCGAGTTGTGTTGTTGTTGTGTTCTAAATTGCTAGTATTGTAAACGTTTCAATAATTCCCCGTCTATCTGAGAAATCTGCTCTTAGTTAAAAGCTTGTTTCCCTCCAGTCGTGACTAGAAGGGCTTCCGTCCTAGTTTTTCTAACAAGGTTGTAACACTAAATTTCAAATGACAAGAATTCTGATAAATATAGCAATCATTTTTTGAAAATCATCTAAAATTCAAATAACATCTTCATGATTCTGATGGATTTTGAACTGCCGTTGTATGTACAGAGTAGTAACTGATATACCATTTTTTTACCTGCCTACCTATCTGGTATTCGCATATTTTATTGCTGTAAAAATGCTCATACAGTACGTTATCATTGAGAATAAGTTATTTCAGTATTAGTTAGTATTATTTGTTAGGGGAGGCGATCGACAGGTATTTACGCCATTAGAGATAAGTGGGTAATTTGGTGGATTATTCTTTAGGGGACTGGATGAAGCGTGGAGGGAAACCCAGTGTCGGCATTAGCCCACCATCAACAACAAAAGGTAACAAGGTTTTCACAGTTTAACCTCCCACCCGAAGGACGGCGTGGTCACCTCAAGTCCTCTCCACATTGCACTCCATGAAAGAATTGGGATACCAATGAAAAATGCTACCTCCCTCGAGATTCGAACCTGGACCCTTGGGTTGGAGACCCAGTCAATATATATGCCAACGTACAATCCCAATCCCCAGAGTTATTTCAGAAATGTGAAGCAAATGATTGGGATAGAACGCACATAGAAGGCTCCTGAGGAAAAGGGGAAAAGGGAAATCCATATCTGGATCAATGCGTATTTACGCACAGCGTGCCCGTACACCAAATGCTGTTGTTTAAAAATATTATTGTATAAGTGATTGCGAGCTAAGATGGACACATGGAACCGTCAACAAACGATTGCGCAGGAATTCCGTCAACGGCGGAAGTTGACGTAATTATTTGAACCGTAAGATCGAACGAATCATCATATTGTTCCTTGTATTGTTATCATGAAAATCACGTTTCTAGTTAAGCTGAGAGCTAGAGACACACACACATATATATATATATATATATATATATATATATATATATATACATAGATGATTTCTTCGAAGTAACACGGAAGTGTTGAATTAAAAACTTAGACAGTAACACATAGCACGAGAACACATAAAAAGAACACTCACAATAATATCTTGATAATTTCGACGGACTTGAGCTCCGTCTTCTTCGGAAGATAAGATATGACTCATGAGTCATATCTTATCTTCCGAAGAAGACAGAGCTCAAGTCCGTCGAAATTATCAAGATATTATTGTGAGTGTTCTTTTTATGTGTTCTCGTGCTATGTGTTACTGTCTAAGTTTTATATATATATATATATATATATATATATATATATATATAGTATATATAGTATATATAATTAGGCCGTTTAAGTAAGTAAAGTCGATGAATAAAAAAGGTCTTTGTTTCAAATGCATAATGTATGTGCTTGTGAGTTGGAAAGACAGACATGAAGCGATAGTTCTGGGATAATTTTATTGAAGAAGTGAGTCCGCATTCTCAATTTTGAATCAAAGAAAAGAAAGGAGAGGCGGTCACACTAGAAGGTTGGAATAGATGGGACATCTTTGAAGAAGAAAAAGAGTGGACCCAACAACATTTTAATTGAGATTGCGCTGTACACTGTACTAGAAGGCGTACGTAGTAGAGAAGTGAACCGTTTGCATTATCATCATAGCGGAAAGTGTTTGGAAAAGATAAAGCCATTTAGTCTCTTTTGGACTGGAATAGTGTGAAATCAGATACGAAAGAGGAAATTGCAGGGCGAAAAGAAATTCTCAAAACATGTGGAATCCTGTCGGAGATGCTAGTGGAAAAACTATGCGAGTATCTTTGTACGCAAGCATTAACACGGAAAACGAATACCATTTCCGTACACAGCAGTGTAAGAAAAACATTTTAGACGTTTTTAGGAGGAATCTATCTGCATCGGACGAACAAGACGCAAATATTTCGAGACGCAGATATCAAATCTCTTAGTCCTTGGGAAACATTGCCAATAAACAGCGCTTGCATATTTAGTGAATAGGAGAATTCTCTGAAAAAAACATAGGCATTTGGGAATGAATTTAAGAAATGTGGCCAAAAATATTTGGAATCGTGGTTGTTACATGGCAGTTTCCAATGTTTCCAAGGTTCATGATTTTCCAACACTCTCAATAGAAGAAATACACGTACATGCATAACAATCTTAGTTCAATCAATCACTGGATCAATAAATTAACTCAAGGAAATATCGGACAAAATAAGAGGGGGGAATAATATTTTACTGATTTGCAAAAAAGAAAAAGCTTTTTTGTGGCACTCTCTTTTGAAAAATAATTATCTGGAAATGACTTTTTTGGTATGTTAATTGCTAAAAAAAAAGCAGTTAATTGGTCGCTATGGATAGTGAAAAGAAATCATGCCCGAAATACAACTTGTTGTACCTTTTATGTTGTACCACTATGTTTATGTTGTACCTGTCATGTTATGTTGTATCATAACATAACAAAGTTCATATAATTTTCAAGACTATAGTTATTAATAGTCACAATAATTTCACAAGCATGTTCATGGTAAGGAAATTGTTCATAACTAAAAATGCAGTATTTCTCAGTGCAATGGTTTCATTTTTCAATTTGGTCACATCATTAATTTCCAAATGACATCTTATCCTAAGTGGGGTAATAATGTTATGAGTAATTCTTATGAATTTTGGCAAGTGTATATCGGTCATAATTTAATTTTGATACAATTTTGACATGTCAAAAACCTAACTATACATTTCATTTAAGTATGCTGTTTATTTAAGGTTAATGACAAGGAATGCAATAAACTGATATTTCATCGTGGGGAGTTTTATCATATCAGGAAATTATCAATTCTAGTGCTTTGAAGTATGACATGGAAAATTTAGATTTAAGCATGGAGAGAAGTAAAATGCGTGTTTTTTACTCGTTTGGATTGAACCGATTACGAATTTAATGTTTAAAACTGAATCGTATTTTATCATTAATGAATTTGCATCATGGCAACATTTTGAATTCCCCAATGGGGTTAATACTTATCCCTACCATTTCCACCAGGTAATTATATATTATATAATATAATTGGTATTTATTTCGACATTTACTGAACATTGATAAATGAAAGTCTTGTTCAGATGTTTACCTGAATGCTGTGCAGAAATAATATTCGGTTGAATGCAGAGAATTATCGACATGTACTCACTTCAGCGTACGAAGTAAATTAGTACAGTTTCGTAAGTTCCACTTAGTTTTTCGGGCGCTATTTAAATTCATGAATAACTGATAGGGACCAACGCATTCTTTTAGAAAATATTCATGGGGCATCAGAAATGTTATAATTTTATTTTGTGACATGTATTCATAGATAGTTAACGTTAAAAGTTAAAGTTTGTGTATCAGCATAGTGATCACTGTGACTCAGTATTTCCTGCAGTTGCTGAGATGCTGTATTTCCAATACATTCGATATAAAACCTGATATAGAAGAAGACGAATTAAGTTTCACACTTACCTGCTATTAAGCTGGCGATAATGAGGGGAAGAATCATCAGTTTAAGTATCCTCATGAAGAGCTCGCCGGGATAGGAGATGAGCATGACTGTGTCCGGAGGCAGTTCTAACGGCCGTAGTCCAAAACCTAGAGTTAAGACATAAAGAGAGTATTTCATTAGATTAGGATTTTACATTAGTTCACATCGAAGAGAAATAGGAATGAAGTCGACGAATACAATGAAAATTCTGGATTAATACAAATTGTTTCTCATCTCTTTATCCAAATTTAAGGGCAGGAACAGGGTAGGGATGTTGGATGGGATGAAGGGAGGAAAGAAGTACACAGAGATGAAGAGGGACCTAATGTAGAGTAGGTTGCTGGATTGGGTTTTGTTTGGAGTTACAAAATGTTTATTTGATAGTTGTGTCCATCCAAAAACCTACCATAACCGGTAGATTACCTGATAATAATAATCACCATCAGCAAGCAAAGAGCGATTAAAATATGCTTTAATGGTGCAGTACCAATAGTTTTTCGCTCTAACGACAGTCTGCAGGATGCCGCGCCATAAAGCCAACTTTAGGGTAAACACTGCTAGCTGGCCTCTAAAAATGAGTAAGGACATGATAATTGTAATAAAAGGTTCAAATAAATTGTTATTAATATGAACTTGTATTAATTTTGTGAAATATATAGTTAAAAGGATGAAATTTACAAGGACGATTTTTCGTAGTGTTCCTAAAAATTATGTGGGGTGGGTAGGCTATATTTTGCGGAGGACAGGCACCGTTAATAAACCGTGAAATATGAGAAGCATACCTGTCGGCGGTCTTCAGGAATAGTGACGGCGGGAAATTTGATTTTCGTCGGAACGCCAGACGTTCGTATCATTTGAATTCTGTACTCCTTTCATGAGATTACATTTTCATATTCCTTCACTCGTCACTATGGGACGATGAGAAACAGAATCCAGCATCCAATTTATTCCATAGAAAAATTATATCATCAGAGAAGAATTTGTTTTTTTTTTAAATTCTAACACCAATGAACATTAACTTTGCAAGGGATTTTTGGATATCTGGCTTTGCTATTCCATTCTTTTTTCGTGTAGAACATCCTGGGAGTATGGAGCTTTTGTCACACTTTGAAACGTATTGCTACTGTCATACTTTACCAATAGATACTTTTAGACCAAGTCCGATGACGAGACACTAATAAAGTTTGAATATTTGTTACTCGCGCAGTAAGTCACTAGGAGGAGATATTCATTTATCCCAGGCCGCACACCATCCAGGAGACTAATCGAATACCTCCAATAGCTTACCTAATCGTACCAGCCAACCGATACCCAAAATTGAAATTTCATACAATGGGATAGAACGTTCGCTGAAAATTATTAAGCCTAATAAATCCACCGGGCCCGACCAAATACCCGCTCGTATATTTAAGGATCTAGCGTCGGAAATTGCACGGGATCTAGAAATCATATTGAAAAAGTCGCTAGTAGATCATAAGGTTCCCAGAGATTGGAAAACGGCTAACGTTACACCAATATTTAAAAACGGAGACAAGGAGGAACCGAGAAATTACATACCTATTTCTCTTATATCCATTTCGTACAAGGTTATGGAACATTTAGTATCTAATTCCATCGCGAGACACCTCGATAGTTAGGGGCTATTAATGAAAAATCAACACGGTTTGCGACAGGGTAGATCCTGCGAGACACAACTTACGCTTTTTGTTCATGATATTCTTATTTCGAGAGAGAGCAATGTTCCAGTGGACGCGGTTTTTCTAGATTTTAAGTAGTCCTTCGACAAGTGCCTCATAGTAAACTACTCACAAAGCTAGAAGCATGTGGCATAGATAAAAATACTCGGAGTTGGGTTAAAGACTTGGAATGGACGAGTACAAAGAGTAGTGATCGATGGAGTTAGCTCAAATGCAGAATAAGTTCCTTCAGGTGTTCCCCAGGGAAGTGCTATCGGACCTCTTTCATTCCTAATTTACGATAACGACATTGACTCCCTGGTCACTAGTAAGATACGTTTATTTGCTGATGATGCAGTGGTTTACCTTGATATCCGTGATCCTGGGGACACAGCAGCTTTGTCACATGATCTAAATGTTATACTAACACTGGTGCGACCCTTGGCAATTAGAATTAAACTTCAAAAAGTGCTTAGTGATAAATTTTTCAAAAAAGAGCAATTGCCTCCCGAACGCTTACTGCATCGGGAACACCGAAATGGAATGCGTAGACTCAATTAAATACACCTATGCGTTACCCTCACTCACGACCTCCCCTAGGTGAAACATACGGGGAATATGTGGAGAAGCAAGCAAAAAATTACGATTTATTAGAAGAGTACTTGGTAAATCTGATGAAAAGGTCAAAGAGAAATGTTATCTGTCGCCGGTTAGGTATCATTAAGAATATGCTCCAAGTAAATGGGATCCTCACGCAGTTGGATTATTTGCCGAATCGGATCGCGTGTAGCGTAGAAGAGCAAGATTTGTAAAACTTTTTCATGATAATCTTGGTACCGTATCTAAAATATTAAAGGAGCTAGGTTGGGAATCACTCACGGAATGTTAAATTACAGATTGACTTTATTGAATAAATTGGAAGGATGTCTCTTAGCAGTGATACTGAAAATGTGTTATTACTTCAATCCTACTACAGCACATACATCTACTACGGTACTATTACAGGAGAGAGATCATGTCAAAAAATTTAGAGAGATTGAGCGTAGAACAGATGTTTAAAATGTCATTTTTTCCAAGAACGATAAGAGATCAGAATAACATTGTCCGACCGCGGTAGGGTCATACAGTATTCGGGTCAAAATTGGTCTGGTGTGTATTCACCCCCTGCCACACACCGTAGCGGTGGCTTGCAGGGTACTAAAATATCTATTCAAATTGAAGCCTTCGATACCATCTTTGCAGTTTTTTTTTTAAATAGTGCCGAAAAGCTTTTAATTTTCGATTATTTTGGAATGTATTCATTTCTCAATACGCCAAGGAAGTCGTAGGAAGGAAATAGTTGGAGCTACCTTGGCCTCTAAATGGAATTTGATATGATAATTATTTGGATCATACTTATACGGAATTTAATTTTTTCAGATCTCGGTCCTTGAAATAAGAGTGATGAGCTCAATAAATTTAGCATTTTGACTCACACTTTCAGTCAGCCACTTTTTGCTGGATGGGTAGCGCCTTTAACCGACTGACCTCGGTCTACTATTGGAATATAAAAAAACACAGTAATCAATCCGAAGGTCGGTTTAGTAGGTGATGGTAGAGCTCACCCATGTACCAAGCCCGACGGCGTGTGAATATTCACACAGGGTAGGGGGGCCAGTTCCTTTCCCTGTGCCGGTTATGGTTTCCCAGGAAGATCTGGTACCCGAAAAATCAACTAGCTTGGGTGGAGCTGCAGGTGCCCAGAGTGCCTTGCCCGGGAATCGAACCCGGGACCCTCCGGTCAGTAGTCCAACGCTCTACCCCCTAGACCACCGCGACCCGCTATTGGAATATATCTACACAAATTTATTCCTGTGGTTAAAATTAAAATAATGCAGGTAAATATCCCCGGTTCGAGCCATTTGGTCAGCCAATTCATTTTTTAGATGTTGCGAACAGTATTCAAAAGTAGGTTAAGCTCCTAGAATTTTTTTCAATGAATATGCTCACCCAGTCATCGTCGATGACTACGAATTTTGTTGCATGAAGTTATTGTTTTAACATAAAATATGGAATGTGAAGGCACTAGAATAGTAATAGAATCCACGATACGCTAATTATTTCTCTGTGATATTCATACAACACAAACGTGGACAGTTCCTGCGATTCTTTTCATTATGGTCAGCATAATATTTTCAACGGCGTCCGCTTTTCCGTTTGGGTTGGATCGACTGATATCTTCTACCCTTGTGTTCTGGCATGTTTGAGATTGCCGAAATTGGTTCGATTTGCCATGGAACGAGAAGATCAGTGCTTTGAATCTCCTCTATATTTCCAGATTTAGGTCATTTCGTGAGCAAAAGAGGAGGTGTTAACTATTTGAGGCGTAGGTTGAGATTGGGAGGGAGATTGAACAGATATCATCGATCGCTATTTTTATTCCTTGGTCATAAAAACGTACATGCGACTGATATAGCGAATATATCACCAGAATTTTTTTTCCTGCCATCGAGAACGAACAGCGAGAAAATTATCCGCGAAATGCATACGCAGACGATGGAAATCAATGGCGTTGAAAATATTAAAATTCACGGAATCTTCGTCCGAGAGGAAAAAAAAAAGCGTGGGAACGGATCAATGTTGGAGTATATTCCGCGGGCTTATATGATCAAATGTGGTCTTACTCTACCCTCCTACATGGTGGAATGTGGCAAAAAAGTAAGCTACAGGAAACTTCTTTTTTTTGCGCCCACTGCGGGGCCAGATAAGGGATTTAGCCACCCCGAATCGCAAACACTGGAACATTATTTCAGGGCTATAAATTGAATAAAAAAATAGACCTAGTGGTTGCTACTCTTTTATTGCAAAAAAGTAAATTTAAGCAAACATATATTTTTAAATAAATCAAATATCTAACGCATATATTTTTTAAATGTAACACTCTGTAACCTTACTAGGTCATATCGAATTTTGAGCTTGAAGCAAAAGCACTGCTCCCATATAAAAAAAAGTGGTAATCAACCAGAATGTTAGTTTCACAGGTGATGATAAAGTTCACCGCGTCCTAAGCTCTACGAGGTATGAAATTCACACATTAAGGGCGCAGTTCCTTTCCCTAAGACACGTGCGGCTGCCCAGGATAAACTTTCAAAGAAAAACACAGCTTGGGTGAAGGCTGAGGGTGTCGAGACTCACCTGGATTTCTACCAGGCCCTTCCGGTCATTAGCCAAACTCCATAACCACAGGGTTCCCACGCCATACCATGTTACCTTGGTTTATTTTAAATTGGCAGCTCGACGTCGGCAAAGGCGTTCCCCTTATTTCTATGACGGTTTTTGAGTTAATGTATAATTGTATGTCAGGAACTATACACTCTTTTCCGTTACGTATGTATTTTTCCTCTATTCCTGTTTTTTGGAAAGCCAGTCAAGTAGGAGCTAGTTAGAATAAATGAATTGTCTAATACATGTGTATAATTTACCCGTATGATTTACCCCCTTTATTATTAGCGCATTCCTTTCGTGAAAATTAATTTACAAACCTGAGACTCAATAATCAGTGCTGGGGAAAATTAAATATATTACGTGCATCTTACTACTACTTAACTATTTCTATCGTTGATCCACCATTTGAGGCCGTTCAATTTAAATGATTTACTATGCTGTGTCAAAGTAGTAAATATTTTTATTTATTATTAGATAATCTGCCGCTTTGGGTAGGTTTTGGATGGACACAATTACAAAATAATTATTTTGTCTCTCCTGACAAAACACAACCCAATATCCTACTCTACAACAAGCCCGTCATCATTTATGTGTACTTCCTTCCTCCCTTCATCCCGTCAAACATCCCTATCCTATTCCTGCCCCTTCCTCGTTTGTCCAACAGTATCCCCTCTATTACGGTCTTCAACTTCCCATTGCCGATCATCTACGCCCTTCATCCATTTTTCCTGCCTCCTTAAGATTTCTCCCAACAAACCTCCTCTCCTCGCCCACCATGCCTAGTACTTTCTCCTTTGTTTTCCTTTCGGCCCATTTCACCTTCCCCATCCTTCTCCACACCCATTTAAAGAAAAATTGCTTTCGGCAAAATAGCTTCTGCCAAGATGAACGAGCCAATCACAGGCAGCATACGTAAAATTGTAAAGAAAGGACTAGTTCATCGTATGGAGCGTACAGCCCGAAAACTTGCCCCTTGTGGCGGGCGGGAGGGTAGCGTAGTCAGTAGGTTTTTGAGATTTGGGTTTGGAGTAGAATGAAAATATTGAAATTGAAGGAGAGAAAAACAAATGAAGTCATGTGCATTCTAGGAGAGAAAGCTTTTGGGAGAAATTTCAAGGCGGCAAAGGTGGCTGCAGGGTATATAGTATTAGTAATGGACTGTTGAAAACTGTGGTGGCGGCGAGAATGTCAAACAAATGAATGGCGGCAGAAAAAGAATACGCATATTGAACAGTATGAAAGGAATCAGGAATTAGTATGTGTGGTGAAAGAATGATTTATTTTAATACCAAATATTGACTATTTACGAAGTCTCTGGTGAGGTAGGGCTTAGACATATATGTGTAGAGGTGCTTAGGTTGCGGATCCATCAAAATCTGTTCTGACCTGTGGACTATTCTTTCAAATAAAATCCATCATATCCCTAATTAATCAAATCTGTCAACTAATACCGTCGGTCTATATTTCCCGGCAAGGTAACCATTCAGATTTTATAAGAAAAAAAATTCAACATTTCTGAAGACTAAATAATGTTCGTATATTTCTATTAAGCTGTAAATTCGAAAGGAAAATCTAATTTAAGCAGATTGAACGAAGATAGTTTTTTTAATGTATTAGGCACTCGCAAATTTATTATCTAGGCGGATATTTTGAATTTAGTGTATATTTTCAATAAAAAATCTATTCAAAATTGTCTTTCAGCATAAGTTCTTCCCTCAGCATTGATTGGCGAGGGAAGACATTTTAGTTTTAAAACCGTTTAGAATGATATTTTAACTTAAATTTCTAAAGTCTTGGAAGGATAATTTTCAAACTGCTGGCATGCGATGGAAGTTTGTCAGTTGAATTAATTTTAATGAATTGAAATTTCACCAGAAGAGACAGAAGAAGTTATGCCTGATAAACGACAGGACTTGTAAAGTCTTAAAATGACTTAGATAAGATGACGAAAGAAGTTTACTATTTTCAGTTAATTTTAACTCTATTGCCGAGGAAAGTTAATAGATATCATTTACTGCGATGAGAATAGTTTATGTTTTGAAATATACATGCACAGAATGCTTTTATTAACTTACTAGGGAAGGTAAAGAGAGGATTTGAAACGGAGTACTAACATTCATAAAGAAATATTTTTAAATATAAAAATGTGTTTTGAGGTAAAATATCAGCTTTGCTTCCTGTAATTTTGACATTTGTTTGACGCTTCACGACATGATTGACACGTTTGCCGGAAGTCTAGTTTATGGAACTAAGGTCGGAATACACTGAATACCGCTTGGTAATATGCAGATGGTATATCCAACTGGTAGATAACAAGTGACACTATTTTGCGACTGTGAAACATGTTGTAGAAAATAAAACATTCAAGTTCTCCCCCAAGAAAATAATATTTAGCAAAAAATAATGGGAAATGTAAGATATGTGTTTGCCAGTGTTCACTCTTTCAAATATACTGTGCACATTTAGTCCGTGGAAGAAAGATTTCTTCCAAAGCAGTAGTAAAAATGAAATGGATTGTCTTTTGGTGGTGGAAAGCATTCGATTTGACGACGTCACTTAGTATCCATGATAACAATTTATTTTAATGACACTTATTTTTCTTAAAAACGACAGGGATACAGCGATGTTATGAATTTGAGATAGAAATGTGTAGGAGATAATTGCCACCTATACACTGCTATGGAAGAATGAAAATATCTACAATCTCTCTCTCTCTCTCTCTCTCCAAGGAAGATTCATTTAGTGAAAACGGTGAGATTAAATATTTCGTAGAATATTTGGACACGGGCTAGTACATTTTTTCCGGCATCAAATTTTATTTTGTCAGGTGATCACTGCAAAATCACTATTTTCGACCTCTGATCGCCTTTTCCACCTAAGTTTCTTCGCTGAAATAAAGATGATGCTTTGAGCGAACTCGAGAGTATCCTCTTGCATCGCCCAGAATTGATTTTTCCACCATCCAGGTCATCTACCCACTATCGAAATAAAGAAAGTTCCACGTCGTATGAAGGAAGGAAGGAGGGGAAGAGTGAATTGGAGGGAACCGAAGAGAAAGACCATGAGCGACGGTATACTCCCTTTTCCTCGGTTTTCTGAACTACCCAGCATTCCATCTGCGTGATTCATTGCGTTGTTATTCGAAATTCTCCCATCTGTTCCCTTACTCTCTCCCTCGACGGTAGAGACAGCGATCGCGGCTGCATTTTACGCTCAGGATCCCAACGATCCATGGGCTCCACCAAGATTTGGCTCCGTCGTCATCTGGTGAATACTATTAATATTTTTATATTCAAGCCACCACTTTATCATTAAATACCCTCAGAGGAAATCACAAGGAGCGCGCTCAATTCTCTGATTTCGCATAAAGTTACGTGGTTACACATTTACTTTTGTCCTGAAGATAGTTCACTTGCGAATGAAGAGCATATCCTAATTGAGTTGTGCACCTATATATCTACATTATATCCTTCAAGCATCCACATGTGCAGAGATATACCCCATATACAGGGTTCGTCCGGAAAATAAGTGTACTGAGCTCAGGAAAAAAAATTTATTACACTTTTACATATCTTAAGCTAATATTCCTCAAAATAGGACCCTTGTGAGTCGATACACTTGTTCCAGCGGCGTTCCCATTCCTGGAACGCTCCCGCGAAGGCATCATCGGGAACCTCTCGAAGACAGGTCGTCACGGCCTCTTTGACGGCGTCCAAAGTCCCGTATCGCGTTCCTTTCAAACTCCTCTTTATCTTCGGGAACAGAAAGAAGTCCGGTGGTGCCAAGTCCGGGCTGTAGGGCGGGTGCGGCAGCGTTGTCACGCCGTGCTTGGCCAAGAAGTCCGACACGACAAGCGCGGTGTGAGACGGCGCATTGTCGCTCAGGTTGTCAGTCATACGGTTGATCGCTGGCCGGACGCGGGCGACTCGTTTTCGAAGCCTGTCGAGCACTTGGATGTAAAATGCAGCATTTACAGTTTGTCGTTCAGGTACAAATTCGTAGTGGACGACTCCCCTTTTGTCAAAAAAGACAATGAGCTTATTACACTTATTTTCCGGACGAACCCTGTATCATATGATAAAGACATATTTATGGTACCTCGCTAAACCTTTTTACAGCTAGCTCGATGATGCTGGTTCGAATCTCATATCAGCCATATAAAATTGTTGCTCTGTTGTGGATTTTCTTACACGGAGTTTAGATAATGGTATTGCTGCAGCCACACTGTAAGTGTAAAATCATTACCAATTCACGTGATAGTAACGAACAAATCTTCGAACACTATTATCATGTTTCCATTTATGAGTCACTGAGCATCTGGATTTCGTTAGAAGGAAAACAAGCTTAATAAATCAGCAGAATCACTTTCCGTTTATATGAGTTATGTTAGTCACAATTATTCAAACAGGACAAAGTGTGGAATTTTAATAATTTTCTCAATTTTCCGAAGTAAACGTAAGTGTTGTGCATTAATCTAAACCTTATCATATAGGTTGTTGCCACAGAAAATCTGGAGAAAGACAGATCATGGGCATCTCTTCGCTTTTTCCTCATGGAACTGGCATTATTAAATCTAACATGCAATATGCTTCATCTACCCGAATAGGATTAAATAATTCTATTATCTTCAGTTTCATTCGAAATAGTCTTCATATTTACTGGCTCCATAAAGTGAATGCCAACGATCGGGTCATGTTGATCGATAATGCGAATTTTATGTGGTCTTACTTTATATATTGTAAATGCCTAATTCTTTGGTTAGTCCGATCAATCATTTTTATTGTTTCGTCTCATTCTATTGTATCTGATTGACGAACTTTTAAAATATCTAGAAGTTTAAACATGTCATTAACATTTGCAATTAACTGTTGAAAACTTGTAAATTGATTTGCAACTTTGAGAAACTGTCCCCAGAACTTTATGAGAGGTCGCAGGTGATACAGGAAAAGGAAATTCAAGACCCCATGCTAAGTTTCGTAAATTTATTGTCTCAGGATTTAGTTCTAAGTGAGATCCGGATGCCCTTACTTATCATAACCATCCTTGGGATTGACTACTTTCCCTAGCTACTTATCACTCCGGTGCGGTTCTGGGCGCAGTTTCAACATTAACTTTCAAAACCAAAGTCTGAGTGTGTATTGGCTTCAATGTAATTTTTCCTAATGGACTGAAAAATTACGTCTCAAGTGAGGTTATAGTTACCGTAAATTTTCTGGTGCAATAAAAGGGAATAAATCCTTAAAGATCGTCTTTAATCATTTCCTCGATGCATACCTCCCCGAATTGGGAGATATTCTTATTTGCTCCATTGGAATTTTCCGGCTTTCCACTGTTTCCATTGCAAGATTATGGAGAAAAGCATTAGGTTCAACACGAGGGGGGCTTGAAATGAAAGTTATGATCATCATTTGGGGATGAACATGTCTTTTCCATTTCAGTAATGACTTTTTTCGTATCTTGATAATATATTCTCTAATGAAAAGAGCCTCTGCTGCGGGAAACTTCACCGAATAGTCGATTAAAATCATCCTTGGGTAATTTAAAACCCGTGGAATCACTGTAGCAAAGTTCACCGAAGGAAAATGTCTTAAACCATTTTCATCACTGATGAAACTCCGAACCGGTCTTGATTTAATTAGATAATTCCAATGAAAGTAGTTTTAGTTTCATCATATCCATTCTTTTCCTACATTAGGATTGCGTGATATTGAAAAAATAATTTCTGTTCATCTCCTTCACGTTTCCATTTCCGACATCCTCAGTAAAATCTAGATTTTCTGGAACTCGTTTGTGATCTATGGAGACAACTGTGTCTTGCTCCTAAGTAATTACTACTTGATTATTTTTGATGAGGAAATGAAGATGTAGTTGTTCTAATCATTTTTATATGGGTACATGTTCCATTAATTACAATGATAAAGCATTTTGCCACATTCGTATGTTGAACTACAATGGTTATCGCAAATGGAAAATGGTGGAAAAAGATTTTGTCTTTATTAATTAATCTTCGGACATTTATTTGAATTTAGCCAGAGACTGACTCAGTCGAAATATGCATTGTCAAAATATATTCTTAAGCTGTAGGACGCTACGTATTTTTCATCGCAGATTCCGATTGAGTAATTTTAAGGAAAAGAGAGTTTCTTCTGGGAGGCAGTTCCGTAACTGACAGAGCTTAATACGGTAGGTAACTGATAAAAACCATACCAAATACAAAACCTTATCTTAACCATAAAATGAAAAATAATGACGACATGCTAAGAAGAAGGCATATATTCATTTTTAATGGACGCTTTGCCAAAAACATGTTTTTTAAGCTTTTTGATGGGATCAGGTATTTTCGATTATAAATTTTAAGGCATAGATTAACCAACGAGAATAAACTAGGACGAGCTTTTTGGATGAAGATGTTTTTGTTCATAGCAATATTTCGTTTTTCATTGGTTTATATAGCAGAATATAACTCGTATTTGAATTAATTTGAAAATAACTTACTACTTACTCAAAGCAGGGAGGAATATTTTCCGAAAAGGCTACAACAAAATCAAAGTCAAACGAATTTAGATTTTGCCATAGATTGGGAATTAAAGTTTTTATTATTTCCCTTACCACTTATATTGAACCAGTCGGGATAGTCCACTAAAGAACACGCCCGCCACTAGCAAAGGGTGAATGCATAGTGCTGCAATTCGTCCTACTACTGACGTACTTTGGCCTACTGACGTACTTCGGTCCAATATTGATTTATTTCGGGCACCAGAAGTACCTCTGACGGACCAAAATGGCCATTCCTGGAGCGCCGGGTACGAGCACACATGACGCTCTGTGGAGCGGCGTCCGGCGTGCACGATAATCACCCGTGCGCTCCTCATGTCATTATACTATATTCCAAATTCATTCTCGTTCCCGTCATTCCTTCTTATCTGCGACTACAGGGCTTATCAGAAGGTACACCATCCCGTAGTAGTCGGATCCTAATATTCTCTGTTTATTATTTGGTAGTCTGACGTCAACGTAAGAATTGGATGAACACTACTTCATCACTTAACCTCACACAACATGGCGCGACCCGACACCGGGCACGAAAATAAACCCTTTTTCAATTCCGCACCCCTTCTACCTTCCTCCATTTCGTCAAGCACATCTATCCCTGTCCTCAGTCGACCTCACTTGCCTAATGTTCTCCCTCTATCACAGTCTTCAACGTCTCATTGCCGATCGAAATGCTCTACATCCACCTTTCCTGCCTCCTTTGGAGTTCTCCCATCAATCCTTTCTCTGGCCCCACCTTACTTCGTTTGTTTTCCTTCCGGCTCATTTTGTCTTTTCCATTCTTCTCCTCACCGACGCGACGTCTCAAGAGCCTCAAATTCACACGTACAATCTTGCTTCAAAGCCTCAAGTTTCCTTGCCGTACAATATAACGCTCCATATTAAAGTTTTCATTAGTCTTTTCTCAAAATCCTTATTCTACGAGTCTCGTACGTCCCTGTCATCAAATTCCTCCTCCTGGTAAAAGTGTCTTCGCCTAACGCAATTCTTCTTATTTCCTTACTTTTTCTGCACTATCTGCGATCATTCTTTTTCCCCTAACCCGTATTCCCTTAACATAACTACCATATCTTCCTTCGCCCACCGTCCCGATACCATCTTCTCAGCACTATGAGGTTGTCCCTTTTATGAACATAATTATTATTTCATCAAATTGATCGTACACCTTAAAAATGTATCGTATAATATCTTTTCCCCTCCCTATTATTACTTTTTAGCATGTACAACTGTATAATGGGCAAGTTCGTCTGTTCAACTTTTACTTCTGCTTGATATTATAATTTCATTGTAAATTAATTGATCAATTATTCTATCACTTTTCTGCTCTATGCTTATTACACGTCTTCCTATCTTTTTTTTCAATACTATTACCACATCTCGCTGACTCTCTTCATCTTCGCTCCATGTTAATTTATAACTATCGCACCATAATACTCGTGGTGATAACCATCACAATAATAATCATCATTATCATTATTTCTATTTTTTAAAAATCCCCACCATAGTACTAATAGCAATAAAAATAATTGCAAAAACCACAGAAGCCTTGCCTCTCCCGCTACCGGACTAAACACACGGCCCATTGAGCTGAGCCCAGTAGTTACCCGGACTCATTTGCAGTTGATCCAGTAAATTATCGACCTTGAAGAACTTTCATGTATAAAAATTCTCGCAATCCAAATGGTCTTTATTTTCACCTAAAAAAATCAATGAATCACAGTATTATTCTTTTTCTCTCGTGCCATCAACGCCAGAATGAGATCATTTAATTTCGATTTTCATTTATCCTGATATTAACTAGATTTTTATTCTGCCTGAATTGTTAATTTTGAAAGGTTTATTTGCAAAAACTAACTCTCATGGAAGGTACATGCCTACGTGTAGAACAGCCTTCCTGGAACTCGTAAACAGTTCCGCAGAGGTTGAGGCAAAACTTGGTTGAGCATGCGTGCACAAAATGACATCCTCCGCTTCTTAATTCCGTAACCCAAACCTCATTGCCTCCCTCCTACTCGCTTAATGGTTCACGGCTCGCAAAACACGTCCCATACCGAATACGTGTCTCGAGAGTATTCTTATCCTGGGAAGCCGTGCGACTTGTTACGCGCCGGTAGCAACCCCGTAGGGCACAAGAAGGGAAAAAAAGAGACGTCTTTTCTTCATTTCTCTTTACGTAATCCCTTTCTCGCATCCTCCGAGAAGGGACGCGTGGCGATTCTCTCAATAATAAAACAGCTCTGCCCTACGAAGGGAAAAGTAATGCTGAACTCATCGCAAAATCTGCTATTTCTCATAGCCGAACCTCTTAAGCGTTTGACACTCAGCCTTCGATATTCATGGTAAATGGAGTATCAACATCAGTACATAATCAGTCCAGGTAAAAACCTCTCTGAAATCGCTATTCACATACAGATGAAGGAAATTCGATTATGGTTTCGGGAAAATTTGGCGGCCATTGTAGGAAATTGATTGTAAGTGCATCGAGAATTTTTCTGTATGGAATTGTTTTCCTATTTATTTCTGTCGTATATACACGTACATCCTAGTATATCCTATCTTGACAATAGACAATTGTTGTTACAGCCATTATATTCCAGAAAAAAAAGACCTTTGCTTTCATTTTAATAATTACTGTCGCCGCAGACAACAACCACTACGTTGTACGACAAACATAAAAAAATATTCTAGAAGGTTAATTCATTTATGAATATATGTATGAAAGGCGAATGATTTTTACGCTCTGAAATTGTTGTAATGCACACGTAGCTGATGACTACGTTAAAAGTTATTGTTGCGGCATCTCCCGCAGTTTCTTGAAATTTAACCTGGAGGTCGGTTTGGTAGGTGATTCACCCAGTACTAAGCCGGACGGCGTGTGAAATTCACACATCAGGGTAGGGGGGCCAGTTCCTTTCCCTGCGCCGGTCATGGTTCCACAGGAAGATCTAGTGCCAGAAAAATCAAATAGCTTGGGTGGAGCTGCAGGTAACCAGAGAGGCTTGCCCGGGAATCGAACCCGGGCCCTCCAGCCAGTAGTCCGACGCTCTATACACACATACGTGTGTGTGTGCATATTTTCAAACACGAAAACCCACCAAATGTCGACTAAATATTCATTCTCATGGACAAGGGATAAGAACACATAAAATATAACTACAGGAGAGGAGGAAAGGCGGAATCGAGCAGATCACAAGTGCTAAAATGTTTCCTTGACCACGGATCTTTCGACTTGCCATTTTTATATGTGTTCCTATCCCTTTTATTTATATCTATATTCATGTGAATGGATATTTGTCCGCCATAAGACAGGCTTTCCTGTTTAAATGTGTATTTGGCCAATGTGGCTCGTCTCCTTCTTATAGCTATTCGTACCACGAAACGCACTGTTCCTATTCTTTATGACGTTTTATGATTGCTTTCCCTTCTGTCCTTTCTTCTCATGCCGTCTATTTCTCCTTTAATGGGTGAGACAGGTCCGCAACGCCATCTCCTGGCCAAAAAATCCGGGCACTTGGTGCATAAATCCCCCACAGATATCAGTGTATATTACGCTTGCTCGATACGTAGGACGTGTCTGGTTTTACCGAGTGTCTGATTTAGCCGGCGACCGAGGCCTCGTCCGCGGGGATTTGGAGAGCGGCACTGCCGGACTACCTCGAAGATCGAGGTTCCGATCGCGTTTTTTTTCGTGCGGCGTTTGACCACCAAGCCTTTCTTGAAGCGTGACGTTTGACTCTAGTCCATCTTCCGCTGGGAAGGCCTTGCTTCGTTTTCTTGACTGGTTCAAGACGGACTTTCTCTCTTGGTGTAGAAGTTAGAGCTATTTTGTTTTGTTACTGCAGAGTGTATGCAGGGATAGGGAGTGTACACGAGTGTTTTTTCTCTTTGGAGTGCTCGTTCTTTTGGTGGACTCCTTATTCACGCAGGCGTTCTGAATTAGATTTTTCAAATAGCTCTGCGCCGCTTGAACGCTCGCCTTGCAAGTTGACGAGAAGGCGAGGTCCCTTACCCTTTTGGAGATCCATCTCTTCACGTTAAAGTCGCTGGGCCTCACTCCCGAAGAGAGGGTGGATTTCCAATTTTTATACAATCGCCATTTCTCATTCTTGAAGTTGCCAACCGAAGTTCAAAGGACTAGGATTTAAGACAATACTCGAAACTACTGTTTCCGTCCTTAGGTGACCGGAGGACGACAATTACTATTGACAAGACTTCCGGCAGCCCTTGTAATGTTAGTGTTCTTTGTCTCCCCGTGGAGACCCCGTTGGAAGACCAAGCAAGCGAGCTCCAACGTTTTGGAAAAATCCATCGCTCGTGGTGGGAGGGAGACAAGAAGGCGCGTGTGCTGATAGGCACCAGGGTGGTGCGGATGACGGTCGAGAGGAATATCCTCTCGCACCTCTACATCAGCAGCAACCGGGCCATCATCATATATGAGGATCAACGGCGCACTTGCGCCCGCTGCAACTAAGAAGGCCACGAGCGGAAGACCTGCACTCGGAACCAGGGAGGGAAGGCGATGGCGACGGCCTCCAACCCGAATGACATTGAGATGGACGAGCTCGAGGTGGCTGTGGAGGAGAGTGCGTGGTCGCTGCTACTCATCGAGGCTGCGGCCCCGGGTGCTCCCTTCGGTCCCCCGCATCCCCCTCCACTTGGAGGGAAATGTTAGCGGGAGCGAAAATTGTCAACGGAAGAAAGTGATTCAAAGCGAAGAGGACAGACGACCCCAAGCTTATGATCTCAAATGCCTACAGTCTACAAGTAGCTGAAGTCCCTACCTCCTCGCCTAGTCTCACACGACCTCCGGCCCTCGTCTCAGTGACCCCGTCAAATGAAAATGGATCATATTTCGTCCCCTCTTCCCCCGCTCACGTCATCGACGCCCTCTCCTCGCAATCCTTACATGAAGAGCTTCAAACACCCGAGAATCTCTGGTGACAGGTGAGGAGGATGCATTTGATTACGATTGCTTCCCGCCCCCAACACCTCGTCTCTCGATCCCTTTATCATTGACTATGTAGGAAGCGTCACCGACCCCAGAAGCCGACACATATACAAGTTTCCCGACGTCAAAAATCCCATTTACCCCATCATCCTTCTCCATTGAAGACAACCAAGGTGTGGACTATCTTCCTAGCGCTCCTTTAGAGACGGACCACATACAACTATCTCCCCGGATTTTACACGACCATACCCCCTCGGCAAATGACCCCCAGTCCGCCACTACCCTCACCACCCAACTCCCTCGAGGCCACCTCCTGCTTCGTGACGGCCCCCGTCCGTGCTCTCTCGAAGAAAGTCTGCCGAATTACCTGCTCTATGTGGAGACCATGGATCTTCGGATAAGGTCGGGGGATGGGATGCGGCGACGTGCCGCGCCCTCGCTCGTTGACCCGTTTGACGAGGCGTCCCGGGAACCGGCGAAGCACTCGTCGAGCCATGACTGAAGCGACGTTGACCACGACCAGAACTCTGGTGAGTGATGTCCAGTGCCCACCCGGTGTCGGACACACTTTGTCCGTCGTTGAAGAGTTTTTTTTTGCAGAATGACTGGGCTATAATCGATTATTTCTTACAATACATAATGTTCCAATGCTAATGAAAATCTTTCTCGTATTAACTCTGTGGACCTTCCCTTTCTTTCTGTTTCCACAGTGTCAATGGTCACATATATCTGTATTCGTCTGTATACATATATACGTAGATGTGTGTGTATATATATATATATATATATATATATGTATGTGTAGTCGAGGTTATATCATGATCAGTTTAAGGCTCTGAGTACTACGAGGAGACAAGCGAAGACATAAATAGACTCAGAGGATTTAATTTGAAAATTTTGGTAAATTACTTAGTGATGGCTTGGTTTGTCTTGGAGGATGCTCTGCTCGTGTAATGACGGATATGCCTCTTAAACTTTTCAACTTGAGGAAGTTTGAATAATAGCTTCGCATGAAGTTCCCTGGAACAAGGTATAATGTTGCATTTACCTTCTTGAGAAAAATAAGCTATTTAGATGTTTCTTTTGAAACTTCTATTTTCAACTTATTCTTAACCAGTAAAATTAACTGAAGAAGCATCAATAATATTGCTATCCATCGTAAATCTCTACTTGAATTCTAACAGTTTCCCCGTCAATCTTTTTAAATTTTGGATGAAAATAATTTTTCATCAAATATTTAAAGACATTCCACCAGGTTTGACGTGTTTCTCTTCGTGAACATGATCCGTAGCCGTTACAAGTAGCACATATCATAAAATAGCCTATCTTCACCCGATAGGGGGATAAAATACTGATAAAAGCAAATTAAAACCGATAAATGATAGCAAAAAGAGATCAATATTTTATGTGTTTAAAATTAAAATAAGAAAACTCCCACAAAAATAATGAATTCTGCATATATTTCAGCTGGGTACCCTGCCGTGTATTTTTCAAACCTGTTCCGAGTCGCTACCAGGTTGAAATGCCTGTTGTTACACTTAAAAGAGTAAAGACATCTTAAATTCAAAGTGTATAAAACGATACAGACTTGTATCCGATCTTGTTAAGATAGACGTAAAATAAATAACCGGTTAAGTTATAGCGTAAATAGTATTCTAGATTTATCAAAGAGATCTCACGTGACTATGCGAATAATTAACTCGAAACACGTATTTAATGCCGAAAATTCAAATTCATGTACAACGCTTTGAAGAGATTCTTTAAGCGACATTTAATTTCCTTCAATATCATCGTTTCTTAATCCTTGGAATGGTTCGACTTTCACTCAATTCTCTAATCTTGATATATCGACTGGGCACTTATTGGTTATGTTAATCTTTCACGTCTGTCATTCTTTATTCCGGATTTCAGGTGTGCTCCACTTAGGTTAATTCCCTAAAAGGAAAATTCTGGAAATCCCGATCGGTTTTGTTTCTATGTACAAGAGACGAGAGTTCAGGACAAATCGATGCTGCTACGATTTATGATTCTAATGGTATTGTTAACCCATTTTTATGTTTTAGGTTTCCAAAAAGTAAGAAAGTTAACACTCATTTCTTTTGTTGTTCTCTTACTTAGATGTTGTTTTTCTTTACAAGTGAGACCAAAAAATCACTCATGAAAATAGGATCGAGTAAGTCACTCTTTCTCTCTGCCTCTAAATAGGGAAGTTATACAACTGCAGACAACATAAGCATTTTTCTGAGGAAAAACTGAAGAACCAAGGCATCAGCACATCCTACATACACCACCATTCCTTAATGCGAGCTACATATGCTGCTTTTGATGAGCACATGGCAACGTTTGTTTAAACCTGCGAAGTTTTATTTATGTTCCATTAATTAACCCAATCAGCAGTTCCAATCTGCGATAACTGTAAAGTTTTCTTATTCAATGATATTGTATAGTACATGTGAATTTAAATTAATGGAAACGAGTCGACTAATGTTCATTTTGAATGATAAATAGTTGGTCCTACCCATTATGAACCCACCCATTAAAGTTGGATTGCAAAAATAAGTTCATAATGAGTGTGAGTAAAAGGAAAAATTCAATCGACCAATCCATTTTATGCTATACTCACTTAATTTCAGTCGAGGGGTATCGACTTACTGTTCAGAGATTATTGATTGCTAAAACATCCATTTTAGATACAGATTTGTGTTACAATAATGTCATTGATTTATTTAAATTGGATCCAGACTGATCATGACCAACTATTTATATATATACCAATTTTAGGCCCTCTCAAAGTGTTGACTGAGTAGTAGATTTAATTGACATTTGACTAGTTACGTTATAAAATGTGTTCATTACACAAATCCGTACATTTATATCCAGGAATTATCTGTAAACATTTTTACATAAAAGTTGTGATGTTGCAGAAGATTGTTTTTTGCTGAAGATTATATTTATATGGATTAGAGAAACACTACTGATTAAATACATGTTAATTAAAGACATAAGGAATTGAAAAGTTAATATACAACGCAATTTAAAGTTGTTCATGCCAATCGGTCGCTCGACAAACAAAGTTGAGGAATTCAAAATATTTTTCACGCGCTGCCGCACGTGCCGACTCTCAAGTCCCTCTCCTTCTTTCTTATTGCGCTTCCAACCCAAGTCTGGCAACTTATCGACCCAAGGTGGGCAGTCAAACGGATGCAGTAAACAGAGAGGACTCATCTAATACCCCACTCTTTCTCTCCAAATTGGCGTTGAACTGAAAGTTCAACATAGTGTGGTGTGCAGAAATTTTAATCCTGAATTCCACCATAAGATAAAAAACATTACAACACCTACGTACGTAAAGGACAAATGAAGGCAGTCGTTTCAAATTTTGGTGATCAGGGTCAGTGATCGAGACCATTCTTCGAGGAAATTACGAGTAACTTTACTCACTCATTCATAATTACTATAGCATGACGGCTAATATTCACAGAGTAATTTAGCATCGTGTGAAGAGTACCAATTCAAATTATAATATCCTCATCTTCCTTTCAAAAATATACTGTCCTTTTAGGTTAAAGGATGAATCTGGAGTAGTTTCAGGGGAGGCGACCGACAGCTCAGGTCATTTGCGCCATTTAGGGATGGACAGGAAAGGATGAAAGGTGGAGGGTCGACATTAGCCTACTCTTAATGAAAGACGCCAAGGCGTCCGCAGCTTTACGTCCCATCCGACGGACGGCGTACTCACTCAAAGTGCTCTCCACAAAGCACATCAAGTAGGGATCGGGATACCACTGAAAAATATCTGCCACGACCGAGCCCTTTGGGTGGGAAAAAAGTTAACCACCGCTCCATCCCGATTCCCATGAATCTGGATTTGAGACCCTAATTTTGAGTGCCAAGAGCTATGAAAACGAAATATGTGATTTTCTTAACGCCTAAAAAGAGACGTTTTCAGGCGTGATATGGTGGAATATGATGATTAATTAAAATTGGCAATTTTCCGCAAAATAAAATTTTTTAATACGACCGGTTTCGATGTAACTACATCATCTTCTGGTCTGATCCAGAGGATGATGTAGTTACATCGAAACCGGTCGTACTAAAATTTTATTTTGTGGAAAAGGGCCAATTTTAATTAATTTCCTAACGGCGTTGTAAGTGATCCTTTTAAATAGTTTACACGTTAAAACGAATGCACATGTATTTCCTCGGGGCCGTAAGTTGTAGAAATTTATATTTTGAGTAATATTTTTTTTTATTGATTCGTAGAATTTGAAGGATTGGAGAAGGGTGTACTAGGTGAAATAAATGTTTATTTAGAGGAAATGTTAAAGTGAGAGTTTACAAGGTGGACGTTTGAAACTCCGAATTCTAAAAATAAAAATCTTCACTCCTGTGGTACCTTTTACTTCTAGGATAAGGTTCTTCTCTTGGGTGCATCTGTTTGCAACTTGGTTATTTTCGGCAAATTCAAAGAAACTGCGGGAGATGCCGAGGCAGCAACTTTTAACTGAGTCATCTGCCAACCCGCATTACAATGAAACAAATATAAATTGTAAAATCAGTCGCCTTGGCCAGGAAGGTGATGATCCACGTTAAGGAGAATAAATTTTACACATATATATATTGTTACATTGGTGAGGTACTGTTCATTCAAATGTGTGCCACCTAAAATCAGAGCCAATACCTTACGAGCTGTCAAATTTCCTGTACGGAATTTTTCTTAACTTATGCCATGGGTCAAAACATAATCGAATCAACCTGTTAACAAAATAGCTTATCATTCCTCGGTAGACTACATAGTGACATTAATGATCCCTAGTATTCCATTTTATTTCCATACTTGTAACTTAGCAGCATACGCTTTATTCAAATTAATCTGTGGCTTAAAAGTTATTTATACATGAAATAGTTAAAAAATAAGTAGAACATTCATCGTTCGAGAACATAGTTCTCAACATCATTAATAAATGCACTTCAAGAGCATGAATGCTGATACATTCTATAAATAATATGAATTTCGTTCAAGTATTTGATGAAACCGACTCTCATCTGATATTTTTCGAACATTGTGACAACATTAAGAATTTATTTGAATATATTTTAGCTAAAATTTAACCGTGGATAAACGGCTTGAGGTCAAGGTGATTACAGTGTGATATAACCATGAATGAAAGAGAAGAATCAAGGAATATTTATGCATAGATCATTTCAGTCAATCAATAAAATATCATTTGCAAAAGAATTTATGATTTATAACCTTAAGGTTTAAAGACTTTAGTCGTAAACATAACTCAATCCATGTACTGATGTACTCTCACTAATTTTTGGTGTAGAATGCTGTCCGGCTCCCTCTAATGTGGATACGAGTGTGGGTTTTCACAATGATGTTAATAGCAACTTTCAACTTATCGTCCTTGGGCTAAATTATGTAAATTCTTCAAGTGCGCATTGGAATGGATTCCTGAATTAAACATGAACATGGCTTCATCTCCAGAATTGGGGGGTTGACTTATCCTTCAGACCCCTCTTCCCCCAATTCTGGAGAGTCCGCCCGTGCATATGCTATATAAGAAATTTTTCCACGATATGGTCGTAACGTAAATTGTTCGCAAAACTCAGCGGACGGTTTTCTCTAAAGAGCTGTCATTACGGGCATCATCGCCATCCGGAGGGGCCGCATTCATAGGAGAACGACGAATCCTTTCATCCACTTAAAAAGAAAGGTCTACCACAGGTAGGCTTTCGCCTTCCACCCCGTTCGGGCCTCCCTTCAGTCACACACAAGACGCTCCCCTTTTAGCTCACAGCTGACTGAGGAATTCGTCTTGAACTGCTTCTTGTAGAACTCTATGAGGCAGTAGAGTGAGAAAAAGAAAGAAATGTCGATAATCCCCTTTGCTTCCTCCACATATTATCCCTTTAGAACCTTTTGCAGCCCCAGATCGCAAAATCTTTTTTCCTCCACTCTCCGATTCCGTGACTTCGAGTCACGTCCCGAAACGATGCCTCACATTTCTTCTCAACTATCTACTGGAACGCGATTTGACCCCTCATGGTTGAATAGAGCCTGGTTGAGGTCACGCTAAGGCCAACGTCTCCTTTCTCTTTGGCCGATTGATCTGGGGGAGAGAAGGAACGGATTGATACGGCCGCCAGTGTAGTCTATGGGGATAATTCCAGCCGTAAATAGAATTGAATCGATTCAAACGATGCACGTAAGAGCAATAGAGAATAAGAATGCAAGAGCTTGGTTGAATAAAGTCCCTTTGGTAGTATAGAAACATCAGATAGGCAGTGCACATCTACGTACATTCGTTGCACTATCAGATAAATTGTATCTTTTAGCTTTTACTTAGCAGGCGTTGGTAATAAATTATTTCATTTAGGGATTATAATTTTGCTGTTAGTATGGCTACCAAGAAGACTTGCGTCAAGAATGCTTCATTCTGAAATTGGTATGTCACTAGGTGTTGAATTAAGTGTCTGTGGTTTTAGTTGAAGGGTTATTTGGTATTTCAGCACCATGACAATTACACCTCCCATTTGGGTTGATTGCTGAATTAAATTATGTATTGTAATAGAAATTTGAACCCTGATTACCCTGAGAATTGGACTTACCAGCATAACCAGTACGATGAAAAATCAAATTTTCCGGCAGACAAATGGTTATTACTGAACTGTCATAAACTTGTATAATTGGCGTTAATATGATGGTTCCATTGACAGCTATTATGTTTCTAACTAATCTATTGTGCCTCAAGGTGCGTTCAATCCATCGAGTGCTTCCTTGTCATCAGTCCTCCACATGATCCTTCCCTCCTCTGCTCTTCTGTACAATACGATATCCTTCATGGTTTGACACTTTGTCTGTCCATTTAATCTTCAACATTCCCCTCCAACACAATGCTTCAAAGTCTTCCATTCTTCGTTGGTCCATTTTTCAATGTTTCATGACTTTGATCCTTGGAGTATCATGTTCCATTTGAGCGTGTTGGCGAACGGCTTCATTGCAATCTCAGGTTCTTCGAACACTAGCAGTGGTCTCTTCTTCATGAACGCCTTCTTACACGCAGCTTGTTATTCTTCGCTTGATCTCCTTCAAACATCTTCCATCCCATGTCTTACTGCTACCCAGGTAAATGAAGGACTCCACTCGCTCTAGTTTCACTTCCCGAAATATGATATCTGCCTTTAGGTTTCTCCATTCATGACCACCAGGTTTTGAATTACTACTTATATCTTCACCGGGATAGTTTTCATATTTATTACCTTGATTCCTAAATCTTGATGTACATGCACCTTAAGGGTCAAATACAAAAACAATTGGAATCATTTCAATCCCCATCATTAAAAAAAATAATAATGCATAAAATGACGATGAGTAAGGTGCGCCACACATTCAGATTTTTGCGAGTTCATGAAATTTACAAGAAAATAAAGGATTTGTGAGTGAATAACCACTTCACCGAAGCCAAAACATTCTTTCATTAATTGTGTCCAATTGTAGGGTACGGGTACCAGTCTCATCGAGCCGCTTAGGTCATTTTAATCTGCTTTCGAAACACTTGTGGCAGGAGTGACGTATTTTTAGAGCGTTAATGGTATTTAACTGAAATATATTTAGGAATAATTTCGTTTCCTTAAGATTAAAAAAAAATATTATATTCCTCGTCCAACTGTACTTATATCCATCAACCGGCGAATGAGGAACAGCAACAACTACAGACTATACCGCTTCTTTTGTTTGAAGGCCAAGGAGATATATGTGTGTATATATATATATATATATATATATAATTGCGTGGGAGGGGCCATCGGATTCGTAAGGTCACCCTTGCCTCTCTCTATCCTTTGTTTTCCAAGTTCGCGTGCTTGAAGGCAGTCATGGCTATAGACAGACTGGATCACCCTTCCTTTTTGTTGGGAGTGGAAGAAAATAATGGCAGTGTGTACATTTTCAACCGTATCTAAAGGACGGATTAAAGTTATATCGACGGAATAGGTGAATCTCTCGATGGCATGGAGATCATGAAAGGCATAATAGATGCAACATACGCGCGAGGAGAGGTTATAATCACCACAGGTGGCGTGACAAATCTGGAAACGTTAAAACGAAAAAATTTTGAAGCAATAAATCGATTATAATAATGATGGCATTCGAAGTTAGTGGTCCTGAAGTAATTCTTAAAATTCTAAAAATATCATAAGTGCCCTTGTCTCGTACTCCAATTCTTGTTATCCACCTTGCTGAGTGTAATGCACGAAACAAATTATGGCAGTGTACGAGGATAACAAAGAAAAATGAAGGCAAAAGAAGTTGAGCCCATAGTAGAATTGTGTGGATAGCTACGTCAATAAATCCTAGAATTTATGACCAGTTATGATGAGGAAATAATAGCAAATAGTTACGGATAAAAAAACGGGCTCAGCTGAAAAAAAAGGTGTAAAGTTCACTAAGTTTTCAGGTCTCCCAGGTACGATATTGCCTTGAGAATTGAACGTTGTTTTGCATCCCCCCCGCCTCGAGTGCATACTGTTTGAGGTAGATTAATGATTAATCGTCAATTCCCCCGGCAACCAAACGTGCATCCCAAGAGAGAGAGAGAGATACGCCACCTAATCAATACAACAGGACATAATATTGACTCCCAGGGATATTCCAGGTGTGACAGGGTATAATTTGTAACAGCTACTGAGTGTCCGATTTCTATATTTAATTGCGCTTTTTCGCCCTCCTTTCTTTTCATCAAATCTAACGACAGTCATAATTTTTTTCTTCATAACTTAGAGCTTATCAATTGACCTTAGATTAAAAAATGGGCAAAATTTACCATTTTCGAATATTTTTATAAAAGGATTCAATTCATCGAAGCATATTATCAAAGAAAAATTTGGAAAAATTATCCAAAGGGCACATGTTGTGTTCTATAAACGATAAACCTGATGAGGCCACGATGGATTTTCTTAATTTTAGTTCATCTGTCTTAAATAACATTTTTATCTAAAATGATAATCGGCTTTATCATGAGGAGAGGTCAGATTACACCTATTCTCGTTCATAAGTGCTCAACGCCGATGGTGATTTTCTTAGAATGAAAAAGTTTGTATATATTGTTGATCCTTTTTATAGATTTTGTAATGAGATTACCCTTGATTAGCATGCAGACCTAACGTCAATAAGAATGGTTTTACCCCTGAATATTTTTAATTAACTCAGAAATATCTTTGCATTTCCTTGTCCTAAATAATTATTTCCCTTAGCTAAAGTCAGCAGAATCATCACACACACACACACACGATAAACGATTTCTTCTCGCATATGGGCAAGAAAAGAAAAATAAACACTCTTAAAATTAATTTGCATATTCAGTGAATACGCTGTTAGGTCTTTTTTCCAAGTCTTTTTCTTGCAAAGAGAAACTGGCCCTGATTGGCAGCCTCAGCCAAAATTCCGGTGTGTATGAGGCGGAATGACCGGTGTGAAGGAAAAGAGGATGATGGAATTTCCTGAGATCCGTCAGGAAATCACGCCATTATTGCTAATCTGGGGCTGGCTCAGATCTTGTTGACGTCCATGCGTCCCATAGTTTAAATTACGCGAAGAGATTCCCTTCCTCATCCAATCCAGATTGGTTTTGGGAAGTCGGAAGTGGGCACCAATAACAAGGGAAGCTTTGGAACCGTCTTTCGGACGCCCTTTGGCAAGCCTTCTGGAAGAGGACGAGAGCAAGCAGTATTGGTAGCTGGCTCAGGACGAGGGAATGCTGGACGTATTAGATGATGGGAGGGGTGGGGGAGAAGGAGGGTGTTACGTAAGAAGGAGAGGGAAGAAATGGATGTAGGGGAAAGAAAAGTTGCACAAGAAGAAATGCTCAATGAGGAATGATTGGCGGTTACAAGTTTGAGAGTAGTGAGAGAGAAGGGTGGAAGAAAATATTGGCCTTCGGGATTTGCGAGGGTGTCTCTTGCCCTAGACTCTTCTACTACTTATTTATTTTACGAAGACCTCTCACTTGCCAGATCAGAGCAAACTACAGTTAATCGGCCACGAGGGATAGGAAACGAGAAGTACACACCTGTGACGTGCCTTATTCATTAGTTCATTTTTAATTACTAGCCAATTTTGGTGAAATTTTCTCTGGTCTGGTCCCCGAGGACGATGCACGAGTCGAGCATCGAAACGTCGGTCATCATGGAACCCCTGTCCCGGTTGAAGACCCGAGAAAACTTCACCAAACTCATACGCCGGGAAAGCACCAGATCTTACTTCACTAGCCAATTTGATAAACAATGCCAATTTTTTAAGCCAAATTACCCAGAGATGAATATCAGCCATGCTTATTTTCATTAATTGATGTCCGCAACATTGCCAGCATTTGTATTTTAACCTTTTTTTAGAATTTATTTGTGACTATTAACTTAAATAAATATTATTATTTTTTGAAAACCCGAAGGAAAAGGATGGTGAAAATGTGGTTCGAAAAACCCCGTCCAATATACACAAAATATCTGTGGGTCCTGGTCTTCAGCCACTCATGCCTACTCATACCTCGTATATCAAATTCAGTATCTATTTATCTCTAGCAATCATCGTGATGTATTTTGGTGTGAATGCTTTTAAATTTTCAGTCTGTATCTGTCTCAATTTGGAATGTTCATGCAATATGTCCTGGAGCAATCGGGTCTACAGGATCTCTTAAGGGAAAACCTTCGGGAAATTATACTTTCACGGTTTTTATCCTCTGGCAGTCACCCCACAAAAAAAACTTAGCATGTGTCAATGCAAAAGTCATTTTCACATCCCCTCGCATGGAAGAGTCGATATTGAATAGTACAGTATCCAATATTGATTTCAATTTGAAAATGTATGGGAATTTTAAAGGAGGATCAAGTTTAAATAGAAATGTTTGGAAACGATGCAAGCATTCGCGCGTAAAACGAAATGAAAAAAAAATTAGCGAAAGGCAGTATCGGGAGAGGACAGGGAAAAGAGAGTATCAAAGAGCTAACATATGTGATATAATATATCACAGCCCCATATCCATAAACTAATACTATATGATTGAAAACACTCATAAATTCATAGAAATTTAAGGAAAGTAATAATTTCAATGCTTCTTCCGTCAAGTGTAAAATGCAGAGTAATTTTAATTTTATTCTTCTCATAAATGTTCAGGGTAAAACGTTATAGAAGGTTGTTAACCCGCTAATTGTTGGTAAATTTCTCTACGGGAGGAATAGTTTTGCGACCTACAAATGATACAATCCATATTAATCTGGGGTTTGTCCTATGTCAAACAAAAACAAATTTTTCTATTCGCTACGTAAAAGAAAAAAAGGCGACGGTCACAGAAATTTAACCAGTGACGTGACCTCGAATATCGGGATCATCCAAAAACGGAGATGACGGTTTCCGGTCCTTCGATTTCACCGACCCTGGGTGTTTTGCGCTCTATATCGCACAGAAGGCAGGAGAAAATGTATTGACAAAAGGGTAGATCGAAGAGTTCGTACTGAATCCCCACATGTGACAACTCCATTTTCACTCGTCTTCTATCTAGCTTCCATTTCCGAATTCCTCCCACATTCCCGTCCCCTAATTTTTTTTCTCTAGGCCGTATCGTCTTTTTACGTCGTCATCAAAATTTGAGGGTGGCGCCGAGACGAGCGTGGGTGGAGTATTACAGTAGAGGAGGAAGAGGTGGGGCGAGGAGGGGGCTGAAGATGTTTTTATGGGCGCCACAATTGTCATTTTAATGCCGAATTCATTGCTTCAATCAATTCTAACTGGAGGATACTAAACATTCTATCACGTAAAGCATGGGATAGAATTAAGATCCGGATTTCAATGCGAATTTTTGTTCTGAAGTTTGGCATAAATAAGGCACGTAATTTCGTTTCCATAATGGTAGTGAATCAACTGACAGCCACAGTAAAAAGAGACGTTTCAGGTGTGACATTGTGGAATATCACTATTAATTAAAATTGGCAATTTTCCACAAAATAAAATTTTAATACGACCGGTTTCGATGTTCTACATTGTCTTCAGATGGATGACGTAATTACATCTAAACTGGTCGTATTAAAATTTTATTTTGTGGAAAATTGCCAATTTTAATTAATTAATGACAGTCCAGCCAGCGGCCAGCGGAGTAGGAGTTAAATAGTATTCAATTATACACATTTTTTATTCGCAGCAATGCATGCTATGAGTTCATATGTTCTTAAAACGTTATGTCTTCAAACAATTCTTTCCAATAGTACATAAAACGAATGGGAAACAATGGAATTAAAAAAAAATTAGCCAAAATTTTCAAATTAGTAATGCAACTTGGATGACGACAGGTTCAGGGAAGTCATTTGTATTTATAGCCTTGCATAGTGAATAGGTGCTTTAAGGAAGATTTTTCTCTCTTTATTCGAACGAATCAAAAGTTTCTTTGCCATCAATCATCTAATAATAATTAAACAGAACATGATTCCAGTGTTTTCTTTAGCCATGTGCTGCTGTGAGGGCTGGGAAAAAAATAGTCTGGTGAAGGATAGTGGCATCCTCTTATTTTGAGATTGTTGGTGTTAACTATCGTCTTCACCCTACAAAAGAAACTAAGAATGATTCAAAACAGAAGTCTTAAAAAGAGACGATATATAATAGGAATAAAATTTGACAAATTAGTAAAAAAATAAGGATTGAAAAAGATAGGATAAATTATGGAGGAGAAGACAAGAGCAGTTTGAAGAGTCGTTTTCATAGTCCATACCTACTTTTCTTTCCCTTATAGTGGCTACTCAATACCATGCCGAAGCTACACAAAATGTTTTTCTTGTAGACATTAAACATCTCCCCTCATGTGCCTTAAGTTATTTGGGCTCAGGAAAATGTAATAATTCAAAAGAAGCACAAATGTCTTAATCAAAGCAAAATCCATCGGAGCCAAAATGGTTCAGCTGTGAATCAATAAATCTTAGCGAATCCTAGAATATCTGATTCTATTCTGCTATTTTTCATTTCAAATGTGGAAACTGAATGACAAAAACAAGTATAATTGTTGATAGAAAAAAATTGCAATCTAAATCAACAATCTTGCAAATGAAATAAAGGTGGATTTAGATTTGCATGTCATTTAAGTTATTAATTAAGTCCCGAAATAATTTTTGGATTCATCATAAACTTTCAAATTTCTTCCTTTTAATAGAACACCGTTTATTCTTAGTTCCTAATATGTGTTTCTCAGTAAGTTGGCTTAATTCTATTTTACCAGAACATTCAGTGGAGTCAAATATTCTGTGTAAGATTGCCTTTGACTTATGTCATTATTGCTTAAAATTGCATATAAGCTTTTTTATGCCTACATTTATTATGAATGTGGTTAAAATCCTTATTAATTTATGGCTTTTCGTCGAGTTGACGTACTCGAATGCATATATTTTTATGCAAATTCAAATGGAATTTTCCCTGTTATCACGTAATCCTCCTAATATGAATAGATAAAATTTAGATATCATCAATCAAACTATCTAGTGCGAGGGTAAATGTTTTCTCAACCCACTGCCTTACCATTTCTATGAAAAATATAAAGTTAAGCTCATGTATTAAATATGAATTATGGAACATCTACTGTACTCGAGCATAAATCATATTACTCTCGGCAAAGCGTTACTAATTACTTATCGCGACGCTCACAACTGTGAATCATAATTAAAGGTTGGTCAGGTCCGTAACTACTGTTGTTAATTCTATCTCAACGCAAATTAAGTTACCCTGCATTAATTTAGGTTTAAATTGAAACTTTGTTGATGGACCCAGAGTCCGTAAAGATGCAATAAACTAGGAAACGATTAATGAAGGCTTATTGAAAGCCTGTATAGGTCCGTGGCTGTCGCGTCATTCAATATGGGATTACTGTATGACATTGAGATCTTTTCCGCACCTGAATTTTCACTGTGGTTTCCGTCAAGAAAAGGGGAGATGGGTACCAAATAATATGGGGAACGGAAGGAATGAAATTGAAACGAAGGGAAGCTCATGGCTTGGGAAATGAAGACAGAAGAGAGAGAGGAAAAAGTTCTGTTTTTGCGGGCGTGCCTGAGAAGATGAGGAGCGGAGGAGCTCTCCAGACTATCAGGGCTGGAGGAACTTTGGACAAATGGCACTGCCCCCAGGGCTGACACCTGAAAACCATCACTGAGTCGTGGTTCTTCAAATTCTTTATGTTAGCCTCCGTCAGCGGCCACAAAGGTGTTAGTATTCGTGAAGAATCGAACTACCCATGATTTAAAATGTCGCATGCCCCAACAGATTTCCATTTTTTCCATGCATTTTGGAAGGACCCACACGAGAGGGTCGGCGCAATATAATGGGTACTGGCGCAAAATAATTTTAGCGTCCAAAGGAACCTATTTAAATGTATTGTGATTGCGTATTTATTTTTCTAAAACCTGTTCCCGCTTAATATTCCAAGTCGTAGTGTTACAATCCATTTGTCACAGTATTTTGTATCAATTTCTTGTAACAGAACCCAGCATCCATTAAAAGAATTTTAGTGTGCACGGTATTCCCGAAATTGATTATTTTATACCGTTTTAACCTTTTGCCTGCAAAATTGACCATTAAAATTATGTTTTGAAATAAAATATCGAGTGTAAAAAAATTAGTTGCTTCTCCACGTATTTAAAAGTTTTTTTCTCATTGATTTTCACGCGGAATCCGAAATGGTTTTCAGATCGGTATTTTGAGAAATTTATAGGTCCCCTCTCATCGAAGTCCTGCTTGGATAGGATCTCTCTGCTCTTATAGCGAATCTTTTCTCGTCCTTCTCCTTCGTCTCCCCTCTCTTTCATTTCTCCCGGCCCAATTTCACTCCAGGGGACGCCCTTGAAGATTTCCAGGCCTTTCACGAATAATGATGGTGCCCTGTTTTTCTTCAGCGGCCCAATAATGTCAAATACCCGGATGATGCAATTTTGTTTTGATCAACGGCGAACTCCAAGCTGATGCATTATTTATCATCTCCAAAGGTTTCGACGTCCAGTTATTTTGATGCCGAGGTGTCAACCTATTATTCGGTCAATCCATTGCAAAAATAACATTCTTCAAAAGGAGTGGAGAAGAGTGAATCTGTTTTTACCCCATCTGTTAGCGTCTGGCTGACGGGTAGGCTAGAATACATTTTTACATTTTAATTTTCCTCAGTTATTGGAGTAACTCATCCGGGTTCATCTACAGGCTTGATCCGTAATTCGCGGATTCCATTTTCCATTCTAACTTTTTATGATACATTGTTGCAACATTTCTTTTTCGCAATTTTTTCGGGATGGTTTATCCAAAAATAATTAGTTTAAAATATGAAAAGTGTATGGGACACTAATTATATAGTCATTTCTTTTAAGAACTTTGATCTGTTTAAATAATAAACGGTGCCTTTTCCCGCCTGTGGTAAAATATATATTTTAGCAGATGTGAAAATGGTAGCTAATGAACAAATACAAAATAGACGGTATTAAATGATACTCCTACATCTGAGATAAATTCATAACCAGGTGACTTCTTTTGATAATTAATAATGATGTGTCAGTTTATTCTCGAAGCTTTAGTTTAAGAGGACTTAAATTATGGAATATCTACTCTCTTTAACAAAGAATTCTCAATTTTTTATCTATTACATATGTTTGACAATGACATAGGCTGCAAAAATGGTCTTAATTATAGTCTTAATTCTCAGTACGTACTAGTGGAATGTTGATTATTATGTTGAATGAATGTTAAAACATAGATGTGACAAAGTATGACTTCGCGGGTGTAAGATTTAGTATAATATTTGGAAAGTACGAGTCTTCCGTGTGTATTTCTGTTGTCAGAGATGTTTCTCAGGCTCGAACTACGATTTTGGAAGTTGAAAGGCAAAATTACTTTCAAACCTGATTTCTGGTCGCTCCTTTAAAATTCTTAATTAACACCTTGAAACTTATATTGTGACACCTGAGGTCACAGTTCTCGGATAGCGCTAATACTCTGAAATACAAGTGTATGGTAAGTACAAGGGGATTTGTGGACTCTTTGATATTTTAACGTACAACAAATTTCTTTTTCTATAGTCAAAGACCCTTCAAAAATATCATCTATGTTTCCATAAAACTGCTGAAATTCCTTCGCTCCGGCGGCAAGAGATATCATGGTGTTGTTAATAAATTACCTCGTGAAATATTGAATAATGCCTAAATAAGAATAACCTTCAAAGAGTACCTTCCTCATCGAGGTAATTAAATTTCCCTCAAGGTCACTCAGTGGATGTAACACGCTCACTGGTTTATCCACATATCAGCTGAGGAGTTTCCATCTCATAGTCATGGATACTATTTTTATAAGCATTAGATTTTCTATGAATTAGTTCACGTTATATTACGAAACCGTTCTAGCACCATTAAAACAAAAATACCTTGCCTTTCCTCGACTAGATTTAGAATTAGGGCATTAAGTGCGAATGTGTTATACCTAATCGTAGACACTGCAGTGCGAGTTGAAGGCGATTGCGGCGCAAAATCATCGATATATCGACAGTGCTACTAAAAATGAAGATGTGATTCCGTTTCGTATCACGAGATTGGGACACTATTCGGTCTGTTTGGTTTAACTACAAGTTTTTGAACCAAATTGTAAACAAAGATTTTTGGGATGTTTTATGAAACAGATATAATCACCCGTACATTCTATCCATATTTTTATCATCACCACGTAATATTTTTTACCGATGGCTCGATATTGGAAATTGAATTTCGCACCGCGCTTACAAGGTCTCTCCGAAAAGTTGAAGGGCGTCCTGAACGTTCGGCGTCTTCACCATCTTCTCTACCCTCCCCAAACAACTTGTTCCACCCAAAAATACCCAATCTATCCATATGTTATCACCATAAGCTGCCTTGAGCATGTCATGAATCTAATTCCCTGTTTTTCCCAGTTTCACGCAAAGTTAGATGGCGTAGCGCTGTTCCAATAACCGGTTCATGACGAAACGGAACGAAGTAACGTTATAGAGGTTTTGCAAACGAACAATCCGAACTCCGCAAAGACTGGGAGCCAACTTGCCACCGGCCTCCAGCCTTTCCTTAGGATCACCTACCTCGAATCCATCCAGGGAAACCGCCGCACGTCCGTCCGTCTATCCGAGAAAAAATAAGTCATACTGCTTTTGGGACAGGCTTTGTATGTACACCGAAGTTTGGTACGTGCATCTCAATCCTCGGTGAGTCGATATCGCAAAGCGATTCCGCATGTACATAGTACGTTGATCGTAGTCGACGCATCGAAATATTACAGAGGCCAACAACTTCAGTAAACCTCTCTCTCCAGTAATTTGGTCTTCTCGTCCGCCTGTCATTCGGTCTTCTCGTCCTTCCCTCATTCCCTCCCACCCTGCCATTTCTCTCTCCGTATTCCCAACTGTCATTCTGCCCTCTTCGTTCACCTTTTCCTCCACGAGTTTATCTCCATTTCAACCCTCACCCCTCATCCATTTCCCCCCTCCTGTCACTTTCCCTCTCCACCTTCATCCTCTCCACTTGGCAGCCGTGCGTCCTTCTTCAGCCCTCGCCCTTGGCCCTACGTCGCCTTCCGTCTCCTCCCTCCTCTCCTCGGACACTTTTTTCCCCGACCATCAGGAGTTACGACAACCTATTACACGGTCTTGGGTAATCTCGAGGAGAGAGACGGGAGATGAGGGGGAAATTTAACTCAGAAGAGGTGTTAAAGAGGAAATGAAGGAGTTAAAAAAGGATTAGTGGAAAGAGCGTTAGACATTTTGCAACAAAAAGAAAGGCGTGAAAGTGAAAACTTTGGAAGAAATGTGGAATACATATTAAATGGGAGTCCGTCAGGAAAATAAGCTAAATGACGAAATGTTTATCATTGGATAAAGTCCACAAGAATTCAAAGATTTCATGATACATGTAAGAATTCAAATCGACTTTTAACACGAACAATCTTATCATCACTCTTCTTGAGCAATGGAAGATAATTATTTCCTTAGTGTTTTTACCTCCCAGTACGTAATTACATGGTCAATGTAGTGAGGAAACCATGATGATTTACTTTCACCCATTTCAAGTAATTCAAATTGAAATCCGTTGTTAGTCCAAAAAGGAAACAAAGGCGAATTGAATTTATAGCATTTATTTTTATTTTATTTTACCTATGGATAACAGAGGCAAGCGATAAATTAAGGAAATCGATTTTGACCGATGCATGTCGGAATATTATACAAGAGAAAATTATGAAATAGTGTAGTGCATATTCAAATTATTTGTCAGATCATCCCCGATCAGGGTAGTGAAATAGGTAACTCTAAAAGTAAATATGAGGCATAAGAACCAGAATATTACCCATCGTGATTCGTTTTTTCTCCTCTTAAGTTTACGAATAAGCCTTCTCTCGAAAATTCTGTTTTATTTACAAAGCCGTTAAAACTCCTTATTCTTGGGATCAATACCACATTCCCTAGAGGCGACTGGCGTCTTTATATTTAGGTATATATTTAAAAATGGCATATGAATTTCAAAAAAGATGAAAATATGTTGGGAAGTTAAAGGTGCGACATTGAGCAATGAACAAGAATCCGCGGGAAGCCGAGATGGGCGGCAAAAGAGGATAGCAAGACACGCGGAGGTGAGGAAAAGTAGGACGGAAAGTAACAAAGAACCCGTATAGAATGAATCAGAAACGCTCAGTATATCTCTAACAGGTGCGAATAGGGAGCAGGTCCTTTATTTTTGCCTGACAAATTCTACTTGACTCGGCTAAAACTGTAACTTCAGTAGATTAGATTAATGACGCAAGAGTTCACGGATTTAATTGTATCCTGGCATGAATTCATGTTGAATTTGCTGAGCTTCGGTTCTTTCCTTAAGGGCTATAATCAAATAAGACTGATGAGGCCAAAAATAAGGTGCGCGGGCGATTACGACTGTGATAATTTATTTAGAAGTAGTCATTGGTTTATAACGATTGACTGGACTCTTCTGGAGGGTTAATTAGCTTTTTAAAGCAGGAAAATTGACGTTTGCATAACTTAATTATTCCACAATACACCTTAGTGCCAGCTCTCTTTTATGTCTTATTATCTCCTTACTTATTGATAGATTCTTTTTTTTCCTTTTTATATCGCCAATTTTTATTTTAATTGGAATAAGAATTTGCAATCTTAATCATTAAGGCAGGTGAACATCTTTGAAGACATTATTTTCGATGGGTGCATTGCAGCCTCTAGATAGTCGTGCGGAGGATGACACATGACCTCATTACTTCCCGGGCCATTGTTCTATTCTTAGCAACGAAGATACGACTCATATGCGAATCTCCAACCATGGCCTCCCTGTGTTTTAATGTTCGTCACTGAATCGTTAATAATTCTTAATTTGCTATGACCATGTTTAAGATTTACTCGGTATAAAACGATTAGACGAACTTCCTGTCCTAAACTGGAAAGGTTAGTCAGGCTATCCTTATATAATGTCCAAGCTATTCTGTAGAGCTGTAAATGACCATTTTGGAGGTGAAGGTACTGTTTTGTTCCAAGTTATCAGTTTTGTACCAAGTTCGGTAGGTTCCTTTAGAAACCATTCCTGCCAACCGGACCATTAAAGGCCCCCGGAGAACGATCCATAGGGTTGAAATTGGCCTTAGAGCCTTTTCAATTGTAGCATTCTTCATTCCCCAAATGACAGAGGAATTCTTCTCCTTCAACGTCCATTAGATGTGAATCCACCATCATTCCTTTCTCTCATAAAACTACCTTAGCTTTTTTCGTAACGCTATCTGGAGATCATATCATTGCTCTGATTTCCTAGGCAACTCATTTGCTTCTCTCCTAGACAATGGGCATCGCAGAGTTAGCAGATCCTTCCCGTGGTAATGTGGTCAACAATTACGGTTACGTGGAAACACACTCATGTTCTTCCAGCATCCAAAGTATCAATTAAAATAACGTTCATTAAGCACGGAATTTTAGTTCAAACTATACCATGTCTTTATAATAACTAATTACAGAACATATCTGGAACTAGGTTTATTTTCATCTTTCTTCCTCCTATCAACCGTTCTGGATTCATGTAAATATTATTCATTATATCTGGCCCAAGCAGTTGCATTGCACCTTTTTTTACCTATTACTACTCTGTGGTTTGTCTAACGCCACCCGAAAATAGCAATTGAAGCAACATTAAATTTATTGAATATAAGCATCCCCTTTAGCAAATAATAACTATGGAGGAAATAAATATTTTTTTTATTAGGTAATCTACCGGTTAAGGTAGGTTTTTGGATGGACACAACTATCAAATAAACCTTTTGTGACTCCCCACCTAGCAAACTAATCTATATCAGGTCCCTCTTCATCTCTGTGTACTTCTTTCCTCCCTTCATCCCGTCCAACATCACTATCCTGTTCCTACCCTTTCCTCGCTTGCCCAACATTCTCCCCTCTATTACCTTCTTCAACATTCCACTACCGCTCAATACGCCTTTCATCCATTTTTCCTGCCTCCATAGGATTTCTCTCAACAAACCCCTCTCCTCCCCCACTATCTCCAGTACTTCCTCATTTGTTTTCCTTTCGGTCCATTTCACCTTCTCCATTCTTCTCCACACCCACATTTCAAAAGCCTCCAATCTACGTCTATCCTCCGGCTTCAGCGACCACCTTTCCGCGCCGTACATAGCTACGCTCCATATCAGAGTTCATTATATTCTTGGGAATCATAATTGAGGTGGTTTCCCGTTGCCTTCCTCAATAGTGTTTTTAACGTGACACCATCACTTAATGGCCGCCCCACTGGGGTCAGACGCCATTGCAGCCGCCTCATTGAGGAACAGACGCTGCGTGGACTACCTTTCGTCTGGCTCCTAACCTTCGACCTATCTGGCATGGGTGACCCTTCCAGGAGTAATTATTATTACTCCCGCCAGCACAGCTCTAGGGGTCATCGGAACACACAAGCCCTTCCACCACGACAAGGTTGTAGTCCATGGGAGGGAAATAAATAATATCTTATCAAAATAATATTATTAAATTTGCTGGAATTATTGAAGGGTTAATATGCTCCCGTTTAAATACGTAATTACCAGACACAGGATAAGAGCAAAAGGGCTCTTCTAATGTAACTCGTATGCGTACGAAATCTGTTGAATATTTGAAGAATTTTCATTTCATAAAAATCCTTATTCGAGTTTATCGTCGCTCTGAAATGACCAAAAACCTTTAACTTCAAACGGGTACTAATAATTTAGTTGTTTCTTGGAGCTAAATACTTTGATGAAGTCTCATAATATTCCAATTTTCATTGTTTTTGGTTGTACAACCTGATGATGTTATGCTATAACGAAACCTGGGTTGTAAAAAATTAAAAAGTTTATGTGGAAACGTAAAGTGGTTTGATTATTAAAAGTCAGTATGAAGATTTTCCACCAAGTTACGCCAGAAACTGTTTTATTTAAGACAATAATATTTTGGTTCAAAACAGTGGTAACTATGTCAGTAGACGATACGAAAAAAAAAATAATTATTTTTTACTGAAGGCGTGCGCCAATATGCTTTGATACTGATGACTGACGCCTGACTGCGTTGATTTTTTAAACTGGTTTGACGGTTCTCCCTAAAAACTTTTTATACATAAAGCTTTCTGTCGTTATTGACAAACTCCAAATTTAGAGCTCGTCCAATAAGACATTCATGCGACGTGGAACTTCCGTTTTTCAAACGTCATGTCCGGAGTTTAGCTAGTATTCCGTTGTTCGAGAAGTCTTCATTGCAAGAAAATATTCACGAAACAGGTATATTGATGATATAGATAAATTGAATTATCGGTATTTGCCTAACTTATTGCAGTAGTGAACTAGAGGGTTGGTGATTTTATGAAATGGCAGCTTCAAAATGGAAGAAAAATAGTTTTTTGGGAAATTTATATGCATCATGGATATAAATCAAAAATAAAATAAGGATTCGTTTTTAAACGGAGGGTCAGATTCGCAAGTCACGCAGAAGTCAGTTGTTTTATTTATTTTACGATCAATGCATGCTATCTAGGAAGAGTTCGTGATCGTGTCGTGTTACGTCTCTTTCTGGGAACAAACACATCAACGTGCACCTCCTGGCATTGCTCCAAAGTCTCCGTTAGAAGAGGAAAACGACAGATTTAATGGCTTTAATCTCTTCTACTTTCCTCTGATGGTTGCCGAACGGAAAAAAAATATTGCGATATTTGATAACTGCTGCCGTTCTCCGTTTAAAATTGCTCAAGAATAACAAATTCCATGGTCCTCGAATGGTCAAGGCTCTGAATTCAATCCCTGTGCAGCATTAACAAACTACAATCCACCAAAATATTCTTGGGATTTTTCTTGGACAACGATCCGTATAGCAATTGAATTAACCGTCGAAATGTTTTCATAGCTTTGGAAATTGGGGCTGATGCTGAATTAGTAGATATTAGAAGGGTCACTGAAACTTTGCAAATATTATCAATTCAAGTATTCCAAAATTTTCAATTGCTTCGCTTTCAATGTTGGTTAAAAACGGTACAGGTGGCACGCATGCATTAGCGCAGAGAATTGCCCTCACGTAAATGTATTTCATTTAATAAGCATTGAAAGTGAAGCAATTGAAAATTTTCTAACGAGATGAAGAGGAGCTTGTTGTAGAGTAAGTTGTTGGGTTGTGTTTTATTGGGAGAGATCACATAATTATTTAGCAGTTGTACCATCCAAAAACCTATCTTAACCGGTAAATTGACTATTATCTGCTTATAAATATATATATCGCAGTCTGACCTGAAGAAGGCCTCAGAGAAGGACGAAAGCTGTGTCTTTTTACGTGTTATCTATTTTATTTTTGTTTATATTGTGCCTTCCAAATGTTATATTGCTCTCGTTAGTGCTTCTACATCATATGTGTATAAAAAAACCATAAACACAGTAATCAACCCGAAGGTCGGTTTAGTAGGTGATGGTAGAGCTCACCCATGTACCAAGCCCGACGGCGTGTGAATATTCACACATCAGGGTAGGGGGGCCAGTTCCTTTCCCTGTGCCGGTTATGGTTTCCCAGGAAGATCTGGTACCCGAAAAATCAACTAGCTTGGGTGGAGCTGCAGGTGCCCAGAGTGCCTTGCCCGAGAATCGAACCCGGGACCCTCCGGTCAGTAGTTCAATGCTCTACCCACTAGACCACCGCGACCCGCCATATGTGTATATATATATATATATAAAGATGATTTCTTCGAAGTAAAATGGAAGTGTTAAATAAAAAATTTAGACAGCAACACACAACATGAGAACACATAAAAGGAACACTCATTCAATCTTTATAATTTCGACGGACTCGAACTCCGTCTTCTTCGGAAGATAAGTTAGGACTGTTAGGAGGTTTATATATATATATATATATATATATATATATATATATATATATATATTCATTCACATAGAAATAGATATAAGGTACTGGGAAAGGAACACACATAAAGGACGAACACAAGAGAGGTGGGGAAGGCGGATTTGAGCAGATGAGCAGATCACAAATGTAAAAATATTTTTCTCTATTATTTTTTTTAATATGTTTATATACTTGAAAAGTTGTTGATTTGTTTGATTGAAAAGTTCTGTATTGCAATGAACAGTCCTTCACATTCGGTATTTTATTGTCTCTTTATTAAGACCACTCGACCTCTTGCAAATACTGATTTATCAATTTCCATTTAAAACCCATACGTTTTAGATTAAGTAAATAATGGGTGAGAAGAAGTTGAGGGCTCACTGATAATTTTAACAAAGTACAATTAGATCAGATTGCTTGACTGCAAATAGATAATCCGGGTCAAGACACGAACGTTATTTGCTCTATTTGTTTCACTTCCGTGACTTAGGGATAGGTTTCCAATCGTTAGGCTCTTTTCCGCGGAATGCATTGGCCCACATTCCTTATTGAAGAAATAAGGTGTTAATATTTATATAGGGAATATGTTGGTTATTTTACAATCACGGAAATATATCTGTACTCAAAACTCACGGAATTCAACTGTACACAAAACTGGTTAAGCTGGTGTCGGAATCAATTTTTCTAACTTCTGACGAGGGGAGCCACTCTTGGTCCCAAAGCGTCCAACGACCATGAATATTACGTCACGACATTTTTTCTTATCTCTCTTTATAACATATTATATATAGTCCGACCTGAAGAAGGCCTCGGAGCAGACCGAAAGCTTAAACAATCTACAATGTGAGTGTCCTTTTACGTGCTATCTGTTTTATTTTGTCTTCCATTGTACCTTTATATATATATATATATATATATATATATATATATATATATATATATAAACACACAAATTCACAGATACAGAATATTCAAAACACAGAGACACCAAGAAAGGACACTTATAGTATTTAGTTTACGTTTCGATGGCACGACCGTCGTCATCAGAATCCTGAAATCCAGAAAATATATATATACATATTTATTATATTCCTGGCGCGCTCGCACAGAACAGGCTTGGTTGTGGAGGATCTGACCTTCAGCACGCGCCAATCGCCTGCCAGCATTCGCTCAGGCTAGATCGTGTTCTATTGGATCCCTTTCGAGTGACTCCGTGCCAGCGCAAAATGCAGCGAACGATTGGACAGTGGAACGCCATTAAGTTGTGTATTGTACTGGGGAAATCGGATACGGAGACGTTGGGCATGATTGCCAAGTGTTTAAAAATGAGAGAATGCCACAAACTGCAGTTTTTAGGTGCCATAAAATGTCTCGGCAAAAATGTCCGAGAGAATGTGAAGGACGAGCCCCGAACTGGACGGTCGTCGGCGTCAAGAACCGACGACAGCGTGCAACGTGCGATTGAAGTGCTGAATTCAGTCCGTCGGTTAAGTATCTCCATGATCGGAGACCCTAGTGCCATTGATATAATAACAGTGCACACCATTATCACTGAGAATTTGGCGATGCGAAAAATCTGCGCTAAACTCGTCCATTAGGTCTTGCCGGACAACCAAAAGCAGAGTCGAGTGTGTCTGTCTGCTTGTGAACACCTGCAACGGTATCGCGATGACTTCTTAACCCCCTTACAGTCCCGACTTGGCACCAGCAGACTTTTTCCTAGTCCCAAAAGGGAAATTCCTACTCAAAGGACACCACCATGGGACCCTAAGTACCGTCAGAAAACCTTGCACACGTACCCTTAAGGACCTTCCGGAATTCGGCTAGCTGGGAACCTTCCAGTAGTGGAAAAGGTGCTGGGAAAAGTGTGTCGGCGCTCAAGGGATGTACTTCGAAGAATGTTGAGGCAGTAAAACAATATCTTAAATAAATTTGTTTCCGAAACCTTTTCTGATACTTGTTATAACAAACTGGTATTTGTATATGATACATAAAGAGTCGGGAAAATGAGGGGACAACAGAGATCAGAGAGTATGAAATTAGTAATAAAAGGAGGCTTTTACATGATATATTCTTTATTCCATCCATTTCTTAATGCGATGGAGGGGAATGAAAAAATAAGCTGTTGTTTTTTATTCCATATTTCAGTTCTGCGGCGACTGTTGTTAGATTTCAATTTTACGCACCCAGAGAAGTTGAGGGAGCCTTTAATTTCACTTTACATCCGTGAGTCATTACCCCATTCATCTCGTTGCATCCAGCTATGTGGCTGAGAGTCAACTGATTTGCGTGCCATTTGATGCATTCCAAACGCTATCCAAGGTTTCGTTTGGAGAAGCTCTCCGAGTTACAATCTTTAATGCTGATCTCTTCATACCTTTCGTAGTCATTTGCGATGACGTCCGCCATCATTTACTTCTCATAATTTATTCCAAGTCCACTTCTGTAGTTCTTCCTTTGCATGCCACTTCTATTAAGATCTCCACTTGATTACTGTGCCTCGGATTGTACCCAAATTATTTTCTACTACTTATTCGTTTCAGTCACTTCCATAGGCTTACTTCTTTCTACAACTCGTCTCTTTGAAGGAATTCTTTATCATTTTCTCAGTCTATGCTTTCATGATATTTCCATAGGGAAAGATATATTTCCCAGCAAAGCGTCTTTTTCTTTCTTCTGCTGTCGACTATACCACACCGATATGGAAAAGTTAACTCCATTTATAGGTTTTCTGAACATTTACTGACTTAGGGTAGAACTATTTTCCATTATCAGTTGTGTTTCCGAATAAAATTGGTTCATTAATTCAACTATTCCGTTCTCCTCTCCCTCCTCGCATGGTTGGTGACCCTGTATACTCAGTAGTAAAATCACAACTCCACGGGTTTTTCTTAATTTTTATTAAAAAATGATCTTCTTCGCTGCGGTTACACACCACCATCTTAGTTTTATCTTTTATAATTTAAATTTTTTCACCCTGCATCCATATATCTATACAGGTCCCAGTCTTTGCCATGTGGTATTCTCTCTGCGAGCATATTGAATTTTAATTTCGGAAACGGAATATTAGAGTTTAAGGAGATTATTATGGATCCGCATCTGAGTCATCATGTTGAGTTTTCCGAATCCACAACCCTGTGGCACATGCGGGAAGTAAGATAATGGAAAAGGTCATCTACCTTCTCTTCTTCGAATGGTCCGTGTCTGAAGATGAGGACAGTGATAACGGCGAAGAATTGGGATTGGTTGTGGATATCGTGACGTATTTCGGGTTGACGCCAAAAGAACGACGTCGAGACGACCTAATCGATATGGAGTCGAATCCTCTTTCATGAGGCTCGCTCGATTCCCGGAGGGAAGGTCACGCATAAAAGAATCGCTCTAAATTCGGGTCGTTTTACATGGTCTAATCATTACTGTCCCAGGGTTATGGTAGGCAATCGTAATGGATTATCGATTGGCAGAGATTTAAAATGCATGCGGAATCGATCTTAACACTCAAATGGTTACGGCTTTTGCCATGCGCATACCTCAGCCACTGATCCCATAAAATATGGAATACCTATCGATTTTAAGACATTTTATCGTTTAAGCCCACGCTCCAAATTTGGCATTTTTATGCCCAAGGCAAGGAAATCGTTGACATGGAATGATTTCTTGAAATCAATTCCGCGTCTGCGATAAAGGAAATTTCGTGAAAAAATGAAAATAATATCTTGTGAAATAAATATATATGTATAACCTCTGAAAAATAAACTAATAATTTGTGAATATTCTCCTGCGCTCTCATACTGTGATGTAGTCGGATAAAATCAAATGATTTTTAGTAAACACTTGATTTATAAAGAGAAGGGTACTTGTTTAATCCTTTTGTTACAACTCAAATTGAGAATTCTAAAGTTGACGTTCTCGGAAGTCGTTCGGAGAGAAATGATGAGCTCTTAAGAGAGAGCATCAGAGCCCGCATACGCAGGATTTTTGTGCACGCCGAACTGACCTATCGCAATACCGGAAGATGAGTAAAACAACTCGCCCACACGCAGCATGAGGGAAGAAGAAGTGGGGAACCGCCCAACATAAACTGCCCGTTGAGGGGCTTTCGGTACGTTTATCACGTATCAATAGGGATAATAATTTATCAACAGCGATCCGAGCAAAATAACACAGGGCGGATGTGGGTAGTAAAAGTGTTAAAAAACTACGTGCTAATTTAAAAAAATATTATTATATGATTTTAATGATGGCATAACAAGAAATATAGTACATAACCTGATGAAGATGCATCAAATTCAGGTAATGTGGGTCGTATAAATGCAACATGTCAGGTATAAATATGAACCAACATTTATGTTAATAATATCTAAGAAATAAGTTATGCTCTTTTAGTTTCGATGAAATCTGAATAGTATGTGATTCTGGCACAGGTCTAGCCGCAATGCCCAAAACGGTTACTATTACGTCATGTGCAGACGGTCGGAATTATATTTTGTTGTTATAATTGTATACGAAAGCGGTCTGGGAATCTGTGAAGAATGCACATCTTGCCAAATGTTTTATTTGCTATTTGGCATCAACCATATTATTTAATAGAAGACAACCTCATTAAACCTAAACCGCCATTGGTCTGCCCCCTCTGAATGCTTTCGATTTTATTCCCAATATTTTATCAGCCTCGTATAAAAATTGTATTAATTAAAAATGACAATGCGAAGCGGGAAGATGGTAACGATACGTAAGTATAAAATGAGGCTTATGAAAGAGAGAGAGGGAAAAGAGGGAAGAAAGGCTAGACTGAGAAGGAGGCTGTAACAATGGTTGGTCGAGAAAACAAAAAAAAGAACGAAAAGAAGAGTGACAAGGGAAGAAGAGAAGGAAGTGAGAACGGAAGGATGATTAAGGCGAAACTAAAGTTTTAATGGACCGAGTGAAAAGGCGTGGGCTTGTGAAGGAAGAAGCGGAAATGAAGATGTCGTACGCACTGGTAGGGCACGAGCAAAGCGGTAATGGTGGAGCGGGAGAGAATTAATTAAGCAAAAGAACATGAACCGGCAGAGTAAGCCAACAGCTAGAATATGAGTCGGGCGGGAGACGATGTGGCGATCAAATGGCTATGACGAAAAAAAATTCTTTCTAAGTCTGTGCTGTGTCGAGTAGAGTTCCATATCGAAAAAATACACGAGTTTTCAATGAGGTTCATAAACAACATACAATATTCCTTAATTTGTTTCCAAGCACCCATGAACCAATAAAATCAAATAAACATGAAAAGTGGAATGACAGGATTCAGTCGTGAATATTAGTGAATAAATGTTTCGGTCTTTCATTAGAGCATAGTTTTCATAACTGTGTACTTGGTCTTTGGTAGTTAAAATATAATATTCGTATCCATTTACCTGCTTCACAGAAGAAGGATCTCAATTATTATCAAGAGTAAATATTACTTTGTTAGTAGTAGTAGTTTTAGGGGAGACGACTGATAGTTGAGGTCATTTAGAACATTAGGGATGGATGGGAATGGAGGAAAGGTGGAGGGAAACCCGGCGTCGGGATTAGACTGCTTCTATCGAGAGGCGCCAAGTGGTCCACCGCTTAACGTCCTGTCCGACGGATGACGTACTCACTCAAAGTGCTCTCTATAAAGCATCTCTAGTAAGGAACGGGATACCACTGAAAAAAATCTGCCATCTCCATGATTCGAACCCGGACCCTCTGGGTGGGAAATTACGTTAGCAACTGCACCATTCCGATCCTCTACATTGCTTTGTTCATTGATAGCTATTTGGTGCGTTCACCGTAATGCTGGTGCCTACTTGCAAATACCAAAGTTCCGCTCAAGTTTCTAGAAGCTTTTGAGGTCCACATGTCAGTCGAATCTTTGCGCCAACGAAATAAGAAACTTTTGCTTGGCAGGAGCATAGATGTAGAAACCATTACGAAGTGAGGCGGAAGGAAGCACACAGCCTAGCGTGCCAGGTATTCTTCGCCGTAGCTCAAGATGGAATGGCGAATGACTCACCAAAGTCCTGAGTCTGAACCAAACGAGGTCGGAAGGGGCCCATAATGTCTGGTCCCATGTCCTCATTTCCTAACGTCTCTAGCATTAAAGGCTACTTATTCAATGACTTCAACAGAGTGTATCATAGTAATAGAGGTCATTATGGGAACTGTGAGATTGCAGAGAATATTGGCACCCATTAGTTTAGGTGGACCATTAGGTTTAGTGTGTAGTCAGGGGTGACAAATGGAGTGACAAATGGGGTGAAGAATTCGGCGTCGGCCTTGACCCGCTCGCCACGAAATGCAACCACGGGGTCCACAGTTGAGTGCCCCATGTAATGGATGACGTGTTGCAAAATAGGTGCTCCAACACGTTACTCAATTCGGAAAAGATATAAATGAAGTGAAGACAAAGCAGTTAATATGTTAGGGTATTCACCGTAATAAAATCATTTATGGGAAGTTGTCCGCGGCTTTATACACTAAAAGTTGGCTTCTACCTTCATGCGATGACTAGGAATTGTGAAATAAGAAACTTTAAGAATATGATGGAGTGTTAAAGCAACGAATTTTTGAAAATATTATTACTCCTGTTTAATTATTGTGTACATCTTCTCGAGCAGAGAACGATTTTCAATCGACAACTTGTATGAGGTCCTGCATGAAACAGTCAGGAAGCAGCCAAAGGGTAGTCAAGACAACTCTGGTCTTGTCAACCGTCTCGTGAAAGGCGAGATAGATTACTTCTCCACTCGACGGTGCGGAGAATCTGAGCAACGGATTTTCAATTTTATTTTTTCAAATAGAGCGGATTAAAATATTTTGAACGGAACACTAACGAAAAAATGCAAATGCATGGATGGATCAACATCTCAAAGTAGCCGCAACTGGACCGGAACTGATGCTCAGAGCAACCTTAAGATAGCTTGGTACTGGCAGACACATTCTGATGATCGTATATCAGAGAGCATGGTGAATGGCTAGTTTTATTAGGATGCTTTGTATTGTTCAGTAGTTTGTTTTTTCATCCATTATTCACGGAACCTAGTAGCTCGTTTCCTATGTTTTTAGGATATCTGGCCTCGTTGTAAATCTGCATGGTGTACCCGCGCGTATTATAATCAAGGGTGCTTTTCCAATCGTAGATGCTTTGAATACTTCATGAGGCAAAAACCAATATTGGCTTACAGAGGCATAATCAAGACATGCGCACATGCAGATGCTGTACAGTGTAGACGTAGACAAGGCGGAATTAAGGCAAGGTACATTACTCTTATCGTATTTCGTACCGCCATCAATTGCCATTTCGTAATTTCTAAACACTAATCAATACTTTGTTTGGGCACAAAATATCTTTAGACAGACTATAAAAAGAAGAATTTTGAGATGCGCATTTATATAAATGTGAACCTTGCATCTGAACATGGCATATTCTTCCAAAGACCTCATTTCGAAAGGTCAAAGAATTATATATGTACATTGTTCTTAACCAAGAAGATTTGTTCTTAACCGTGCTTATCATCAAGCTCGTAGATCTGTAAGAAGGGATTCCAGCAAAAGGATTTCGAATTTCGAGAATTTTGAAGCAGAACGAAAGTGTTTTCTTAAAAGGCTTGATTGGTGCAGTTCGAAGGGGATAAGAAATGACTATGAAATCGTAGACAACGTTCGTACCGTGTTGCTATATTCTGTGCCATAATTTTAACCAGAATTATTCCTCGTCGCACCGTGCTGCCACTCTTGGGTGTGAGTTAGAAGAAGAGGAATAACTGGGATGGAGTTGGAAGGGAGGAAATTTCATATTTTTTTGCGCAGCGACACGCTTTGAATTAGTTATTCGGGGTGTAACGAGGATGGATGAAATGAGCGGGTTGAGGCGAGATACGGGGAGGTTTCGGTTGAATCGGGATGGTGAGTCGGGGGTGAACTTGACCGAGGGTAAGGGAAAAGAAGTGGGAGGTGGAGAGGAATAAGGAAGGGTGAGTCAAAGAAAGAAGTGAGGTACGAGGGAAGAAATTCCGTCGCCATGCGACGGTGGGGTGAAATGGGTTGAGGCTTCAAGGGTATCATGAAGCGAGAGGAGGGAATGAGGGACGAATAGGAGGAGGGAATCACGGTATGGCGAGTGAGTGAGATTTGATGGAAGGCAGGAGTGAAGGAGGTCGTCGGGAATGATATTCTTCCGAGGGTTGGAGGGTTGGCCGGGAATGTGGAGATGGCGGGGGAGGGAAGTGGAGAGGCAAGGTTAAGGGTGGGTAAAAGGGAACGAGAGACAGATAGGAAGGAAAATGCAAAACATCAAAGTGGAGAACATGTTTTTTCCGTTGAATAAGGGCATTCGTTAAGGCTCCTGCCGATTCGGAGAAGTCAGGAGTGATTTTCGCGAGGAAGAGGACTTAATTATTCCATTCAGGAACTCTGCCACTCCGGGGGCGGGAAGGTCATGCCGCTGTAAAGCATTTATTTGGGGGCAGGAAAATACACCGAGGGAAATGAAATTTCGGCTTATTTAGAATGAGGGTAAGCCACTCTTCCATTGACTCAACTAAGAGCCAGTTTTCATTCATCGGAGAGAGGGTATACATGAAATTCATTTTTATCCTTACTTAACGTCGTCACGGAAACGATTTTCATCATCTTTCTGCTCCTCACTCTAAGATAAGACTTGTGTTTAATGAAGAAAAATCAGTATAATACTTTCGGGAAAGAATTGGTTGAAATATCTTGCGAAAATATTGATGCATTTTTCCTTCCGTATGCTCACTAAATATAAGTGCATCGAGGGATGGATGTGTGCGAATTTAAGGGAAGGATTGGACAAATAATGTGATGATAATACGAAAACCAGTTGAAGAGATTTAAGTACACGTTTTATATGTAATGATTTGATCTAAATATTACCCCAATGATCGAATAAATGCACTGGTTAGTTCATTGGTATTCTTCTTTTGGGTCATGTCATACATCTCCTTCTAATTAGTTTAGGAGAATTCAGATGGGCCATGAAGCCTGCCAAATTGACTCCAAGCTAGTGGTTACAATCAATAGCGCATTAAGATTGAAGTTTACCGAGAAGTTGTATTAAACGCAGGCAATCATCAACTTTTGCCTACAGGGGTTATTCCTTAATTCGGTCACTACAATACTTAAAGGCGATCAATAATACAGGAGAGATTTATTACTATTAATTTACAGATGAATTCCCTAATGGCTGTACAGATTAATCAAGTAAATTTATCTGGCAATTAGATGCCAGTGATATGCTTTACATAGCTAAATTTTTGATAGCCCTGAATATTTATATTGATTTTTCTTGAATAAGTACAGAATCTATTTACCGTGGAAATAATATTATTAATTACTTAATAATTTTGTTCTTGCATCCCATCGCAAAATTGAATGAAATTTCTGAGCGTTGCATATTGATTCTCCCAATTGTATTCCTAAAATTGGTTCACGTTGTATATTAATACAGCTACCACTTTTGAAACAAAATTGTACACGTAGCTCATGCATCACTAGCTAATCCATCTTGATACACGATTCTTAATTTCTTTCGCGTTCAGTAAATGCTTTTCATTTGTTTAGACCCGTGAAGGCGTCGGCACATCACTATTTTACCTGATTCGGGAGCCCATTTTTCTTCTACGCCTTCACTAGAGGGTTACTACTACCTTCCTAAGTAGCACTACGGCTCAGCGCATAGAATTCCCACCCCATTCCTTCGACTCCATCGTTAGTTTTTGTTACCCAAGTAGCACTGGGACTCTGCGCATAGAATTCCCACTCCATTCCTCCGACTCCATTCTTATTTTTGCTACGCGATGTCTATGCTGCCGTCAATACTAAGGATTCTCCTCCCGTCAGCATATGTTATTTGAGGAATGAGAGAAAAAGGGTGCCTTCATTCACTTGCACAAGGCTCATGTGCGGAAGAAGGTAGAAATAAGGGCATTATGGGTCCCTTTTTAAGCTACGCTCTGCTCTCATATGCTGGTGCATATGAAAATACCTATCTGAGGTCCGTCCTGCAAAACTCTTAACAAAGGTGATTGACATTGTAGCTCATTTACCTCAAGGTGTTAGAGGAGTTGACGGATTTTTTTCCAGGATTTGTTGGAGAAAGGCATTTAAAATCATAATTATGTTCAATCTACATTATAATACGACGTGATAAATACAAATTCAGGCCCTGGAAGGTAATAGAAACTACTTTTAAGGTCCAATCGATTAGTAAATCGTTAACCCCGTCAGGTTTGAGCTACTCTTAAGTATAACTGTATGACTAATTCAAAGAGAATGATTTCATCTGGGAATTTCTCCCATTACGGGTGACTAAGGCAGACCCAGACGGAATATTGATTTTTTGAATTACTAAATATAATTTTTGATGCAAATGTGCCATGCGCACGTGTGCATTTCCTTTGAAAAAGAAGGAGACCTAGGTAGATTTTACATGCTATTTTGTGTAGTCAAAGATAAATAAATACATAATCTACTTAATAAAACCCTCAGGAATTTCAGTATGGTGTTATATTCGATCACTGAGGGACAATATTCCTCATGTCAAGCATGCACTGCAAATAAAAATATTATTCGAATAGGGTATTGGACTCGTGAAATATTTTATTTAAGTATAATTGTCCCAATGAGGAGTGACTACTTGCATGTAATTTACTCCAACAAAAAGCTGGCCCCTGATTTCTAATTAAAAATTATTGAATGTGAAATGTGAACGTGAGGAAAACCTTTTTTTTATGAAATAGATCCATTGCAGAGCTTTTAACGTTAATAATAATGGAATATCAGGGGCCATTTTATATCAGCAATGTTTTAAAATTCCTCGAGGGTCATATCGTTTGTGAGGGGACCAAGGAATGGAGAGGGTGGGGATTTCGTGGGTGGTGGGGGGGTTTTTAAAGGGCTTCCGAATGAAATGGGCGCACACTCACCGAAGATGACCCCAAAGAACACTCCGGACAGCGTGACGATGAAGAGGGCGTTCTCGACGATCCACATCTTCATCCGCCTCGTGTTCACCGGGATCCCCCGTCCTCGTCCTCCGTCGCCCTCGCCGGTCATCGCCGCCGTGTCCGAGGAGGTGCCTCCTCCGCCGCCCCCTCCCGCGTCCCCCGGACTCCCTCCCTCGGCCATCCTGGAGAAGAGGTTTCCTGGAAGGCGGAGGGATTTTGCCATGAGGGCGGGGAGGGCAACCACTGCCTTATGCGGAAAGAGAACCGTCTTGGCGGTAATGGGTTCTCGTCGGGGGTGAAATAAAGTGTGAGAAGAGAACTTAATCCCCTCGTCCACGCTCCTCCTCTCCTAACACCGCCCTGCCCGTTCCCCAAAATTGTTCTCGCCGTATAGTGAATCTTCCTCCGGTCCCCTCTTCTTCGTGATATGCCCCCCGCACCCTTGTTAATGATCTCACCTCCCCCCTCCTCTCTCTTTCTCTCTCTACCTTCTCGTATGTCAAAGCCTATTCCCGTCGTGTCCACTGGCGACCTTAAATGACGAAGAACCCCTTGGTGGGTCGAGAGGGAGACGGTTGGTGTTGGCGTTGATCTCCTCGTTCCGGCGAGGGTACCAACCGAAGGGCCGCGAGTGATCTTCCAGAAGAATCGGATCCTAAAAATTGACCCGCCGCCGCCGCTCGGAGTCCTCCTCCCCCTCCCGAGAAGGTTATAAAAAGATGAGGGGGGCTATTCCCGTCGTATTTCTCCTCTGCAACGCCCGAGTATTTTTTAAGTGTGCATAAGACGAGAATGAGGGAGAGATCATGGAGGAATGTCTTCGCGGGCCGCCTCGATTCACACGACTCCCTCTCGCCCCGAATCGACTCCTTATCGCAGGGGGGACGTGCTACAGCCTGTTGTCTTCTCTCTCGCTATCTCTCCTCCTCCTCGCCCCCCCCCTCCTGCCCACCGACACACGCGCACACACACACACATACACGCAGACACAGCCTACTTTTCCGCGCGGTGTTTATGAAAATGGTACGGGATTCCGTGTGCTCTTTCCCCAAGAAGAATGTTCTGGATAGTGGTTCGGTCTATCCCCGTTCGTCTCACTGTACGTCTACCTCCCACTCTATGCCCTCCCCTTAAAAAGGGGAACGTGAGAGAGAATGTTCTGGTTGAATGAAAAGAAGTGTGCTGTATGCGCGCGACCCAAGTGCCTTTTGGGTGGACAGGCGGCGCAAAAAATTTAGTGCGCGAAAAGTCACCCCCTCCCCCCACCGACGTCGGCACTGCCAGCGAAAAAACTTGGGATTAGCACGTCTTGTAGTCTCCCTAAGACCCCTTCTTCGTGCAGCAGGAGTCCGGCCGTCTTCGGCCCTCGTGGAGTATGGCGGGGGACAAGAAGTTCGCGAAACGACGGTGTTTTAGGCCTCCCAGCGAACACACGACTCTCCTCTGCCGGCCCAGACTCTGCCTCTCCACCTCCTCCCTCCTCCACTATCCTTCTCTCTCTCTCCCTCAATCACCACTCCAACCCCTCCCTCCCCATCTCCTCCCTCTCCCTCTCTTCATGTCTTTCTCTGTCTCCCTCGTTCCCGCCACAATATTGATCGCCCCAAAGCTCGGCTCCCTCTCTCTCTCCCTCCCTCCCCTTCCCCACCCTCCCTCTCCCACGTTCTAACACTTCCCCTTCTCACCCACCAAAACCTCCTCGCCTCCTCCCCCCCCCTCCAACTCGTCCCCACTCTCTCTCAGGGGTCGGGGTTCGAGGCCTGTCCTCCGTGCCGGTGACCCTTGGTCGTACCAATCGCGGAGAGGGGCACGCCTATTTTCGCGGGTGTAATTCCTCTGCTCGTGTCCTACATCCCTTCCCCCTAAGTATGAACTTCCCCACAAATGCCACCCTCCCTACTTCCCGTGCCACAATCACATTTGCGGCCCGTTCAATGCAAGAGATCCTAGAGGGAAATCAGGTTAATGACATTAATAAGCATGTGCATTAAACAAATAGTGTTCACTTACAACGAAAAGTAATTGAAGCGATGTATACTTATACATGAACTCAGGTTTATTTGACGTTATGATAATGTGTGAAAGTTTGCGGTAAAAACAACTCAGAACATTTGATTGCTACCGTACTGACATATTATTGATTTGTTGCGTCTATAAATAATTAAATAAAGATTTTATATGCCGTTAAATCTGTACTCAATCTATTTCGCATTTCTAATCTAGCTGAATTCTGGCTTCCGGCAGTCCACACTGCCATGGACAGCCTCAAAAGACGTCGGTGAGCCTTAAGAAACCAACAAGGCTGAGGGGGTTTTAACGCGAGCCCCTCCCCCCCCTCATTTACCCTCCTCTGCCCTCACACCCACATCTGATCCCCACCGTCACAAACACCCCTTAACGTGCTCCTCCCTACCTCTCCAAGATCTCTCCCTTCGGCACCTAGGACGGGGTGTGGCGAGGGAACGCTGTGTGTTTGTTTGTGTGTGTAGTAGTGGAGTGTGTTCAGTAAGTCGGGAGATAGGTTTAGGCGGGGTGTTAGGATAGCTTCCTACCCTACCCCTTGTGAAAGCCGGCATCCAAACCCCCACTTCCCACACAGAACTTTACCCACGCCCCTCTTCTTCCTAGCCCCCTCTCCATTTTCATCTCTCGCCGCCTCCCCCAGCGCAAAACCTGGGCTCATGGGGTGTATGGCGCCTGCGTCTCGGAGGGAAATACCACACCGCCGCGACCCACCACAACTTGCCCTTCGTCAAGGTCCTCCCTCACCCCTGCACTCGCCACCCCACCATTTCGCCCACCCCCTGTGAGAAGGAAGATCGCTCAGCCTAATCACCCTCCCGCTCCCATCAACCCCGTAGACTTTTCTTCCCTCTCATCTTCTTTCCCGAGTGTCCTCACATTTCTCTGCTATTGCGTAATGTTTTTGTGGCTACGACCATGATCCGATTATATGCGTGGTAAGGATTTATTTTAACTGGCAAATTTTTTAATTTTTTGGGGAGAACTTTATCGTCATCGTAAATTATTAATGCGAATAAAATTAAAAATTTTAATAAAAGTAAACGTTAATATTAAAACCTTTTCTGCAACTCTCAAACGCGATGTTATCTTCTCCGTCCACATCTTCATTCCTTCATGGACTCTCGTATGTCCATCTGTCATCGTACGCTTATGTTAACACCTTTCCGGTGTTCCTCTTTCTTATCAATGATTATTTTAAAGAGCTTCGAGGTAGTATTACGCTTAAAATGGTGAGCCCCGAAAGTGCCTTTCGCCTTTTATGTAGTTTTTTTCGTAGGGTTTGTTAAAAACGTCTTTTTCTTCGTTGGGCTTTTTTATTGATAACTCGATCGAAAATCTTATCTTCAAAATTATTCTGTGACACCATTACATATGATAGGAAAACTCAGATATGCGTTTCAATTTTTGGTCTCCTTAATTCTATGCATCCTATGGTACACTTTTCTTCAGTGGTAATGCATTCTTTGGTTGGGTTATTGTACTCACAGTGGTATTCTTGCTTCTTCATCCTCGTGGATCTTGCGATGCACGTTGTAAAAGTCTTCAACTTGTACCACACGTTGCTTCTCATGCTGATCGATTCTTTATATAGTATGTATTTCCCTATACCATTGTTTTAGTTTTATAATCTTTAAACTAGGTCTTCTCAGTATTTTGGGCCCGCAGTAACATTATCAAATGCTCTCTTTCAAAAGCATAGAGATCTAGAGAGATCCCTGTTAATAAAATATACGTAATAAACATATATTTCATTAAATTTCTCTTTAATTAAATGTTAAAGATCATTGGTGACAAAACACATCCTTGTCTAACTTCTATTTTGTCATAACTTCTTCAATACTGTAACTCATTAAACACGGCCAACTGGACTTGGGTGGTTCCAATGAATCACATTTCGGTTGTTGTAGTCGAATCAATTTTTCTGAGGGGTAGAATCGATATTTCAGTCGATATTATTGTATGATCGCTCAAAATCGTTGACTGTCGTTAAAGGTGACTTATCTTTTCCCATTATTTCCTTTAAAAGAATTCTCAAAGCTAAAATAACCTCTCTCGTGTCCCTGATTTTCTCTCAGCCGCATTGATATTCGTTCAGTAATTGTTTTGCTGAAAGCAAATAAGGCCGTGGGGGTGGACAACATCCCTGTAGAACTGTTGAAATGTTTAGGAAAATGTGGGAAGAAGGCCCTATATGGACTGATTCGTAGCATCTATGAGGAAGGAATCTGGCCGATCTAATTCCACTAATCGAGAGGAATATAGAATACAATCAGGACGTTTTTGCCTGTTTTGTAGATTTCGAAAAAGCGTTTGATAGAGTGAATTGGGAAAAATTAATGCGTGTATTGCAGAAAATAGGAATGGATTGGAGGGACAGGAGACTAATTCGCAACCTGTACATGTCTCAGACTGCTCAGGTGCAAGTGGGGAACGGAGAGTCCGGATGGGCAGTGTTAGGAAGAGGTGTAAGGCAGGGTTGCCCATTGTCACCGGTGCTGTTCAACGTATATGTGGAGGAAATGATTAAAGAGGCATGGGATGGACTGGAGGTAGGAATGAAGGTCGGAGGGGAATTCGTAAAATCGGTTAGGTTTGCTGATGACCAAGCATTATTTGCTCAGTCAGCCAAGGGGTTGCAAGCATTGCTGAGTGAATTGGAGGTTCAGTGCGATAGATATGGGATTAGAATCAATATTAATCAATATTTTCCAGAAAGAAAAAGGCTAAGCTAAATATTAAAATAGGCGGGGAAAAAATAGAGCAGGTAGAACAGTTTACATATCTCGGAAGTGTTTTGGACCAATACGGTCAAAGTGGTAGGGACGTAAGGAGAAGAATTGCACTAGGCAAGGAGGCTTTCTCAAGGAGGAGGGAGTTGATGACGGGGACGTTGAGTAGGGGTGTTAAGACAAGACTCGTAAAAATCCTGATATGGAGCGTAGCTATGTGCGGCGCGGAAACGAGGTCACTGAAGCAGGAGGATAGACGTAGATTGGAGGCTTTTGAAATGTGGGTGTGGAGAAGAATGGAGAAGGTGAAATGGACCGAAAGGAAAACAGATGAGGAAGTACTGGAGATGGTGTGTGAGGAGAGGGGTTTGTTGAGAGAAATCCTATGGAGGCAGGAAAAATGGATGAAAGGCGTATTGAGCGGTAGTGGAATGTTGAAGAAGGTAATAGAGGGAAGAATGTTGGGCAAGCGAGGAAAAGGCAGGAACAGGATAGGGATGTTGGACGGGATGAAGGGAGGAAATAAGTACACAGAGATGAAGAGGGACCTGATATAGAGTAGGATGCTGGATTGGGTTTTGTTTGGAGTTACAAAATGTTTATTTGACAGTTGTGTCCATCCAAAAAAAAACCTACCTTAACCGGTAGATTACTAATAAAAAATTGTGTTGCCTTATGCTCATTCCCCATAGTCAATATTTCAATGTCAACTCGTTTCATACTTCGTAAACTAATTATCCTGAAAATTTCTCATTTGCTTGACCACTTCTTGAAGTACAGTCGGCTATGTTATTTCAAGAGTTATTGGTACTTTTTCATGCACATAAATATCAAAGATGAATTTTCATAGCATGATAGATTTATTATTCACGATTAGTGTACGCTGAAAAATCAGTGTTTGTTCTGCCGTCTTCAACCTTGCCACTTCCGTGAGATTCTTCATCTATGTTTTACTTTATGTGTGTAAACCGATGATTTCAAGAAAATGTATTTCCATATTCAAAACCATATTGGATGCAGAATTCAAGCAGTCTCTTCTTGCTCGCATGATCAATATTTGTCAACTATCTCCCCTTCTTGGCTCTCACCGACAGCGGTGATCTCATGTGCTAGGATTATTAAATTATTCTCTCCTTGAGTTTCTATATCAGTTACACTTTTCATTCGTTAGACATGTTTCACTCCCTCTTCGTTAAAATCCGATGCAAGTATGTATGTATATCTATGTACAGTACAAATCGTTTCAGAATATCTTATCAATATTATTCCACGCATCCATTCACGTATAGAAAGCTTATCATCGCATTTGATTGGTCTCCCAAGGTATAATTCACAAACATACAATCCCACTTTTAAATCAAACGTGACTAATTACGAAGTTCCTCCAATATCACATTCTTCGGACAATTTAACTTGTGCATTTTGGACGAGATAAAGTATGCGGCATTGAAGAAGGGTTTGCAATTGTATTACCACACTGTGTTGCCGATTATGTCACTTTCATCTTCGCTTTCGCTAATATGAAGGATAACTGCTACCTCAGCCTTAAGGACAGTCTAAAAGTTGGCAGTAAGCGTTTAGGGGTTTTGTCATAGGATTTCGTTTTTATTTTAAGCCATTTATCCCAAGGAAAGAAACGATTGTGCTTCCGAGTACTGTCGCTCATCATCCGCGACTGTTTATTCATTGACTGCATTTGGTTATTAGACTGGTGACAAGTGCCAATGTCACGAGAATGATGCACCACCCAGTGGAAATATTTCATAACTTTAGACATAGCCTCGAGGATGCAGCTTTTTAATTTTAAAAAAATAGAAAAAACTACACCCCTATGAAGTTTAAGGAGTTTGGGACCCTATAAATCCTCTCCATAGCTTATTTCTATTTCCAGTGCGCTCATAACTTTTTCTAATTTCAAATATTTCCTCGATACGTTATTAAAATATACTATGTCCACTCGCATAATATATTTTAATTTCAACATTTGTATAAAAAAGCCTATCCAACTGGATGTAATCTAAATATTTTTGTAACTCATTTAATAGCCTGAAATGTATACAGATATTAATAATAATATAATAAAATATCTCTGAAACATATTATTCTGGTACATATATGTAAAAAAATACATAATGCGTTATGCATACGTATATTACTCAATATACGAGGAGAGGAGATTATGGGAAGCAAATTAATTTATTGGGTAAAAAACACGGAGGCAGTAAAAAAGGAAACAAGATAAGAGGTTGTTTCAGGCATATGATTAAAAAAATAATAAACTTACAGAGACTTATTTTCCACTTACAGACCATAGAAATGTCATCAACAATTCACCGCGTATAGTATATACCTGCCTTAAGTACACAAATCTTTAACATTAAATAAATAATCAGTTATCAATGTACGTATTATGCACACACTATTCATCTGCTGAGCCGGAGGGTTGCATCATGAGTTTTATCTATGAAAGGAACCAAATAATCTCATGAATCTTAATTCGGCAGAGATATAATGTTATTATCCGATAGAAAATCTATACAGAAAATCGGAGCTGTAAAATATGTTTCATAGTTTTTATCACACATAACCATGGAGTAGTTTGCATATTATTGATATTAAAGTTTAGGGTAAGGGACAGTTGACGCGAAGAATGACTTTATGCCATTATCATTGTCTGCTTATTGCTACATTTATTAAAATCAATCATGTTAAAATACACTGTGATGTTGATGCATCCATCGAATTGCTATTACATTTTTTCTTCATGGTGTGCATCCCAGCGCTTGGTTTTGGTGCTTTACTCTTTGTGCCGCATCACGTCAGAGGTATTATTTGTACTTTTCTCTCTGGCCTCTGATTGATGCGTGTATTATTCCTTCTCATAGTGAGTCATGAGTAACTTATTCCGTTTTCAGAACTGGCGGTGTTTGTTCTCACACAATATATATGCAAATACATTTGAAAACGATATTAACGACTGCAACCTTGACGTGGTGGAATTAATTGTGCTTTCTGATGGCCGCTAGGGCAATGATAATTACTCCTGGTAGGGCTACCCATGCCAGCCAGACAGGTCGAAGGTTAGGAGCCGGACGAAAGGCAGCCTAACAGCGTCTGTTCATCAGTGAGGCAGCTGCAAAGGTATCTGACCCCAGTGGATCATTGAGTGATGGTGTCACGTTAAAAACACCATTGAGGAAGGCAACGGGAAGCCAGTTCAATTATTACACCCAAGACTTTTATGATGGACAGTATAGTGAAAATGAGTCCTGGTAACTACATCACTCGGCCCAATCGGCGTTAATTGTGCTCGGCAGTGGGGTAGGCAAGGCTTCTGTGGTCATCATTTCACGAAATCCTTGAAAGGCGAGAGCGACAGTATCAGCACAGAACACACAAAAGACGATCGTGTAGGTTTAATGAATGTGCATGGAACGTTAGGATGATATTGAGGGCAGGAAAAATTAGAAAATATAAAGTGAGAGGTCGATCACGAACGATAGAGGTCCACAATAACATTGTTCGACCGCGGTAGGGTCAGGTTCGAATCAAATTATTCTGGTGTGCATTAACCCCCTGCCACACACATTAGCGGTGGCTTGCAGGGTATATAAATAAATAAAAAATAAAATACATACATAAGGACGACGAATTTGATGAATAAAAGAAAAGCTATTTGACGTGGAATTGTGAAATTGGAAATACCTACACAAATAATGGATTAAATTATATTATTTTAGTTATGGCTGCCATATTTCTGGAAAGTAGAGAATCGTACTTCGGTAGTATTATTGCAGTGGTTCGGTTACTTTTTCAGTTCAGCACCGGATAAAATATTAAGGAACCTCATGGTACTTCCCAGAAGAATTCTAATTTCATCATTACATTTTTTTTATTAGGTAGGCTACCATTTAAGGTAGGTTTAGAATGTACACAATGAACAACGATACGTTTATATGTTACTCATAACAAAACGCAACTTGGTACCCGACACTACGTGTACAGTAAACCATTCTCGTCTTTGCATCTGTCTGTCTAAGGGTTAGACGTTAGGTGAGCTACCTTTCGTCTGGTTCCTAACCGTCGACATTTAGAGCATGGTTGATCATGGAAGGGGTAATTATCATTACCCCCACCAGTACAGCTCTCGGAGTCATCAGAATGCTCGATCCCTTCCAACACGTCAAGTATGTAGTCCATGAGCAAGGGTTATTAAATGTGCCTCCTAAATTTATCCCTTTTATACTAAAATGATATACCGAAATTGAATTCCAATGATTAAATCAGAATTCTCGTTAATTGGTAGGAGGAAACATGTTTCTGATTGGTTCTAAAATTAACGCAACTTCGGCTAGGGTGAGATTTCCGAAGAGGGGGTTGGCCACCAAACTATTCAGTAAATCAATATTGACGCGGAAGCTTTGAGGCACTGAGCCCAAAATATGATTCATGCATGGGTAACACTATAAATGCGTGTCACAAGCAGATTCATCGCTAATTAAAATTTGAAAAGCGGTCTTTCATAAGGTAAACGCCGTCATCAGAATATTTTAGTGGGTTCGTTTCTGTTCCGATAATGCAAGAAGGGCGCTATTGGAACAAACAAACAGACCTTGTTTCGCCCCCTTAAGGTCTCCTCTATGGACCCAGGGTTTATGAATCTAGCCCGTCAAATTGAACACCAGTAGTATAATGAATCCCATTGAAGTACATACATGAACTTTAATATCCAATCAAATATGTGACGATAAGGGGATTATACTCATTTGTAAGTTATATATGTTTAAGTAAATTATACTTGTTTGTGTCCATCCAAAACCTACCTTAGCCGTAAAATTACCAAATAGTAACAATGCAATGACATTATAGATCTTTTTATATTTCTTAGGGATTTGGAGGTATTCAAAAGAATATATAAACATTCTGTAACACGATGAAACTTTTAGCTTGCATTTTTAAATAATACCTTTTTCCGAGACTTGGAACATTGGAAAAGTGGACCAGCGAAGAATATAAGCCTTTGAAACATGGTGCTGGAGGAGAATGCTGAAGATTAAATGGACAAAGTGAGAAACGAGGAAGTATATAGAAGAGCAGAAGAGGATAGAACCATATGGAGAACTCTACGGCTAAGAAGAAATAGATGGATTGGATACACATTGAGGCACAATGGATTGATTAGGAACATAATAGAAGGAAAGATCACAGGAGGAAGACCAATAGACATGTACATAGGACAAATTAAGAAATACGTAAAACAGAAAAGGTGTCAGGGATTGAGGGAATTGACATTAAATAGAGGCGAATGGAGGGCTACAATAAACCAATCCTAGGATTGAAATACTAATGTTGATGATCTTTTATTCCTTGGGATTTAATGTAAAAAATAATTTCAATAAATCCTAGACCATTAGGTTTTCTATTCACGCGCTTTCGTGTGAATCATGCCAGAAAATAAGATTGAACTCCTTATTCTTTAATTATACGTGAGATAATACCCAAGGGTTGCTGGGTAAATTCCGTATTTGGAGTTTTTGTAGTATTAATACGGTCTTATTGACTTTTCTGATCGAAAAGAATGGCGGCCTCGATTGGTGCCAATAAACAATTTTAAGGCTTCAGCATATCTGGGATTTTTATTTTCCCGACGAAAATCCCCCAAAATAAGTACAAAAGTTTCAGCAGCCCATCTCTCATTAATCTCACAACCTTTGCTTTGGATTTCTTCGAAATTTGAAATGCATTTAAGTGGGTGTAACGAAATAAGTATGTTTTAATTCCATTCATCTTATTCCAAAGTCCCTGTGAATCCGGTCTGTTATCATAATCGATTACATTTCCGATAAAAATAACAGCTTATTTATCAATGTAATAAATCCTTATATGGAGTTTTATGATTGAACAGCTACGAAATTGTGATGGAAAACTTTTCACTGTGGTATACATAAAATATTAATTTAAATGCATGAAGGAAACGTGACTAGAGAGGATTATAATATAGAAAAATAACCTTTGATAAGGATTGAAGGATTGTTATATTAAAAATGAAAATGAACATGATAACATTTTGAAGGATATTATAATGTTCCACCACATCCCAAATATTCGTAATTTTCCGAAAATAATCTCCGAGCACTTATGCTTAGATACTGATGTTGAGGCAAGGTAAGGAGGTCCGTGGAGAAGCTATTTCCTTTTAAAGGAAAGCTGTTTTACTTTGAGTTTATGCCATGTTTTGCGGCCAGTTTATTTTACTTCTTGATGCTTCTTAGCAATGCAAATAGTCAAATCTTCAACCGAAAAGCTTTGAAATCACCTAAGTCCCACACCATCGAATTAATTGTACCGTTCATCTCTTTTACCATGCATCGTAAATATAAAAGGAGCACGTACTAAGACAATAAATAATCCTTTAATGCAGCATCAATCACAAATCCTTCGGCATTTACTTTAGTCATCAGATAAACTAATATATTATTACATGATTCCACATTCATATAATAAAATGTTAATTAAAAATCAAATTGATTTAAGCCTGTGAAATGGAAATGTTTAATGATTTTATGAACATTTCATAGGCCGGAAAGTGAATGTTCTAAATTTGATTAAGGTCTTTATCAAATAATTGGTAAAGTTCATGACATATTAATGCTGTATTTTGTGCAAAATGCTCATTGTCCAGCTTTACCATTCCCCCATTGCCTTATGCTTGATATATTTTATATTTGCGAAAAGTTATTCACAATAAAAAGCCTTAATTATATATTTAAACTGTGAAAAATTTATTCATTTTCTGCTGATTCGTAAATTTCTTGAAAAATAGTTTTTTTACGTAGCTTTAAAACTAGCTAAGTCGAATTCGCGAATTTACAATTAATTGGCATTTTGTGAAAACGGAAACTGGTATTTTCCACAGGTGAATATCAGAACAAGCATTTTTAATGATTAATTGTCCCAAGAATTGCATGAATTGCATCACGGGCAGACATATGAGTGGGTTTCGGGAAGGAATGTTGCGCGTCAGCAAGGATTTAGAGTGAAACAGCATAAAAATAATCTTTTGAATAGAATTCCTCGCATCACTCGTTGAAGCTTAGAACAAACGTGACGTTTCCATAATTGCCTACGAGTAGGCTCATTTTGCATGGAAGAAGGGCCCCGTTTGAGCCCAATGGTAGGTGATAGATTGCCTGTTGATGCGAATGCGTTTTTTCCGCTGGGGGAGGATTCCTTAGTCTTGAGGTGTACTCAACGGGTGAGGGGGGGGTCTAAAGAGAGCCATTGTACATCTTCTCAAAGTCAAACACGTCACTGCTGCATATTTATATTCGAGTCGGCAAAAATATTTGGCATGAAATCTCGCGAATATTTTTCTAAAACCGTATATTCTGAAAAGACTATTATTCGATGTTAATCACCCAAAGGATATCCATGGTTTAGTTTCCTGCAAACTCATAAAAATTTTGTTTTTTTCGATAGTTATTTTATTAATTAAATTTAAACATTAAAGCACAATAATTTATTCAGTCAACGAAAGTTTGGCCACTACTTCATCGAAGTGTCCGTCATTGTCCTCGGTGGCTCCCACCTTTTTCTGAAGATGAATGGCTCAAAAGCATATGCAAACGAAGAGCATTCTGACACTTGTTATTATTTTGACGAATTTCAACGAGTTCCTCTAAACATTGACTTTTTAATCGAAGAGAGACGAAATTGGTACAAATCCAGTTACATGCCGTCGACATGCGGTTTGAAAATTGCCGAAAGATTTCGATATTAGAAATTGGAGGGAATAAATGTCAATGCTCCTGTGAAAAACTTGACAAAGTTCGGAAAGAGCTCCCTAGTTAGCCTCTCCCAACTCTCCTCCATGTCAAAGAGATCCCCTGCTAAATATATCTCGTGGGACTGCTACAACGTCATTGGCTTCGAATTCAAGTGCACCTTCAGATCGACCGGCACACAAAAAAAAATCACGTAAGGCCGCCGACGAAGGAAGGTTGAGGACCTTGTCTGACCCCGAGCATGGTTGACATTGTTATCGGCATAAGATCTGCAAGTGGCCGTCCTGTCAATGAGAACTTTACGGAGATTGACAGGGCTGATACGAGAACTTCGTTAAAGATATTTTCCTCTCTTAACCGACCGCTTTAAGCTGCAGCATCGTCAAGATTATTGTTATGAAGTGTAACTTCAAGCCGGTCAAGTATTTAGAAACTGTGCTCCATAATACGTGAATCGTGGAAAACACTGTTATAAAGTGTGAAGGAAAAAATATCTTTAAAAGCTCAAGTGAGAGAACTGCTTATTGAATAATGTACTAGATTTTTCGAGGTACTAGATTAAGAAGAGATGTTATTCTTCTAGCAGTAACAAACAAAGTACCTGTGCGAAATTTTCTTTATGACTAGATTTTTTAATTTTTATTTTCACATAGTTTTAATGGTAGTCCTAGTAACAACCTAAGTGGAGGAGCTCTTTTCTCCAGAAATGATATAAATCGATGAAAAAGGGATTTATAGATAAAATAAATTTCAGATTCAACAAGAAAGATTACACACGGAATAAATCACTTGAGCAGTTCTCCATATAGTCCTTTCCCTTTCTGCTCTTCTAAATACTTCCTCGTTCCTCACCTTGTCTGTCCATTTAATCTTCAAAATTCTCCTCCAGCATCATGTTTCAAAGGATTCCCAGTTGGTCCATTTTACCAATGTTCCATTCTTCTGATCCGTAGCGTACTTCATACGAACTTTTCGACAAAATGCTTCCTTGTATGAAATCTTAGGGCATTTGAGCACTGTTGCCTTTTCTGCTTGAACGCCTTCTTGGCTTGCGCTATTCTATAAGAAAAGCTATTCTATTCCTGTACGCTTGATGTTGGTCGAACTTCTTTCATCCCAAGTTACACTGCCTACCTAGGTAGATGGAGCATTCTACTTTCTCTAGTTTCTCTCCTAGAATTCAGCTTTTTTGTTCCACAAATAATTATTTAATTTTCTATTTTGATGCACATCTTATATTCCCGATGCCCGTGGCCCATAGTATTTAGAGTTGCAGGTTCCCTCGCGTTTCTATCACAACTGCGATGTCATCTGCGACCCACATCATGCTAATTTCTCTACCATATACGAGTACAGATGCCTTTGCCTTCTTGACCCCTTTGACGCCGAATTCGGGTGGTTCCTTTATTACCTCTTCTAGATGTACTTTGGATAGTACTAGCGAGAGTTTGCAGTCTAATAAATTAATGATTATGTAAGTATTACTTCTTACATTCTCATTAATTGCAATGTATTTGGAATTAAATGGTACGTACCCATTCCTGCACTCTCGGAGTTGACAAGCGGTGAATGAAAATTATTGCCTCTATCATCAAAAGGAAGCCAATTTGGCGAATAATGCACAATTAGTATGAGCATTGTCGTCTATTAGGATCTAACACATACAGTAGGGAAACACAGCGATGGAGAAGTGTAAGGAAGTCTATTTCTCCTCCATACGATCTTATGCCGCATTTGGGCTCAATTCCAAATAAATGATTCGATGCTTGAATAAATACGGAGGAAAAAATCCTTATTTGTAATAGTTTAATTATTCGATATTACTTGTAACGTCAAGAAAATAAGCCATAAGCCAAACCCTACCCTACTTCCGCTCGTCAGAATATCATGTAAAAATTAGAGAGATAAAATGTTAAACAAAAAAATCAATGATTTGTTTTCCACCGCACTCTTCCCACCACAATACAAAGAGTGATGTATTAAAAAAATAATACCAATCTCCCTTTTACAGACCTTTGCCTTTCCTTTGACTTGAATAGTATCACAGAACTCCCGTTTCACGTCCCTGCGGTGGCTTTCAGTGTTGTGTGTTAATGCAGTAATACAGTCGAACCATACGTGTAAGTAGCAGATTTTGGAAAATCTCTGAAAGCTATAGAATATTGTTTGAAATTCTGAACAGTAAAAACATTTTCGGTCTGTTTCAGTTCCTCGAACCTTTTATGAGGCCTAAAATTCTTATTCTCTCTTTTCCCCAAATGCCTGAAATCCTTCCACCCATAACATCCTTAAACATCGTCTCGTAGCCATTTACTCGTAAATATTCTCTCCTTTGTCTCTTTCCCAACTAGAGAATTAACGATAAGCAAAATTGGTCGATTTCGGATTAAACAGACGATTACTGCATTTCAAGTAGTGTGGTTCATTAGTTGACATGATTAATACACCAGTGTGATTGTCATGGCTCAAGTTTTTCTAGTTTCTCAGTAAAAACGTACAGTGGATTTTCTGGTTTGTAAGCCTTCCACGAGAGTCTTCTATGCCAGTAAATATGGAGGACACCTACAGGGTTCGTCCGGAAAATAAGTTTATGATACTCATTGTCTTTTTTGACAAAAGGAGAGTCGTCCACTACGAATTTTTACCTGAACTACAAACTGTAAATGCTGCATTTTACGTCCAAGTGCTCGACAGGCTTCGAAAACGAGTCGCCCGCGTCCGGCCAGCGATCAAAAACATCTGGAGGCTGCATCACGGCAATGCGCCGTCTCACACCGCGCTTGTCGTGTCGGACTTCTTGGCCAAGCACGGCGTGGCAACGCTGCCGCACCCGCCCTACAGCCCGGACTTGGCACCACCGGACTTCTTTCTGTTCCCGAAGATAAAGAGGAGTTTGAAAGGAAAGCGATATGGACTTTGGACGCCGTCAAAGAGGCCGTGACGACGTATCTTCGAGAGGTTCCCGATGATGCCTTCGCGGGAGCGTTCCAGGAATGGGAACGCCGCTGGAATAAGTGTATCGACTCACAAGGGTCCTATTTTGAGGAATATTAGCTTAAGATATGTAAAAGTGTAATAAATTTTTTTTCCTGAGCTCAGTACACTTATTTTCCCGACGAACCCTGTATATATCATACCCTCCAATGGTAGTTAGCTTTTCAGTAGGTAGTTAAGACGATACATAATTTTATCAGAATATTTTGGAATGATAAACACTTCTTTTAGTTAGTACTGCTACACCAGTAGTCAATAGTCACAAAGATGTTCTACATTACAGATCTTGGATTTAAAATGAACGGAAAAAGGCCGGTAGCCTAACATGACTTACAAGTACTATTGAAAGTATTGCAACAGAAGAACTGGATTATTTCAAAATACATTCTTTGAAAACTCGAAGCTAGATAAAGTTCAAATTTTACTCATGGTGAACTTCTATCAGCGTAAGTTTCTGATGAAATAATTTCAAATAATGCTTGGAAAAGGAAGCAAAATCTTTGGCGCATGGCATACAAATGTCGCGCAAATTCAATGTCATTGTGCCTAAATTGAGATTTTGTGTCAGGTGGAGAAGAAATTTCTGTACAAATCAATAATAGTAAAATAAGGAAAAAATTAATTGAGGTGGAACGAAGATCAGAATGAAAAATGTCGGTCATAGTAATGCTTATTAGACTTTCTAAAACACTTTTGGGGGTTATTGAGCTCCTTGGGTGTACCTTTCTTATTAATACGGGTGGTTGGAAATCAAATGGTACTATTAAAGAATCTTTTGACGGAGAAAATAATGTCATGAATCACAAGGTAAGATAAGACATTGTTATATGTATTCGAAGGAAAAGTTTTAGGTTACTGAAGCCTAAAAGTTTAGACGATTGAAAATGCTCATAATGGTTATTACCAAGAGAAGAAAAATACATTTGAGACATTTCATTTAAAACAATCACACACATGTATATTCTTTTGAATGGTACCTATAGAGGGCAAATAATTGATTTTGGAAAGGCCTGATGAAAATAGTCGAGGACAAAATCCATAGATAAAACGCCTAAATAGAAAATATTTATTGCTTCAAAATATTATTTATTGCTTACTTTTAATCGTTATTTCGCTTAAACTAAGATCTACCGGATTATGGGTCAACGTTCATACGATAAAAATTACGCGTCCATAAGTTTACCGCGCCAAGTAACAATAAAATAATTTTATTTACAATTTTAAAGCATAAAATCTCTGTTTAAAACTAGATTCTGTTCGTGGCCAAACCGAAGATGGCCCTAAAATGCCATATCAGCAACTAGACATAAAAATTAAGTAATATTATCATTATAATCCATCTGGTTAGCGAATATACGCGACAATGATGATTCATTCAGCAAAGATAAATTGACTGAAAACGGGAAAATCAAAATAAATGATGAATGATTTTCCAAAAAAAAAGAGATGATACGGCTAAATATCGATTATCTACACATTTATTGGTGCAACCTTGATCTCTGCTTAGCTTACTTATTCCAATATACTTCTCTATGCGCTCCACTCGGAAAACTCATAGGCTCTAACTCTATGGTCATTCTCATTCTTCAAATTACGAGCCTGTGAAACATGCAATGCTATGTTCGGTATTGAAATCCGTGCTAATATTTGCATTACGTTTCTACTTATAAGTATATAATACTAATAAGTTCCTGCCATTGATTCTCCCCTTTTCTTAAATCATGTGCTATGCCCAAACATGATCAACACAGTTATCGACTTAGGACACTTCTATTTCATCAACGAATAGTGAACGAACGAGCTCTGGAACGACCATGGAGCGACATGAAATGAAACTTCATTTGCTCACGGCAATCAGGGAATGGGACATTCTCTCTCGGAGAGCGTAAGTTAATGAAAATGCGCTGAGCCACACGAAATTGATGCCACGAGCTTTTGTCGAGGGTGTGAAGGTGTGTTTTGAACGGTGAAACGATGGTATCTCCTTTACAAGGAAAGAGAGATCGATAAGGAGCGTTAAAGACAAACTCAGGCGTTATGTATGACCTTGTGAAACGATGTTTTGCCATGGGAATAAGACCACAGGACAGAAAAACCTGGCGCTCCATCGCGAAACATGTTTTCCAGAATTTTCTCGAAGAGATCTCATGATCCCAAAGAACACATTCGAGCCTTTCAGCGGCTCAGTTCGTCGCAACAGCACGAAAAGTACATTTATGAACGAAAACCTGCCATCGCGTAAAACCGGAAATTTTGTTTACTTTTTGTGCTAAATGGACACTCGAATGAAATAAAGTGAGGCGTTTTATTTTCACTCCTTCAAGGCTAAATTAAAACCTTTTTACTATCCTTACCTGTGACATCGAAATGTCAGAACTAAACACAATCTTTATATAATTGACGTATTTAAATCTGTATTTAATGAGAGTAGAGGTAATGAGTAGAAAACCTCCTTATGTATCAACATTTGGAGCCGATGAGTAGGTTTTTTTGATCAAAGTTACTAACAACTTGGTAGCAACGCTTTTAGATTCCAAACCGGAGTGTTTGCACCAAAATACGGATACATATTTTCCGAGGCATAGTTTACAGTCACCTTACGCATGAAATATTTTACGCCATTATCGGTAAAATTATTTCAATCAATATTTCGTTGGCATGCAATGTCAATTTCTCCCTCCTTTCGTGCGATATACAGGTACGTTCAGGGCGTGGTACAGAAACCTATTTGGCTTTATCTGCAGCAACCATAGGCTACAACTAAAGTTCATATTTTATTTAATCCTCCACATTCAATTTACGGACTCTACTAGACCCCAGGAGTTACAAATCCGAGGTGTGGTACGTTGCAGCTTTCCAAGCTCTTATATTAACTGCCAATCATTTTATTTCGTCGTAGTTTCTTGACCTGTCTCGTTTCGTCACCTTTCTCCAACGATTCACCCTTGACCTTCCTCTTTAACTCTTCTGCTAACTTTAAATATTTTCAAGTCCATAATATTAGGACTAATGTACTTTTCCGCAGTTTTTATGAATTGGTACCATACGTTTAACCAGTACTTTTCCAATTTTCCAAGTCTAGGATCCATAGAGCACCATGCTCCACAAAAAAGTCTTGACGACTTGCTTACTTGTTTCCAGTCTTAGGTTTTTTGAACATATTAATTGCCTCATCTTCATGAATACGTTCATAGCTTCGGCTATTCTCCGCTTGATGTCGGTCAAACTTCTTCCATCCCATATTATGCTGCTGCCCAGGTAGATGAAGGATTCCACTTGTTCTAGTTTCACCCCTCGAATTGTGATATCTGCATTCAGCATCTCTCTCCCGCAAACAAGGATTTTAGTTTTCTTCTTGTTGATGTTCATATTATATTCCCCCAGTACTTGATCCATAGCACTTAAGAGTTGCTTGCACGTCCTCTCGCGTTTCCACCACTGCTGCGATGTCATTTTCAAACCGGAACATGTTGATTGACTCCTTTGATATCCAACTCTTGTGATTCTTTTATTGCCTCTTCCAGGTATACGTTGAATATTGCTGGCGAGAGGTTGCATCCTTGTCTTACTCCTTTGTTTATTTTGGCTTCTATTTTTCTTCCATTATTCGTTTGTATTGTTGTAACCTGATTCTTGTAGAGGTTATGGATAATATGATAAGCTGTATTGTTTCAGGCTTCTCTTCGTTTAGTTAAATAAATAAATATATATAAATATATATATATATACATCACATACATACACATTATATATATATATATACATACATACATACATACATTCATATACTCACACACACGTGCGCGCGCACACACACACTCATTCAACTTAAACGAAGAGAAACCTGAATCCATAAATTTTATTTTTCAGCCGTCGAATATCCGAAATATTTTTGAAAGCGTTGATTTTGATACGCAACCTCTGAAAAGTGCCGTCAAAAAAAAAACATTTATTAAAAAGTCCATTTTTCAGAATAATGGTTTACGATTTTGATTTTGAAAATAAATCAAGTCTTGAATTCGCTTGCGGCAGTAGCGGTAACAGATTTCAGAGGGGTGTTGCGTCAGAAGAAACCGAAGTTTCTGAATACGAAGGATTATCGGATCACTTGAGATAACCATAGCCATCATTGGAGTGTTTAATCCTTTGAGCATATTTTATGGCAACCCTCGTTTGGAAATAGATGCAACAATTGGATCAAATAGATGAATAGGTTTGATAAAACGAATAAAATGACGTGATAATTTACATGAAAAGATGTAAATTAAAATACTAGGACGCCTATATACATTAGAGAAACAGATATATAGCAATTTTGAAGAGATGAAGAGAAAGGCCGAACTTTACTTTAAAAATAAGTATACTTGTGAAATAAATGTATTATCAGGATATAAATAAATGTTAATAAGGATAAAATATCAGGAAATTTTTTCTGAAATCTGAATTTTATGGAGAATTGGTTTAAAAGTATGGGTTTGATAGCGAGTTAAAAGCTCAGGTAAAATGCCTCTCAATTATTTATTTTTGCAGCTTTCTAAAAATTATTAATATTTTATCACTGAAAGGTAACCACGAGCAGTATTGTATTTCAGACTAAGTTGTAATATACAATGTGCTAACTACGTAATGCATAGCATATTACTACAGTAAGGATTCCAAGTTGGGGTGCTTTTTGAGCACCAAATCTATTGGAGTACAAATCACCTTGGCTATCGGTTGCATCTACTAATAACTTCTACCGATACAAATGTAGATATTATAAATTAAATCTGTTTTGCAGAATATTTCTCCCAGCTCCCTAAGACAGACATTCAGCACGAAATAGCATGCGCTGTTTTATTGATTCTTCCATTCACTTGGTTCTTTGAATAGCCCAAATGAGGGGAAAAAAACTTTGACACTACGGCTGCATCGCTGCAAAATATGCCAATATTTAATTGTGAGGAAAACCTGGCGGTTCCCACATCACATGTTTCCATTGAAACCAAGATATTTTGTTTTCATGTCAAATGAAACAAAATATTCAAAGAAGGGACACGATTTTCAATGAGAGGAAATAAAATTGTCCCTACCTTTTTCGTTCTCCCAGGGTTGGGTCTGTGCTTCACCTTTGAGTAATGTGCACGACTGAGACATTTCCAGCGTTAAAGGCGAGAAAGAGTTTCGCAAAGTTTTATTGATACGGAAGTGAAAGACTTAGCCAACAACGGTGTGTTTGATGATGGATTCGCGGCTGGGAATAAAGCAAGGTCAAATGGAAAAACTAAGCTATGGACAAGTATGCAGTAGTATAAGCCCCTTTGGATCGATTATTTATATGCCGTTATTCAGCACTATAAACCGAAGACATGTCTATATTTTATGACCTATTGTTTTACCCGCTGATTTTTTCTATTGCGCGAAGCTTCGTAGTTACCCTAATTACCTCCGTTCATTCCAAGTTAGATGTGGTCTTGGTCTCAATCACAGTGGAATTCAGTACGCTTAAATCGGCAGGCATTCAAGTTTTAGGTTTACAGAAACTGTCGGCGGCTCTATCCTTTAAAATTCGTTCATGATTTCTAATGGTTGATTGCTAGAAGGATTAATACTACAAATTTCAAGTAACTGCGGGAGATGCCGCAACAGTAACTTTTAACATCCGCTAACATGTATTTCATTGCAACAAAATTTCAGAGTTTAAGAGGACGTCTCGTGTGTTTGAATATATTTATACATATATTTATATGGGAAAAAATATTCTGTAACCAAAATCTATAAGCTGATATTATGTACAATGTAAACACTTGCTGTGTAACGTATTAACTGGACCGAATAAAATTTAATTGAATCATAGCATAACTGGCTAAAGCACTCGGCCGGACATTGAGGGATCCGGGTTCGAATCCCGATCAAGGCGAATGATTTTTGCACTCTGAAATTGATGCATTGAAATTAATACTACACTTTCGAAAGAAAATGAACTTCATTGCACACAACCGGTTTCGTTACAAAGTAAAACAAGATGAGATAAACAAGAGGTGTGGAATTAAGAGCATTTTATCTTGGAATTATAGTGATATTTTTCTTAGTTAAATCAGTCTTTTTTGGTTCTGTTGACCCTTTTTATTCATTTTTACTATATTAAACGCAGTAGAAACCTAGCGTTTAGGAATACTTTTAAGCGTCATGCTCTTAATTTATTGGTCATTTACTGAAGTTGTAAAATTATCGCAGGGTACTCAAAGAATCTAATTCCTCAAGCAAGAAAAAGGACAAGGATGAAAAAATAATTTACGCCCCATGTTTACTTGACAACCAAATTTTTATTCTTTGTTATTTAAATTCTGTTCGACAAGAAAGATTTTGAATTGGAGAGCGTAGAAATACGTGGGGCAAGAGCTAGTATCCGGCTTTTATTTCCATATTACGATGAGAAATTAAGTTGTTACACGAAAATTATGAAAATCTTCAGTAAACTCCTCTAGAGCCTCATTTTCAGAAATCATTGGTTAAATTAATATTCGGAAAGTATAATTCATATGTTTTCGCGTAATAATTGATTTGTGATATTTCATAATCTCTAGAACACGGTAGCTATTTTAACCCACAAATCCCTGCGATCAAAGCGTATACAAAAAACCAGTTCACAACAATTAATATTATTCCCATTTAATCTCACTCTATGGCGTCAATTATTTCACCTGATATTATGTAGGCAGTTAGAAATTACACGAAATCGTAGATTTTTCCCAATTATTTAATTTTTAACGAAATTCATACAGTTGTCTGTTTTTGCGTTGTCATTGCCAAGTATTTGCTTCGCCTTAATGTGGACACGTGAATACAGTCCAAATTTTCGTGGATAATGGGGACGAGAATGTTTTTGGATAGGTATAATCGATTAATTACCACATAAAATGAAGTGGAGGAATATTATAGGTGCCTAATTCTTCTGCTGGTCAGAATGTGACCAAAAGTGTCCACTGGCAATAAAATATACAGTTCAAACAGTAGAGGAAAAAAATCTCTATTTTTTAGAATTTTTTTGCTCTACTGTTTATCACACGACAATTGGTAATATTTGTGACGAGTTCCAATTCTTAAAAAAAATGTAATTATTTACAATTCGAAATAAAGGTTAGGGATTGCAGTTGAATACGTGACAAACGGCATCATCGCTGAATGTAAAAAAAAACGACGATTCTTCAACTTCTTTGTGCAATCCAGAGGAAAGCAATTTTAAAAGCTTCAGCATTGATCTCTTATGCAATTATAATTAATTTTTTGGAAGGTTTTCTCGACGAACACATTTTTTTAATGAGCAGAAAGGAAAGAATATTTAGTTAACCTTCCGACCGCTTCATACCATAAGAGGTAAAAAAAATGGGATGGAAATAGATCCGCCCGCAACTGACGACCTCGGCGAATGAGCGCGAATAAACTATTCCCGTCCATTAATAAACCGTCAATAAAAATCCCAATCCCCCCCGGGGGATCCGACTTTTGCGGAGTCTCCGCTCCCATGACGACACAAAAGGGAGTCGATAATGAAATTGGAGTCTTCTCTCGTCAGCCGGCGCCTCCAAGGAAAACTACGGGGGACCGGACTCCGGGGGTTCGTGAGGTTATGACGATTCAAACGTCGCGAAAAAAGGGGAGCGAAGAGTTTCCTGGAATCGGCCACAAGGAGGGGTCGCGGGTGGAGTGGGTGGTGTGGTTCGGGGATGGACCGGGGATGCAGGGAGAGGGTAGGACGGATGAGCAATTGCAGCGCCGCTGAATGTGTGTGGAGGGGGGGGGGAGGAGTGGAGATCCGGTGAATTCGTCCATTCCTTTGCACTGTTTTTCACCGCAAGTGGCTCTACGTGGTGGGCCCCCATTGGTCTTCTGCGTCTGGTCACGTGTTTCCTACCGATCGCTCCATTCACGGCAACCTTTCTCCCAGAGGGGGTGGTTCTCGGGAACAAGGGTTTTCGTCGAAAGAGATGCCCCGTGGGAGTGGAAGCGATAAGCCAGCTGGTTCCCTCTCCTCCAAAAACCTCCCGCCCACATCATTAGCGTCATTATCCCGGACCAACGAAATAGTCGATACCATGCCGCCGCTCTTATCCCTCCTCCACTGAAATGGTTTATGGCCAGTTATGTCACAATTCGTTCATTATATACATGTGTGGATGAATTAGTCAACGAAAACGAGTGCAAGTGATATGTCGCAAATCGCAATTTAGCGCTCTTTACAATTCATGTGTCTGAATAAATACAGTTTTTGGCTTGGTAGAAAATCTTCATGTTGAAATTGAAAATTAAACAACTTGGAGGAAAAGCCAAGTTGTTTAATTTTCAATTTCTACATGTGTCTAAACATTGCCAAAGACTATAGTCTCCTCTTTTATCAGCAAACTTGAATAAGTAAAGATTAGGGATTGGAGTAATTTATGGAATATCCAAAAATGTCCATCAATCTATCTTAAAATTTCCAAAGTCTATCGTATCCTATTACCAGCAACCTTGTATTTGTAAAGATTAAAGTAATATTTGAGAAATTTATGAAATATCCAAAAACTCATCAGTCGATTCATTTCGTTAAAAACACAGTTTTTTTCGATTTTATCATCTACTAGGAGGCACTACTCCATTTGTGCAATATCCGAAATAATCAGCTCCAGTTTTCCCTATTCGAAGTAAAAGTTTTAACTTTAGATCCACGTTTATAGCGATAATCCGTTAGGTGCTTACAGATGCAGAAATTGCCTGCACTACAATAAATATTTCCCAGATATATATATATATATATATATATATATATATATATATATATATATATATATATATATATATATATATATATATATATATTCACTTTCTTGGAAAAGCCACGAACGTGCACAATAAAATTCACTAAATAGTCATAGCAAACACAGAAACTAAAACATATTAAAGAGGGACTCACTAGTTCTCGAATTTTCGGTGGTGCAACCACCTTTCTCAAGAGGAATTAGGAACAGAACTCTAGAACAGAAGAGTTCTGTTCCTAATTCCTCTTGAGAAAGGTGGTTGCACCACCGAAAATTCGAGAACTAGTGAGTCCCTCTTTAATATGTTTTAGTTTCTGTGTTTGCTATGACTATTTAGTGAATTATATATATATATATATATATATATATATATATATATATATATATATATGGTGCCACAGATTAGGAGCTGTCGATTTGGATTAATGGATTTTGAAAAAAAAATCCGAGTCGAAAAGTTAACACAAAGTGTTGTCTAATCTAAGTTTTCATAAGAAACTTTTGTTTAGTATGTTCGATGGAAGAATAATTCAGGTGATGTTTTTTTTACCAGAAAGGCGTGGAAAAATTTCGTATCGAAAAGTAATTTCACCCACCTTGCCCATTCAATATGCCGGTAAAAACAAATTGAAAAACTTTCAGAAGAAGTAAAAATTTTATTTTTTTAAATTTCGACGCTATCAACTATATACTCGTATAAAGTTCTACATTATTTTTTAAATTAAGTCTCGGAAACCATGAGCGATTACAAACTCTTATAAGTTTATCGTCATCAATTTCCCTAGCTATATCTCAACTCGTGTAGGGATGAAAGTTGATATCATTTTTACATGTTGTTTTTTCTGAAAACACTCCCATGTTCAAGGTTCAAGGCCATCTTGAAAAATTGGGAAATAAAAAGGAATACGAAATGTGATCAAGTCCCCACAAATTTTTCTTCGGACTGGGAGCAGATATGAATATGTGGTTTGATCTTAAAATGCTCCGGTACTATACGCATATAAATATAAGAAATTAATGACTGCATTTTTATACGCGTATGCATAAGGTTCGTATAGCTGTCACTGGAGTGACATACGTTTTCAATACTTAAATTGGCGTCTTTGAATTTAAAATAACATCGTGATCGTCCTTTTTATACGTTTGCGTGGTTTAAAATCCATCGAAAGCCATGAATTGAGTGAAGCATGCGGTGATGTTGTTATGGATGTAAAAAATGTGTTTTCTTGTGACAACGAATCCAATAAGCCTTGTCCACGGAACATCAGAATTTTTAAATGGACAAAAGGGTCCCCAACTTTCTCGGTGGCCGGAGAATCATGGCATCAACATGGTGACGAAGTATTTACATCAGCAGGGAAATTATGTTGAGAAGTAACAGAAGTTTCACATCACTAGTACAAGTGGTAAATCTAGTGTTCTACTGAAAAATTAGCAGGTCTTGGAACTTGAATACAAATCTTAATATTCAGTGTTTTTCTTTCTCGTCAGCATTGGTAAAACAGTAATGCCATGTTTCCGATGGTGTGGAATCTATAAGAATTATCTCTAACCTCCAGTTAGAGCCTGTTAGATTCACTGGCCCATGCTGTATTATGCAATTTTGTTCAGTGTGAGAATACCCCAAGCATTTTGTACCATGGTAAACGCTTCTTTCAGAATTTTCATCCTTCCGACTACTAACTTTTCACATTTCCCCAAGCTGATAACGGACGGCTGGAAGTTATATTTATTATGTAATAAATTCCTTAACGACCCCTTCCTTGTCTCCAGCGAAGACCTTTTCACTGCCTTCATAGTACTCAGAGACTCGAGAAGGGTAACTGCATTTTTTGCTATATACCTGCGATTTTGAGGAACATTTTTTCTGCCAGGGAGTGAAACATTCATTTACCATCGCTAAGCTGTTTCACTCGCCATGGTAATGTTTAAATATTTATACTTATTGGTCCGGAGAGAAATATTTTTAATTCTGAAAATGGATTTCCCCGAGCACGGTCTTAGCAAATGTATCAAGGGAATAAAAAGGGAAACCGTGTCTTTGCGTCCATTTTATAAAATGCGACGAATGAGAAATTCTCAGTTGGTAGTCATTATCAAAACTTTGCCAAAATATCAGTATGTTTGATATTAGATATATAATAAATATTGATTGGAGTTTAGAAGCACAGAAGAAAATTCCGAGTTCATAAATAACTATATGTAAGCAAAACATTTGTTTGCACAATCGAAATATTTACGTACATGTTATCATTTTTACGCCAATACGTTTTTACACAATCAACACCCGAGTTTGATACACCCCCGCAATACTTTATCAATAATATCAGGAAATCTGATTTATTAAAAATTATTGCATAAAGATATTGCGAAAACATTTGGAGACTCTGGTATGCAAATGGACAATTGCTAAATGAAGTTAACATATTGATTTTACTCGGAATATGGCAAATTAATGTTTCTGTTGGAGCATGAGTGAATGATAGATTGTTTAATTTTTGTTATGAAAAAACGACAATAGTATCTATGGGACTTCCCATGTTTCAAAAAATGAAAGTCCTGTAGATCCTTTCTGAGACGTTGATCTTTGGTATACGTTACATTGAAAAGAAATGCACTTCTGAGCCATACTCTTGGTGACATTATTATTAGGTAATCTACCGGTTAAAGTAGGTTTTTGGATGGACACAACTATCAAATAAACATTTTGTAACTCCAAACAAAACCCAATGCAGCAACCTAATCTACATCAGGTCCCTCTTCATCTCCGCGTACTTCCTTCCTCCCTTCATCCAATCCAACATCCCTATCCTGTTCCTGCCCTTTCCTCGCTTGCCCAACATTCTCCCCTCTATTACCTTCTTCAACTTCCCACTACCGCTCAATACGCCTTTCATCCATTTTTCCTGCCTCCATAGGATTTCTCTCAACAAACCCGTCTCCTCACCCACCATCTCCAGTACTTCCTCATTTGTTTTCCTTTCGGTCCATTTCACCTTCTCCATTCTTCTCCACACCCACATTTCAAAAGCCTCCAGTCTACGTCTATCCTCCTGCTTCAGCGACCACGTTTCCGCGCCGTACATAGCTACGCTCCATATCAGAGTTTTTACGAGTCTTGTCTACTCCCTTGAGAAAGCCTCCTTGCCTAGCGCAATTCTTCTCCTTACGTCCCTACTACTTTGACCGTATTGGTCCAAAACACTTCCGAGATATGTATATTGTTCTACCTGCTCTATTGTTTCCCCTCCTATTTTAATATTTAGCTTAGCCTTTTTCTTTCTGGAAAATCGCATAACCTTTGTTTTATTGATATTGATTCTCATCCCATATCTATCGCACTGAACCTCCAATTCACTCAGCAATGCTTGCAACCCCTTGGCTGACTGAGCAACTAATGCTTACTCTTGGTGACATATGACGTGGAAAATCCATTTGCTGGATACCACCAATGTCCATCATTCTTGTCTTAAATTCGCCTCTCATTGTTGATCACAGGTTAGTTCAACCTCCTGACGTAAGAAGTTAACATTTCCAATCTATGAATTAAATATATTTTAAATTTGATTTATAAGGCTACCAGTATAGATAGAGTATTTAGGACTTTAAGCTTATTTGAAGTATCTTCTCTCTTGCTCAATTTTCATAGTTAAGTGTCCTCGCAAAAAGGTGCGTTTTTTATATTTTTCAATTTAAAAAGACATTTTAGATTTAGAATTTTCTAAAATAGTGGCGTGCTTCCTAAATTTCCTCTTATGACAGAGGATGGTGACGAAGCACGTCGCATTCGTGTAATGTCGTTAATTTCGTTGATTGCCTCTCATTCCTCTCGTCACTTGAGGCAATGTCCCTGCTTCCTCCAACTAATCGGAATAATTGCAGCGGTGTCTTAATTGCCGAGCAGCTTTTGAGAAGATTGTCGGATTCATCGCTCGCACGGCCTTTTATCTCTCGGCAGTGGCAATAGTACACTCTTGTTTTTTAACCGCATGAATAATAATGAGATTTCAAGCCCACTGTAAAAAATAGAAGCTGTTGGTGTCGCTCCATAAACTTCAGTATATTCGCGTGACAGACAAACTCCACGAGTTAAAGCTGCTGTATAAAATAAATAAATTGGTTTTATACCCGGGAACGAATCATCTGATTGGAGAAGAATTTACTAGGAGGAGGATGGAGATAAATTTACTCGTATTTCAATTTTCACAGATACTCTGATATCGATGAGAGTGATATTTTGGAGAAACATTAAAAATTTGAGCTATGCCTAGGTAATTTTGATGATTATTTCAGAGAAAAAACTTTATTTACAACAGCATTTGGAGAAAATTTCAAGGAGAATACTCCAGAGTGAGGGCCTATCACGCTAAAATTACGACAAAGAGTGAAGCAATTTGCGCAGTATAGAAGAATGGAATTAGCGAAATAAAAACCAACTCCCACATGACTAATCATTTAATCTTCAGGGTTTTACGACAATATCCCTGGACTCAATTCAGTAATATGTGGTCCGAGGTTGATACGAAGCACACAATCACTCAGAGAACACGTTGAACTTATAGGCCCATGTTTACCGCCGCCATCAGGCAAATTTCAAAGCTGAAATTCTCTCCTCTCCCCTGTATTGTACCATTCTCCGCCGTCCATTAATATCCTAATGGGTGGCCTACAGAACTAGTGCTGGTGGCCTGAAATGTGGTGAGTACTAAAACCTTGGTGTAACTCATTAATTCACAAACAATGTTAAGCGGAACTCCGGTATCAAGTACTATCCGAATGTATCTCAGAATGACATGACAAATATATTTCAGCGTAATATAGTTTGATATACACGCAATCATAAATTAATGAATGCCAACTTGACAGTCACCAAGAGGCCTCCAGCCTACGTTTGCATGACACGTTATTAGATGGACATTCAGGTGAGCTTAACAAGCAATCAAATTGCTTATCCTACGATTAGAGAATGGAATTTTCTCTATTCACTCTATCAAAGAAGTGCTTTTTGTAGCGATTTACTCTCTCTTTTCAAGAACATGCTGATGTATTATTACTATTTTGCTACGCCTGGATTGTTCAATTTGTAACTTGCTTCACCGATTTGCTACATTCTTCTACAGATCACTATTCCTCTTACGAGTTCAATATTTGAGTAAATTGGCCCCAGTCGACATGATACAATGTTGCAACATCGAAATGGATAAGAGTCAATCATATTTACCGTAGTTTGCTAATATCTTGTCAAGGGCCCTCGTAGCTAATATGTTGTGGAAGTCTACTCTGTCGCAGTAGGACGGTACCATTTCAGTATAATTTAAAGGGAACTGTTTCATGCTCAACTTGGTGGAAATCCTTAACCAAGGAAGTTGAAAAAACACGTAATTTCACGTTTTAATGTGGAAATGTCGTGCGTTTTCCTCAATTAATATTGGGGAGGTTTATTAATGGCGAAATTCCGAGTCAACATGATTGACGTTTTTTATTGCTTCTTATCATCGCTAATAGAATAGCTTTTGAATCTAGGACTTATGTGTATTTATGAAATATATATGAACGTCGTACGGGTGAGTTTTTTTCGAAATCAAGTCTCTATTACAGCATATTTCATATTTTACGTTTTCAAAAGCCATTTTATGAGTTTTAATGGTCATTCCTCTCAAAATGCATGAATTAAAAATTAGTTTCGTCGAGTTTTATGGGTTTTTGCTCGGTTTTTGTGCAATTAATGCATATGACTCCTGGATTCCCTACTCCTGATTCCCCAGTCTTTCTTGAACTCGTTACATGCTTCAAAAGACGTCTTCTGGGGCTCTTGCGACGGAAGGCAGAAAAGATGGGAGTCGGGGGGAAAAAAAAACACTCGGGAAATTAAGACAGACGAAGCGTGACACGACGTTGAAGGTGGTTCTCTCTCATGACGAAGAAGTCAAATTTCAATGCAGCGAGAAAACCATGGGCAGGCGTTGTTGACCGCAGATAGCAACTCCCTTCATTACGTAGTCAACTCTATGGATCAGAGCGCGTGGGAAGTTAACTATAAAGATTTAAGGAAAGAAAAGCTTTTTAAGGTGTACGTGTAAAGGATAGAAATTGGAAATAAAACTATGAACCATAGAGTTTTCGCAGGCAGCCGAGTTAAGTTTGTCGGTTGGGTACGTATGCCCGCAAATTGCCCCACAAGTCGCCACAGAGGCGTTCGGAAATAGATTTTCAAAAGACAAGCCATTGGAGAAAATACAGTAACCATACCTCTGTAACATGAGTTGCTTGAATGTTCGTGTGCGGTTATGACTTCTACGATGGTGGAAAATTGTGTCAAAAGACCCAACTTTTACCATCTACCTTCTTGGTATGACCGAGTGTATTCCTTAACTTCTCATTGTGGCTTCGCTCGTCAAATATAATGATGGGTTAGAATTTTTAACTTGATGTCAACATTAGCTAGGTATAGACTTGCACTGTCCGTACTTAACTTTCTGTTTTTCATCCATCGACAGTGTCTCATGCAAATATTCTTAGTGATACAATGTAAATATAGAATGAACGTGCCTACTGTCGTGAAGCAATGGAAACGATATAGCCGGGACCCTAAACTAGATTGGCACTAGATTGTCTACGGGGGGAAGGAAACAAAGTTACAAGTAAGGGAGAAATATGGAACACACCTCAGTCACACAACAAAAAAACAATATTAATTACACGAGAGTGACTGTTATTCCTTAATACACCCTAGTGATCGAGTGGTTGTAAGTTTGTTTTATTTTTACTACTAATATAGTTTTTTTTCTGTAATTGAGGTATACGTGGGTCACTGTTTCTCGAACACCCCCAAGTGACCAAGTGTGTGTTCCCTATCTCTCCCCTTAATTGTAACTTTGTTTTATTCACCCCTTTACAACGTTACCCCGCCGAGCCTCGGTGGCGGCGGGGTAACATCCTCGTCTGCCAATCCAAGAGTCGCGGGTTGGATTCCCGCCTGGGTGGGTTTTTCTCCGCCTAGGTGTTTGTAATCGTCTCTATTGATGTATTAAGCTGTAAGGGTTAGGTGGAAGAAGGGACTATTAGTCTCAACCTCGCCCAATTAAGTCGATAAATAAATTACAACCTGGGGCCAATCAAGTTTACGGTTTCGGCTATCTCGTTTTCATTCATCTTAGTAATAGGTTCAGTTTCTCTTCTTGAGAAGGAATGTTTAAGGGATAGGACCGATTGCACTTGCATTGCTACTAATTCACAAATAAACTTCTGACAACTTGGGTCCGAATACTCAAGACGCAACCGAACTGAAGTTTAGCAGAAGTGAAATAAGGCGAGAGTCTTTTTTACGTCCCGTGACAGGTGCGAACAATGTAATGTAATAAAATGTATTTTCAAGTTTTACCGTTATAGGTGGGTAGCAGAATTTGCTATGATGGCAAATAAAAGCTCAGTTAACACTTTACTTAATGCTTATTTTCTCTTGATTTAAAGTTTAAATCGAATTTTGTACAATTACGTCATGTAGACAAAAAAAATTGCCGTGACCGTCAACATGCTGTACTCTTCCTTCCCCACCTCCACTGAACCCACAATACCCATTGGACCATCTATTCTCCAAATTCAATTACGTCATCCTTAAAATTTCGCTCAACGAATTAACTTGCAAAGATAACTTTCCCATAGTTCACACTAAGAGGTTATTATTGTCACATTCGATATAAAAAAAACCATGACGCTTAAGTTTTAGCCCCTTCGTTCGGAAGAAAATAATTTATTTAATGAGTGATAGATTTGTAGGAGTAGTAATTATTAGGTAAGACAAATTGAAAAAACAATACAGCGCACGCTGGGATATTTGCCACGGTCCAAATTCGATTGTTTCGTCGACTCACATAGAAACAAAGTAATCAATACGAGTCTCCAGAATTTTATAACTTTATGAAAATAAAATGAATTGGAATGGTAATGATTCAATCGATGCAAAAAATAGAATGGAATGAATGGAAGCATTTGCAATAATTAGGCATTGATAATGTTAGGTAAATACGACAGTAACAGATTTAGATGTCAAAGTCATGACACACTAATGATTACTAAATCTGCGCAGCCACACTAACGATTATTTGCACCTCTTTTGTAATTTCAGACAAATGACTTTCAAACTATCATGTTTGAAATATTGCCCAGGCTTTGAAAACGGCGGTAAAACCTGGCGTCGTTTAAGTATTATCTTAATGTTCGCACTCGGCAGGCTCGGGAGGAAATCCCGAGAACAGTTTGATAGCACTTAACTCTCAAGCTGTCCTGGAAATACGTAATAGATTTCATTCCTAAAACCAGCAGTCGTTCTCTAAGCTACGGAAAATCCTTTTCGCGTAAAATCATGAACTCATGTGCCACAATGATGTATAATACTCATTTTAAGGACCATCTCTGATGGATTCGTCTCATAATTTTGAACTCCAAAATCATGCAACCATGTAGATAGATCCTTTTAATAGTTTTCCGTCGATTTATCGATGTCAATTATTCCTCCTGGGAATGTTTTCGTCTCTCTGTTAGCCTCCGTGTCTTCACTATGCTAAATGCTGACGCCGAGGACGATCATCGTTCCTAAAGACGACAGTTTTGGACGTCCTTGAGGACTTACTTTCGTGGAAACTCAACCATGCGGACGCGCAAGATGGTATTTCAGGAGTTGAGCTTGGAAGGAGACCCACTGTCTCTTCCTCTAAATTTCTGCTCGTGTCCTCATCACGTAACACGTATTAAATTTCGACCCAAAAAGAACTCACTCCACTTCTACCGCCGCCACCTACCCCCCATACCAGAGTTATTCCGATTCCATTTCCTTTTTGCACCTGCCGTGAAGTGGGAGGGGCGGAAGGTGGGGTGGGGTGGGATGGGGGGGGGGGAAACGGGTGGGAGGATCTGCTTCTTCCTTTTTACCGACTCCAAATTTTCTCCCCTCTTCGAGCGGCCAGCGAGTTTCAACTCCCCCACTGCTTTTCACCCTCCACTCCACACGGATCTTTCCTCGTCCTCCTGCCTCTCTCCTTCTTCCCTCTTATTCACCTCTTTTTTTCTAACCTCCTTCCTTCTTGTCTCTTTCGCCTTTTCCCTTTCCTTTAACCTTACTACGTTTTTTCCCTCCGGAATTGGGAACGTGTTGAGACCGGCACCAGGAACGAGAGTTTTCCGACAAATTAAATTGCAGTTTCCTCCAGAGTACGCACGCGAAAGCCGACACGTGGGAATATTGCATTTAGCGAGCTGCAGTTCACAGGCTTTCTGGAATTACAAGATCAAGTTTGCGGCATCCCTCTTTACGAAGGAAAACAATCAACACTCAGGATAACAGTCAAATAAACAATTCAACCTCAAATAAGACGTCAAATCAGAAAATATTTCATTTCTAAAATCATACGCTGTCCACCTCTATAAGTTACGTACGCGAATATTGGCAGTCTTAATGTTATCTTCGGATCATGCATGGCGTCTAATTCTTTAAGAGAACCGCAGCTGTCGCAATGGAATTGAAGAGGCTATATGAGGTCTGGGAAATGAAATTCTGATAAAAACCACGAGTAGGAAAATTGTATAGTACTTTTTAAAAAATTAAAGGTTACGTTAAACCATCAGAGTCAAAAAAATTAGACGATAATGATGACTCATGGGCAAAATATTTATACATATGTTCAGGAAAAAAGAATGAGTTATTAAGACGGGGAGAAAATTAGGATTTTGATGAGCAGAGGAATTTTAAATTGGCACGCAAAAGTCGAATGATTTCAACTATTACAAAGCTAATCTATTTAGTCAACGAAATGGAAATCCTTAAATTAACGTTGTCTAGGTGGCATAACGCATGAAAAAGGATGATTTTGACTACCAGGCTGAGTTTATTAACCTCCTCAGGTAATTGTTTCGTAGTGAATTGCATATACCATTCATGGCCTACTCGGAATCGCGCAATTTCTTCAGAACACTGTAAACCGTGCCTTTAAAGCATTATTCTATGCACATGCACTATTTAACCCTTTAGCGTATATTATCATGAGATCTGATAATCTTACACATCTAATTACCTTTATTTTCTCCTCTGAATTCAAGTTAAGTACCATTATTATATTTCACTCACAAATTTCCCTTGGGAAAGACTTAAGCGCTGATAAAGCCAATTAAAACTATATATGACTGTGTTCAGATTTCGGAGGTGGAACTCATGAACCTTGTCACGCTACGTATATGCAGCGCTTTAAAAATCAAAACTTTATGACTTTATTTTCATTTAGGTTTATTTTAACTATCTGACTGGGAGAACATGTTGTTGCTAAAAACTGTACAACGAAAATAAAACATACAATTGTTGAACTGGCTTTCCGAATGCATGTGCCCGAATGTGACATCTCTTTGTAAATGACGTTAATATTAAGTAACCTTGCTCGTTTTGAAAATAGTTTTCCGTCATTAAATTAATTACGTTAGATATCATGTCTATTAAAAAAACTTTTACTTCACCTTTACATTTTTTCTTTTAAACATATTTAGTCACTTTTTTAAACCGAATATCAGTGACCGTAAAGGTTTCGTAGAAACACAATCTTTCATTGGCCTTCGAGTTTATCAATTGAAAACTTAAAATGAAATGGGTGATAAACACTTCCTAATCCAAAGTAACGGTCTGGTAACACTTTAATGATAAATTTCCAAGCAGATAATTGAGGGTTTAAGGAATCGGATCGCCACTTCACCTACTTCTCTGAATGTTCACGCCGAGGACCCTGTTTGAAATCCAGGGCAAACTTTTGTAGGAATTATGATTTATATTTTAGCAACTTTATTGGTCTATTGAACTCGATCTTCTACTTTGGCGACCTCGGCGCATTTTGTTTAAAGTAAGCCAGAGCTGACACCATGTTCCCCCTTTACCTCTCCTCGGCTCCATAAAAATAGTGATTTAAAGTCACCTGCTGATTTTTAGGTAAATAGCATGAAGTAATTGAGCAGAAACAAATCGGCATTAAAAACAATCTGTGCTGATATGCGCTCTTGTTGACAGCACAACACGAAGCATGGAAAAATACGTCTAATATTTAAAAAACTGAAAAAAAGACAAATTAAGGATGTAAAACGTTATTAGGCATGAACTTAAAAGGAAATTACTAAACAATAGCTTATTTGCCGACACAAAATGTAGAGTTGCAGTTAGTGAAAGTTTTTTCTTTCGTAAGAAGTGTGATTTATAATTTTAGGTATTCAAGGTTATAACTACAAAGGACCTTCGCTGATTGCGCATTAATGCGAAAATATCTGGTACTCTCTCTGTTGGTGTAGATGACCTCAGTTTTGCCTTCCTCGGAGAGATAGTGCTTGAGGATTTGATGTGGTGCTCCAAAATAAGATTTCCAAAGAATAGTTGAAGTCTCAGGGTGACGTCCCGCCGCCATTTAGGGATTCCTTCCTCCGTGAATATTCGTAACCATCGCCGCCTTTCCGTGCCGATCTCTGCATTGCCCTCTCACTCCAAGCAACCCGGACGCGGAAAGGTTCATTTTCCGCGGAAGTAAGGCGTGCGTCGCCCCCTTCCTGCTCCCTCCCACCCTTGGTTTCCTCCCTCTCCCCACGTTTTGGCGGTGGGTCTCTGACTGTTGTGGATGAGCCATTGAGGTAGGGGCGGCGTGGCGTCGCGTTTTGACCCATTCTTCTTCGGTCATTGCCGTCGCTTCTCTCTGCCTTTCGTCTCACCCGCCCCCTCTTCCACACGTCTCCTCCGCCCTCGCACTTCCTTCCCCTATATATTTTTATCTCTGCCCTCTCCCCTTCCTTCCCCACTTCTTCTCATTCGTTCCTTTGGTCGTTCCTCACCTCGAGTTCATTCCCGTCTTCCTCTCTCTCTCACATTCAACTCTTCTCATGGCTTGACTATCTCCTTCATTACTTAAAATTCAGCTTTATGCTTAAATTCTTTATAAATATTTATTGCCATTCCATTACTTTAGTAGCATGTTCCCATTCGTCTACGTAATTTGTTTGCTAACATATTTTATGAACATCAAGAGTATTTTGAGGCATAATATTTTCAAAATTATAATCTGGCCGAAGATGAAAATGTATTAAAATATAATTAGATAAAAATATACGTGAAGCATACGATATTGGTCATAAAGGTATTCATATGCATATTGTAAAGTAATATAAATAGTTTCTAGAACAATAAGTAATTAACCTATTAGTATATTGAATCATTACAAGGAAATGCAGAACGACAATGTAAAATGAAAATCAGTACTTGAATAGGAAGACGAAAATCTGATAATAATTCATTTTCATTTACTAAGTACTCCGTTCGATGCAGTCTTCAGGAAGTATTTTACGCTAACTTCACGAGAAAGCTACCTTCCAGTGGCTGAAAAAGCACTTAATGAGGAAGGTGATAAATGCCGACAGATTATTTTCATTTTTACCAGAGCCATGAATTAATCACTAGATGAAAGTAAATCTTTGGTTATTTAGTGAAATACAAAAACCGCGTTGACTTTCCTCCTAAATAATAACATTTGATTTTATAGAGCAGCTGAAGGGTAATGCGTAGGCCTTAGAGTGTGATAAAATATCACTAATGAGGCCTTCGCGATCCTTGGATAAAATAAAATGGATTGGATCCTTGGATAAAAAGGATTATAAAATTAAAATGAATAAAATTGACACTTATTTTCAAAGAAATAAATTTCTAATGAGTAAAACATTTTATTGTTCACAGTAAAAATATTCAAGACAAACACATGCAACCTGAACTCGAAATTGATTATAGGTCGAAGCATTAAGCTAATCAACTGATTCCATGGCAGTGAATTAATATCAATGACATGTGAGGTTGAGGTGTCTTCTGGAATGTTGATTGGCATTAGCACTAAGAGCACACCGCAATACTTAAGAAGTTATGAAAGCAGTCATGATGTACCGTGTGCCAAATGCAGCATATAAAGGAATGGAAGATGCGATTTGCAGTTAATGATGAGCTATTATTGCAAGCATTTCCACAACAAATACCAATGAGAACCTAAGAAAGAACTAACGGTTGCTGTATTATCCTTTGCCATCGTAATAGTATCGGCTATGTTCGGTTTCGTCGCACCAATTTGTCCATTGAGCTGTAACTGAATTTAGAGGCCTTTTTATGTCCAAGTGTAAGATACTAGTATTGTGTAGTAGTGGTCGTTTTACGGTAGACCACTGACGGCTAAGGTCATTTGTGCCTTTAGGAATGGATGGGAAAGGAAGGGTGGAGAGAAACCCGACGTCGATATTAGCTTATTCTTGGCGAAAGGGGCCAAGGGGTCCGAGGTGCTCTCCCCAAAGGGATGCCACTGAAACATATTTGTTGTCTCCAGAATTCGAACCCGGACTCTCTCGGTGGGAAGTCTGAGCGTTACCACCGCACCATCCTGATCCCCAAGCGTATTGTGTATGTATTTAATATTTATTAATAAAATAATTACGTTTATTAATACATAACGTGATTATAGACGATTTGATTTTGTAAAGTATAAGGAACCCTGAATTCGAAAAAAGGGAACTAACGTACTGTAAATGCTAATTATTCAATGAATAATTCGAGGCTATAGAATGGCGCAGTTTTTTCATTTACATAGTGTAAAAAAAAACAATTTAATTTGACACTTTTCGAATTTACTTTGATATTATATCGAATTTACATCTTTTCGCACACATTAAGTTATTTTGCGTTTTAATCAAACAGGGTGAGCTCTGACAAAAAAATTTATAATTTTATAATTTTTTTATCAATTTTATATCATTTTATTTTAAATGTATGAACGCAGTGTGGCATAACAACGAATTAAACTCCAATTAAACACACACCAGCATTCAATAAATTACGTATTTTCTCACTTTTCACTGCACCCTTTAATTTGTTTTGCATTATATATCCCGCCACGTGAATGACCTACTAACTAAAAATCGGCCTTGAACTTTATGAAGAAATTTTATTTGTGATAACTCTCAACGGAGGTGTTGTACTGACTAATGTAAGCACATTTCACGCATTGCAACATCCAATGGACGTAAATAGGAAACCATAGATAAAATGGAGTAAACAAAACAGGGAAACTCCGATGAAATTAAAAATATTCCGAAAATGAAAAAGCTACCCCGATAAAGATATGTATCATGTTCCTACTTGGAATCTAAACAAAGAATGGGTCTCCATGAAACATTTAAACGAGCATAGTATACCAAAGTAACGTTCACGAACCACAACACGCTTGAAAATTTCCCGGAAAACCTCAAAGGCAAAACACGGCCTTAGATAAAATTACTCCGTTGACAAAATAAAACGAACCATTTTCACTCAAATGACACTCGTTCACATTGTGAATAAAACCAAACCCCATGTTGAGATTCGAAGAACATCTTGTGCAATGCACGAGCGGACGGTGACCACCCGATCAGCATTCGCTAAAAAGTAAATGGAGAAAAAATTTAAACAAATGAGAACCGATTTTTAATTCACTCCATCGTAACTAACTTCACATGGTGTAATTTTATCCCAAGCGATTGGTAACATCAAATTTGATGACAGCGAATGCCTACCTACGCACACACACGCAAACAAAACCGATCATCAACAAGATTCTTTGCGGAACGGATATCATCAAGCTTACGCATTAAAATTCATCAGCATTTTTTTCAAAATAAATAATGGAAAATGTATGCCCGTCCCTCCTTCCGTTCGTTCTCGGCAATCTTGTTTCCCTCCCCGTTCCCAGAAAACCAAACGCGCGACTGCTTGCCCCATATTCCTCCCAATTCAAAATCTCACCAGACGAATAACAATGCCTCTGAACTGACCTCTTTCCATTAAGCGATGGGAGCACTGCTTCCCTAAAACCTCTCGCTGATGATGGTCACCTGGGTGACTGGAATATTACGATTGAGATACATTTGCCCTCCTATTAGTACTCCTTTATCGCTCAAGAAGTGGATAACTTATGGGTTTCAGCTTACAAGTTAACAAAAAGCGACCAACAGCTTTATGGAAGCTTCCGGCTAGCTTTTTCTTGTTTATTTCATTGATTTGAATGTCCCCTGCTTCATTAAGTCTGGAAATATAATTGATATTTATATATATACTTGTTTTGATTAGATTTAGGCAAGTATCAGTACGAGTGAAATGAATTTTTGAAAGAAAACGTTGTCGTTAGACTTCAATGTCATGAACATGGAGAGGAATTTTCAATTGTATCTGGGGGATCGAGATGGTGTGGAGGCTAACGTACAGGCTTCTCAAGTCCGGATTCAACTCCTGGAGGCAACAAATATTTTTCAGTGGTATCCCGATCCCTACTTGAGGTCCTTGGGAAGAGCACTTTGAGTGAGTACGACGTCCGTCGGATGGGACGTTAAACTGCGGACCCCTGGGCGCTTTCTCTCCACCCTTCCTTTCCCACCCATCCCTTATGGCGCAAATGACCTTAGCTGTCGGTCGCCTCCCCAACAAAGCTAACAAACTCAATTATATCTCATTTAGCTGTATTAATTTGTTGTTCTACGTTAATATTTTCCTCTCAATTATTTCTCTACGACTCATGGAAGGATACACTCTGCATTATCATATTTTAATGTCAGACAAATAGTTTGGGAAAATGCTATGATTTAGTTATTTTTGAGTTATTTGTATGTATGTATGCATGTTTCATTCCGTAAATACTATGACCATTTAAATATACAATGAACATAGCTACGGTCGTGAATCAATGTAAACAAAAAATACCGGGACCGTAAACTTGAATGGCACGAAATAGTAATAATAAAAAATAAAATAATAAATAAATAAAATAATAAATAATAATAATAATTTTAAATAAATAAATAATAATAAACCACACACATTCACTCACACACACTGAAATAAAATAATAACAATAAAATAAATAAAAAATAATAAAACAAACTTACAACCACTCGATCACTAGGGTGAGTTACGAAATAACTTTCACTCTCGTGAATCACATTCACACACACACTCAGGGTTTGCAAGGTCCCTGGCCTGGGAGGAATCCTGGTAAACCCTGAACGTGTGAGTATATGTGAATCACAAAGGTCAATGTTTTAGAGCATACCTGAGTGATTGAGTGACTGTGTATTCACGTAAGTTGATTTGTTTCTTTACATCCTTTAATAATTTTCATTTATTTGTGTGATTGACGGGTCACTGACATAGGAGGGATCCTTATTATTATTTTATTGATTTATTATATTATTTTTTATTTTTTAAATTATTATTATTACTATTTCGTGCCATTCAAGTTTACGGTCCCGGTATTTTTTGTTTACTATGACCATTGTTACGGTCCACCACTGAAAGAGCGAATACCTTACTCTCTCTTCTCAACCAAAGAGACTGAATTTGCTGTCAATCTTGGTCGAAACCCAGCGGGAATAATTATCATTTAACCTATCCACTTGCTCTCAGTCATTTATCAGTAGGGCACGTAGTATGGTTGTGGATGCTTTTTACTTGCCGACTGACCACAAGGGACCATGCAGTGGTAAATTACTTGCAAATAAGTGCTGATGGATGGCTTTCTACGCTGTAACCTGCAAGCCGCTCAGAAGGCGTGGGGTAGGGCGTCAGTCTTCGGTAAATAAATAGATTTGAGGCTAGCGGTTCACAGAAAGGTCCATCGGCCACAGTGTTTTTTGCTGTTTAGCTTTGTTCTTATTGTGATCACGAATATTTCGAGAACTTTCGAGGACTTTCGAGGACTCTCTCACAAGAGAATAGAAAGTCTACTTATACATTCTCACCTGCGGTGCAACGGACACATTCAGAACAAGAGGTATATATCTTCATAATGGCTGTCTTGAATTTCTAGCACCAGTCAATAATTTTCTAATTCTGTACTCTGAAGTTATTCCATAGCGAATGTTTCAATAGGGAACCTAGAATTACGTAAGAAGTAATAATTGTCGAGTTGGGGCAAGCAAGCCGACTGAGATCATTATCGGTAATTAGGATGTTTGGGTCGTGAAGAGAGGGTGGAAATTGAGGAGGAAGAAGGAGGCAATATGGGGAGTGTTTGGCGTTAATCTACCCTTCAACAAATGGTGATTTAATATCCGAAGTATACAATATAATTCCATAAAAGAAGAATAAAATGCCATCGATCTATCTTTACAAGTTGAAAGAAACGAGAATATCATTTAAAAAATCCATCAAACTCTTTCCGAAACAAGAATAATACATGCAAAAAATAATGGAATGAATGTGAGCGATATTGCCATTTCATTTTTACGGTCCTTTTAGATAAATGTGTGCAAATATTTGTAAACTTAAAGAGTAATATATATTGATCAAAATTTATTTCGATAGTATTTAAATAAATAACTAATACCGAAAATAATACACTCGAAATATTTTCTCCTCTTTTACAAGCGCTGCTCTCACCTGCACACCCTTGACGCCAGACGAATTCGACCCGGTGCGTAATCCGCTAAACCAAGCCCGTGATTTATCACTGCGTGTAAGATTGGTGCTGAAATCGAATCTATAATAAATCCTCGTTAACGCAGGTTGGAAGGGACCAGCGATTTTCCCGTATCTGGTCGCAAAGTTTGTGGAAATAAAAATGACCGCATGGACAAGCAATATAATACACTGCTTGTCGCTTAAGGTACGATCTCTTGTACGCCATAAGGTGTTCAAGTATACGTACGACACGTATTAATTACAGAGATTACCATTACTCCAATTTTCCACTCAATAAAAATTTATTCACGACCAGTTGCGATGCACTACATCATTTTCAAGTGAAGCTCTCATTGTTTAGGTCCAATATATGTATATATATATATATATATATATATATATATATATATATATATATATATATATGGGTCCAGTGGGTAGAGCGTTGGACTACTGACCGGAGGGTTCCGGGTTCGATTCCCGGGCAAGGCACTCTGGGCACCTGCAGCTCCACCCAAGCTTGTTGATTTTTCGGGTACCAGATCTTCCTGGGAAACCATAACCGGCACAGGGAAAGGAACTGGCCCCCCTACCCTGATGTGTGAATATTCACACGCCGTCGGGCTTGGTACATGGGTGAGCTCTACCATCACCTACTAAACCGACCGTCGGGTTGATTACTGTGTTATATATATATATATATATATATATATATATATATATATATATATATATATATTTCTATATGATACTATATGCTTTCTAACCAACTGTCCCCTCTTCTTGTGTGTATTGTCTATTTCTCCTTTGGTGGGTGGAACAGCTCCCTAAAAGCCTTCCTTTGGCAAATGATTCGGAACACTTGGGCGTCTTAAAAACATCGCAGATCTCAAGGTAAATTAAGTTTCCTCGGTGGTGTAATGAGCACATCCGCCCGGCAAGTGGAAGATCCGGTGTTCAAATCCCGGTCAAGGAAACATTTTTACTTTCGTGATCTGCTCAAAAACCGCCTTCCCCACATGTCCTGTGTTCGCCTCTTATGTGTTTTCCTATCCCCTTTCCTTATACCTATTTCTATGTCTGAATGAATATTTGTGCGCCGTATGGCGGGACTTCGTATTTGAATATATATATATATATATATATATATATATATATGGAGGTTGAGGGTTTGTGGAGGAAGAGGGAAAGACAAAGGAATTCGATGACTCTAGTTGGTTGCGATGAGATTGTCTTTTCTTCTTATCTGCATTCCTTCCATCCGTCCATCGTCCCGTCTCCCCAGGGTGTGCGGGGAAGGAGTGGTGGCGGTGTCCAATGTTGTCGGGAGGGGTCCGTTGGCCGAACGGTCTCTTTCGTTGGGGATCACTCGGGTGCCGAGAGTCTATTTATTAACTCCTCGGTTGCAGTTAGTGGGAGGCCGGCGTCTTCCTGCGTCGGGTTGGGACTAAGCCGTTGTGTGAACGGTTGGCCTCGAGTAAGGGTCTGTCCATCGGGGGGAAGAAAAGTCCGTCCTCCGCCGGGGTAAACCCCAGTTGTCCAACTGTTACTTCTGTATGCTATCCTTTGGTTTGGGATGGAGTGAGGCAAGAAGATGTAGGATAAAGGTTCCATGTGGCGACATGTGAGAGATGACTTAATTGAATGCTATTGCAACTAATGGGGAGTGAGACTGGAATAAATTATCATTTAACAACTGGTCGTTTTGAATCTTATGTTGAATTATTTCTAATTGTTCCAGGGCGTCTAGTTTCTTCCCTTTCCCTTCGACGTGTTGAATTTTGGGGTTGAAGTTGTATTTGTGATCGGTTTCAATTACGTGTTTCGCGACCATTGAAGATTCATGTCCTTTCTCTAGACACTTCCGGTGCGCGTTTTCTCTTGTTTTGGAGTAACTGCCTCTTTGGTCTATGATATTTAGCGGAGCAGGAGTTACACGTCAGTTTTTATACTCCACTCTTCCGAATTCTGTCCACTTTGTCTTTTGAATTGCTCAATAGTTTGGATAGGTTTAAAGGGCCATAAAAGGAAACCGTATTTATCTTTGGGGAATATATTGGCTATGTTGTGACAGGTGACCGGTATAGGGGATTCTGAACCAACGTTGTGAGTCTCGGATGAAAGGAGATGTTTCTGGGGTTAAAGAAGCATTGCTCTGTAATACTTTGGTTTTCCTCTTCCTGTGTATTTGGGTGTCTATAAGTTTATACTGTAGCCAGTGTTTATGGCTATGGTTTTAAAGGTGTTAGGTTCTTTTTCGTCGTGGGATGTTTTAAGTGGGTGTTGAGGAGTCTCTGTAGCATCGAGTGGAAGCTGGGTAGTTTGTGTGCGATAGAATGTAGGGAATCATATGGTATGATTTCTTCTGTGGATGTTGGCTTCCTGTTAATTGAGAATTGGTGTGTTTAGCCCACTTTTCTGATGGTTATATCTGGGAAGTTAATCGACTGATTCTGTTCTGGTTCCATAGTAAATGTTATGTTTTTGTTTGCCGAGTTTAAAAATGAAAAAAGGTGTCTATTGGTTCCTTTCCAGCAGCAATGAATGTCATTTACCTAACGGAACCAGTGTATAACATTTACGGTTAAGTTTTTGGCTGAGCTGAAGATTGTGTTTTTCAGATTATCCATAAATATTTCCGCCAATAGAGGTGAGAGGGAAGAACCAATGGCCAGGTCTTCCGGTTGTTTGTAGAATTTATTGTTGAAAGTGATGTAATTTTGTTCCACACATAGGTTCACGAGGGAGTATATTTGATGAACTTTTTCTTTTTGGAAGGCCTGTGCGTGGTAGAATATCTTTTGCCAGTTGAGCGGCTTCAAAAGCGGAGATAAGCGTGAATAAGTTTGAAACGTAAAAATAAATTAATTTACAGTTGATGGGGATAAAAAAATACCTTTGAGTTTTGTTCATAATTTATATATGTACTAACCTAGTCCTCAATAAATTTGGGGTACTATTTTTTTATCGGGTTACTGACGAATAAGGATTCCTTTTTCTCTTGAGACGATCAGGACAAAGGTGGCATTTTAATCCCTTATTATCTGTTACTATTTGCTTGGAGAGGACATAAAGATAAGCAATATTACTAGGGGTTGGGAAAATATGAAAACGAGCGTCTAATGACTGGCGCATTATGTGTCAAATGTATGGTTTGTGTTATATTTGTGAGCAGAAGTAATGGAAGTGTTATCATGGCTCATGTTTGCAAGACAGACCATTACGTATCCAAAGCATTATTTGGTAAGTAGAGACTAAGTTTTTTTTGACGCAGAGGCATTTTCTTTCAACTATTTCCTCAACCCTTCGGCCTCGCTTTTCATTATTTAATACTTTCGTGCTTCCCTCAAAGGCCAAATTAATTCGTCGGCATTTTTCCACAAGTGTAAAATTTGATCGTCCCTTTCACACATGCTTGTGTGATCAGTGTCCCGTTGCTACATTTCCCCTACCGTTCTAAACCTGATACTTATTTGTGATAAGACCATGTATTTTTATCCTGAGAGTGAAAATAAGTGCTTTCATCCTAATATAACGACCAGTGTCTTAAAGAGGGACGAATTGCTTCGTTCTCCTCCGCTTACGGCTAATCATATTAATTTTTGAAAAGCATACTCTGTTTATGTAGGGATGTTTTTTTGTAGATTGCGAGTAAAACCTAGGGCTTTCCAGCTAGATTTTTGTAGCCTAGTACTCCAAAGCAGGTAGCGATGAGGTGAATTTGACGTGTTAGCCATTACGTATAGCGAATGTTTTTCCAGTTCCTTCGTCCCTCCTTCCCCTTTCCTCACGCTTCACTGTTCGTCATTTTGCCTCTCTTCACCCCTCTCTCATCGTCTCGGACTCACGGCCACCTGCCTCGACCAAGCTCACTAAGTGACCCCATTCCCCCTCCTCAACATTTCGCCTCCCCCCTACCCACCCTTCAACTCCCGGTTCTCACTCCTCTCCCACGCGAGGTACGTAAATACTACCACGGAGTGCGACAGTGTACCGCCGCGTCCCCCTTCTTTCAAACCTTCTGCTCGCTCTCACTCGTCGACTCCTCTCGAAAACTCCTCCGGTTTCTATATTTTTCCTCTCCCATCGCTTCTCATTCGTCGCCGATGGCGGCATTTCGCAGGTGACATAGTGCTTCCTCGATTTACGCGGCGCCTTTGAGGTTATACACGCACACAGGCACATGTACACGGGAAAACATACACTTACATGAATGGGAAAACACAAGATTATATATATATATATCCCCGTCATGGACTACAACCTTGTCGTGGTGGAAGGGCTTGTGTGTTCCGATGACCCCTAGAGCTGTGCTGGCGGGAGTAATAATAATTACTCCTGGAAGGGTCACCCATGCCAGATAGGTTGAAGGTTAGGAGCCAGACGAAAGGTAGTCCACGCAGCGTCTGTTCCTCAGTGAGGCGGCTGCAATGGCGTCTGACATCAGTGGGGCGGCCATTAAGTGATGGTGTCACGTTAAAAACACTATTGAGGAAGGCAACGGGAAACCACCTCAATTATGATTACCAAGAATGTAATGATGGGCACTATAGATAATATGAGTCCTAGCAACTACGGGACTCGGCCCAAGAGGCCGCGTGTCGTGCCCGGCAGCGGGAGAGGCAAGGCTTCCGCGGTCGTCATCCCACGAAACCCTTGCAGGGAAGAAATAACTGCAGCAGGACAGAAGACTCAGAAGAAGACGAAAGTAGTTAGAATAGGAACCTGGAACGTCAGGACAATGTTGAGGAGAGGCAAACTAGAAAATATTAAGCGAGAGATGGGAAGAGGTAACATAGATGTTTTAGGCCTCTGCGAGGTGAGATGGAAGGATAGCGGGGATTACTGGAGTGACAATTATAGAGTAATATACAGCGGCGGGGACGAGAGCCAACGAGGGGTTGCCGTAATTTTAAATAAAGGGGTAGGAAGAAGCGTAGTCAACATAGAGCAAGCGACAGATAGAATTTTACTCGTAGAGATTAAAGCAGAGCCGACGAACTTGGTCATTATTCAGGTATACATGCCACCGAGCAACCACAAGGAGGAAGAAGTCGATAGGATGTATGATGAGTTAGAGGATACCATCGCGAGTGTTCATACAGGGAAACATGTGATAGTGATGGGGGATTGGAATGCGACGGTAGGCGAAGGAAGAGATGGTGGTGAGGTGGGAGACTATGGGTTAGGCACGAGGAATGAACGCGGGGAGAAAGCAATTGAATTCTGCAGGAGACAGGGGTTAGTCATCACTAACACATGGTTTAGACACCACAAAAGGCGTAGGTGTACATGGAAAATGCCAGGTGACTCAGAAAGGTATCAGTTAGATTATATTATGGTTAGGCACAGGTTTAGGAACAGTGTGATAAATTCGCACAGTTTCCCAGGAGCGGATGCGGACTCTGACCACAATTTAGTTGTTATGAAATGTAATGTTCGTTTCTAGAAGATAAGACAAGGGTGTCGGGTTAGGAAATGGAATTTAGAAGCATTAAATGGATTAACGAGGAAGGAGTATCAGCAGGCTGTAGAGAAAATGATGGATGACGGTAAAGAACTTAGTACTATCGAAGAAAAATGAGAATGTATCAAGAAAGGGATATTGGAAGCCGCTAAAGACACTATAGGAACCGTTAACGGGAAAAGGATAAGGAAACCATGGGTAACGGATGAGATGATTGCAAAGATGGATGAAAGAAGAAGAGGGACCTGATATAGATTAGGTTGCTGGATTGGGTTTTGTTTGGAGTTACAAAATGTTTATTTGATAGTTGTGTCCATCCAAAAACCTACCTTAACCGGTAGATTACCCAATAATATATATATATATATATATGCGGGTCGCGGTGGTCTAGCGGGTAGAGCGTTGGACTGCTGACCGGAGGGTCCCGGGTTCGATTCCCGGGCAAGGCACCTTCAGCTCCACCCAAGCTAGTTGATTTTTCGGGTACCAGATCTTCCTGGGAAACCATAACCGGCACAGGGAAAGGAACTGGCCCCCCTACCCTGATGTGTGAATATTCACACGCCGTCGGGCTTGGTACACGGGTGAGCTCTACCATCAACTACTAAACCGACCTTCGGGTTGATTACTGTGTTTATGGTTATAACTTTTGGACGGCACAATAGAACACAGAATAGAACAGATAACACGTAAAAGGACACTCGCACTGTAGATGATTTAAGCTTTCGGCCTACTCCGAGGCCTTCTTCAGGTCAGACTCAGTCTCACTCAGTCTCAGTCGATCCATTTCACCTTCTCTATTCTTCTCCACACCCACATTTCAAAAGCCTCCAATCTACGTCTATCCTCCTGCTTCAGTGACCACGTTTCCGCACCATACATAGCTATATATATATTTATATAAATAAATATATTTTTTACATACAAGGGTTGTCTAAAAGGTCTCCGACCTAACAAAGATACAAGGCATGTTTTCTGAAATTTTCTGAGTCCGGAAATTATTACGTATATAATAGATATGTATCTATGTATACGTGCATACACACACAAATAGATGCAATCATGGAAGCACCTCAGAGAATGGCGTCGTCACAAAATAGGTACAACATTGAAAGAGGACAAATGGCTATGGCCCTCTGAGGAAACCTTTTTCCAGTAATTTCCATTGGATGTGCTTTATCAGGCCGTTTATTCTGGCTATTTCCATTTCAGATGTATTTTTAAACTCTTCTTTAATCACCAGCGAAAATATTATAACAAGATATGAATAATGGTGCGGTTCTATGAAGTTTGCTTTAATAATTAATGATGGCAGAGGCTGTGAAGCCATAGGAACAGAGTAATTTCTACGTTGGGAAGAGATGAAGCTAACAAAAAACTATGCTGGAGTGCTGCAACGGGAGCAATGGTCTGACGAGCAAGAAATGTTATAGAAGCCTCGCATCGCACGGAAAATGGGAGATTGTATCTTCAAGATAATGGAAGATAAAAGGAAAACAAAGGAAGGACGTCAAGATGGAGTTGAGGAAGGATGTACAGGAAATTAGAAAACGAACTAAGGCGTAATAACTATAATTCGTAGGAAACTCGAAGGAAAGAAAATGGCGACAAAGTTTCAGTGGCAGGGAAGAGGAAGCGTCTTTAAAAATGTAAATTAATTATCAAAACGAAGTATAGAACAAGCAGTGATTGTAAATTGTAACATTGGTAACAAAATATACGGTAGAGTGAGGCCATGGAAGAATTTTGTGGCAAATAAATTGGGCTAGTACGCTTCGATTTGGGGTAAAGTGGCGGTTATGAGTAAATCTGGAGTCCAAAAATACTGTACAGAATAATAAATGCGAAGAAGGTAATTAAAACGCATATATAATATCCAAGTAGAAACTAATAGGATTTTCGAAAAATCAAAGGATGCGTTTTCATATGTTTTATAAGCATTAGAATAATTGGCAATTAAATGAAATTCAGGAGGAATTCAATTCGTCGTAAGTTATTTTTCCAGTTTTTTTCGAAATGTGCGTCGGATAAATGAGTTCTCATATAGATCGGTTTTGAAGTCAAATTCCTAAACTTCTCACGGTAATGCTAGGATTATTTCTTCACTTTTGAGTGTTTAACTCGAATGATGTGTAATTACTGAAAGTTTAAACCGTGCACGCAACATTCGTAATCTACTATTGTGTCCCAACTCAGGTCATCGAATAATAATTTGACACTTTCTGTTCATTCGTAACGATTCTTCACAAAATTTATTGTATGTTTTTGTTTGTATCCCGTAAATTCTGAAATCAAGTCCCTCTGGGACGGTTCACAAATACCCTGCGTGAATTTGAAGTGAGGTCTATCGAACACGAGATAAAACCTTAACCTGTGCCATTAACAATGTTTTCTCATAGCTCGTTTCATGAACCTTAATTTCCTTAATGCTGCTCCGCGGATGTTCCTGGATTGTTTTCCCAAAGTTAGGTCTGATGAAAGTGTGATTCCTCAGTATTTTAAATGGCCCGTACTATTATTTCTAACCCTCGATTCTATGCGTGTAAGGGTACCAAGATTTTTTTTCCATAAGTTTGATACCGCAAATTATTTCAGATTTAATTGGAGATCCCACTTCTGACGCCTAGAACTAATATTGTAGAGATCATTAGAAAGAGCTCAGCTGTCCGATTTGTTGCGTACATGTCGATAGATGACTGTATCTTAGGCGAATAATGACTTTGCTGGTTACTGTAGAACGCTACTGATGTAAATCCGAAAAAAGCGGGGTATAATCAAACTTCACCTACCCGAGAGACAACAAAATAGCAACTGAATAAATCGATTATTAATTTTAGTTGTCACGTAGAAATAAAATCCAGTTCAAAATTTTAGCATTCATTCCACATGATCACAGTGATGTCGCCAATCACATAATTAAATTGTGGCCCTTGATCAAACGTTTTTTTTAATATATTCGATATTTTCATCTCTTGCTGTTGATGGAGAGAATAGTTATTAAATTTTAATCTTTAATGCAACAATTTCAGAGTGTAAAAATCATTCGCCTTGACCGGGATTTTTAGGCTCTGAATTTGTTGCATTGAAATGCATTTTAGTGGATGACTCCGTAAATAGTGACTGTTGCGGCATCTTCCGCAGTTTCTCAAAATTAATCTTTAACGCTTAATTTCGAGTCAGTATTGAAAAGTGATGTGTTTTTAGTTTGAAAATTCCCAAGTTCTTTTTATTGTTAACTGCAATAGCCAACAGGACTAAAAAATAAGGATGACTGCGACCGTCTTGAAAGACATTGGACCGATAAGCGCTAGAAAACTCAGTTCCTGCAGAAATTCAAGTGCAAGGTGGGTTCGGTCGTTTCATTTTCAAAGTTCATGCCAATGCTGGATGAGTAACGCGCCTCCATTTCCGTTAGGGCACACGTGTTCACTATCCTATTTCCGAATTTCAGATCCGACTTTCGGTTCTTGGCTCCACTTGCGTGCTGAAATACACCCAAAAATCCAGATTTGGAAATTTCCACATCACACACGTATTTCTTCAAATTCTCGCACCATTTTAACCCAGCATTTGTATTATTATCCTTTATAGCTATGAGAAGTTATTTAACTATTCACAAATGTTTGTTGAATAAATAAAGAAATATGTGATCATCCTTTATTTCTTCAAGAGTACATCTTAAAGTTGTATTTATTTTCTCCAGGAAATATTTTCTCGCAAGTTTTTAAGTTCAGATAAGTTAGCTATACTGTTTTATGGAAACCAGTCGAGACATCCTGGTATCATCGATTACCCTGGATCATCTATGAATCAAATTTCTCTCCAGGTATATATTTTCAGTGCTTTTGCAACAAAAGTTACCAATGTTTTCGTCAAGAAAATTAAGAAAGAGCACTCGTAACCTACATACGAGTACAGAAGAAGACGGCTCAGGACGTTGAAAAAGCAAGAAACGTGCGTCCTCCTTTGTGTGTTCTATTTTTAAGTTAAGTTTTTTTACTTTTTATACATACAATAGTTTTATTCACATCTAATTATTATATAAAACTAAAAATATTGCACATATACCCAGATGTTATCACCATCTAATTTAGACATACGATAGTTTTGCCTACAGTCCTGCCGTCAAGAACTCGTAATTATAATAACAAATGGAATTCAGGGAAAGAATGTTGTTTGACCCTAAAAGTGGAATAAACTTTAGAACATGTAACAGAAATCTATTTTTATTCCGTGCACTAAGAATATAGCCACTGACAAAATACAGCTCCCATATAGTGCCCATAAAATGTTCCAAAAATTATTGCGCTAATTTCAAGAAACTGCGGGAGAGGCCGCAACAGTAACCTTTAACGGAGTCATCCGCTAACATGCATTTCATTGCAACAATTTCAGAGTGTAAAAATCATGACGAATGATTTTTACACTTTGAAATTATTATGCAAATTTCAAAATTTCATGAAAATGAATTTAGGTGTCGCAGGCACGATGGATTTGAACAAATCCTGTCAAACATAGATTGATTTTATCTTGCTAGAACAAAAATTATTATAATGCAACAATTTCAGAGAGTAGAAATCATTCGCCTTGACCGGGCGAAAATGTAAGTGTTCAGAGTGTAAGAGGACGTCTCGGTAGCTTAAGTGGTTAAAGCACTCGGCCGGATATCGAGGGATCCGGGTTCGAATCCCGGTCAAGGCGAATGATTTTTACTCTCTGAAATTGTTGCATTATAATGCACACATAGCGGGTGACTCCGTTAAAGTTACTGTTACAGTTTCTTGAAATTTTTCAAAAATTATTAATTTACAAATGTAACATATGAGACAATAATATTTAATTTGTTTGCTGATAGGTACTCTCAATTTGGTAGCATTAAAGTCAATTTGTAGTCAATTCCTTTGCAGATAAATTACGGCTTCAATCTATATTATTGGACCATGATTCCTCTATTATGCTCGAAGATTGGGGTAGCCTTCAAAGCCGCGGCGGCCTAATGTAATTTAGGCATGGCAATCTCTTTCAAAATATCTGGATGTCTCCAACTCCCGTTTTAGGTCAGGGACTATGTCACGGTGCAAGAGCAACGTGAAGCCTTGATCCTCTCTAAAGTTTCATCGAGAGGAGTTGGATGATTTACCGCGGGATGAAAAGCGCTTGCGAGGAGCCAATGCTCCGTATGAACCTGTGGGGAAGAGGAGGTAAATTTGTTGGACCGGCTTTGAATGAGAGAGGGCGGGAAAAAATATATTGAACGGCAAAATTCGTCGATGAGAGGCACAGAATAGTAAGGCTCGAGATGGAGAGGATGGGATGGCATTGCCAGGAAAAATAACGGTCTTCTCCAGATTTCTTTAATGAGTATAAGTTGCAAATTTATGGTTTCCATAAATCAAAACCGCCCACTGATTGTTATAGCTTGTAATATTATGTCACACCCTCGCGTATTACATTGCAATAAGAGCAAAATTGGCAGCGAAGAAAAGATACTCGTATTTTATCGTTTCAAAAAAGTTGAAATAAACATGAGCGTTAAGATATTGACGGACCAGGTAAGAAAATACTCCTCGTTGGCCTTTCGGTTTTGATTGTCTATATTTCGGAGTGAAAGGAATCGAACATTCTAGATATTCAGGAAATAAACATAAGGGCTCTACTAGCATATAGTATTTATTTGGAAAGAAATCACTTCTTGATGTTTTCCTTGCTTGGGAGAGTGACGATTCATAAGCACAAAGTATCTCGTCAACCAATCAATGCCAATACTAGCCATTACGGTAACCGTCTCTTGTGAAATTCTCACCAGAAGTTTATCGTCTTCGTCAATGTGAAGTGAGCATTCAAAAAAAAAGGCTGAAACGTTATGTTATTAGTTTATTCGTCATTTAAAAAAATACTTATTTTCTGACGTTTTTCTACGAAAAATTAAAGAAATAATCAAGGCATTTTTAAAAATTAAATTGATAATCTCATTCTACTGCTCTTTTTCACTTTTTACTATGAGGATAATAATTGTCCATAAAATTCCTTTTAACACATCATTTCCTCATAACCTCAGGGTACAACCTGGAAATCTCATGCTTTCATTATTCCGTAAGTCCTTTGTTAGTTCTCAAGGGTATAATCTTTTTAAACAACTTCAGTCACCGTAATTTCCCAGTGCTTTATCGCTTCTGCTCTCTACAGGACTGTAGCCATGTACTTGGATCCAAGTCCATTCATCATCCACGTCCCATTCAATCTGTATCTATAAGCTTTATTACAATTACCTATAGCATAACTGTCAAGTTTTTCCTGTATTATTTCATCTCTCGTGAGTCTCATTCCCTCAAAACCCTGTATCATATTTTATAGTTGGTCTTACTGTTTTTCCCAATGTTTTTTCCCTCAATGTTTTTGCATCTCGTTGTGCAGCTCGCCTAGTATCTGAAATTCCTTCATATCATCGCAGAACCCATCACCTTCGCTCGGTTTATTTTCCATCTCTCCGTATTCTTCTCCTCACCGCCGTGTCAAACTTTTCCATTTCCTTCTTCCTCCATCTTCCCCTAATCGTCTCTCCTCTTCTCCCACGGGAATGGAACGCGAAGTTTTAATTCTATTCCTGGATCTGTACATTTGCATTGCAATCCATCGTTTATATTAAGGCTATTAGAAAGGTAGAGAACACTAGATTTAACATCTCATCATTGTCATCAGAAATCATTAAGGCTCCTCATTTATAACCTGCTTGGAACATTCAGATTAATTAATACAGCTAGAATGCAGCGCTAATAGATTCAGGAACACTTCTTTTCCTCGTAACACTCGCAATCATGGCAAAAACAAAGCTAAACGACGAATAAACTACGTTTGAGGAACCTAGCTGCGATACACTAACCTCAAACCCTTACCAATTTATTTACTGAAGGCTAGTGACCTAACACCCCTTGCCACACGTCTTCTGGACGACTACAAGGGTACGGCGCAAATGAAGATATTTACCTTTGGGTATCTTCCGGAATTTTGGAGATACTTACGCCTGTAATGCGTTCCATTCAGGTATTCCCTTTGCATAATAAAATCCTTTCTCCTTTATAAGCTCTATATCACCGTTTCCTCTCAATGTGGCCATTCCTCATGCCTGCGCCTCTTTCCATGAAGTCTAATTCCCCATCCCCGAGGGTTACTCTGACAATGCTTACTGTTATTCTCTCCAGATGATTAGGATGCACAATATTCACTTCTTTTATCAATATTTGCCGGAACCTATCTCGTATTTGCAACTGCATATATTGGATATCATTTTCCTGAGTTAATAAAATTCTATGCATATTCATTATGATGAGAAAAAACGAATTTGCAATATTTCGAAAATTTATTTGTGACGCACAATGCGTTTCGTCGAACCATCTTCAGGAACAAGACAAGATTGGAAAGTGCAAATTTGTTTTTTTCTCATAATGACGAACTTCCACTACATCCCGCCTGAATTTGTTGAGCACATTAATTACCCTATTTCTATAATTTGCCAAATAATATAACTATTCAAGTTGACTCTCTCCTCACTGATAAATATTTATATTTACCATCGCTCTAAGTAGTTACCATCTTACAGTTGTATCGTTACAACTTACTTCACATAGCGCTAGCATGCCTGTTAATTTTTATTTCATGCCTAGATATATGCTTTCCAACTTTTCTGAGCTCAACAGAGTTCTAACAATCAATGTTCCTGTTCCAAGAACGGCGTTCACTTTTACTTCTGACTTGGAGGAGTAAGTATTTCATGCAGAGTTGACAGCGGAGACCTTTCTTCTGCCGCTGCTATGCACGATACTCGCTCCAATGCGTTTTAGTTTATCAGTCTCCAGGATTCGTCGCCCTGTCCATTGTATTCAACATGCTGCCATTTGAAGTTTATTGAAGTGGTTCCCCGTGGCGTTTAACGTGACAGAATCATTCAAATGACCGCCACATCGAGGACAGTACATCGCGTCGAATACAATTCATTTGGACCTTAGTAGTCTGTCGATCTATCTAGTATGGGTAAATACAATATTAAATAGCATTGCATCCGCAAGTGTAACTTTTGAGGTCAAGAGGCAGCGCAAACTCTTCTGCCGTCTCAAGGTCGAAGAGCATGGGGAGTGTTTTGTGATATATCCCATGTTAATACAATACGGGTTTTCTATGATTACATATTTTCAATCCTATCTAATAATATAAATTACAGATTCAGGTGTGATGTGGTGGAACTGATCCATAATAACAGAGATGAAGACCACTACGATTTTCCATTAAATAAAAATTAATTCGCGACCAGTTTCGATGCACGACATAACTTTCTATTGGAACATTTCACTTGAAAAGGATATACCTAGTGCATCGTACCTGGTCGTGAATTAATTTATATTTAGTAGAAAATTGTAGTATTCCTCATCCCTATCTTACATTGTTCTCCATTCTATGGTTTTAATGCGTGGGCTGATAATGGAAATAGCGGGCTGCCAAACAGATCATGATCTTGAGGGATATCATGATATTTATCTGTTACTGCGGCAATGCTCGCTATCTAATAGCTCGCTAATAGATGAGCAATGCCTTTTTATCAAAATGAGAACTGGCGAGATAAAATTTAAAGTATTCATAGTCATAAAAATCTCATATAATTGTCCCCACCTCCATTAACGATCGTATTGTTTTATTACTCACCGAACCACTACATATTGAATATATTTCTTTAGCCTTGAAAACATTTTCACACTTGATTCGTGCCAACGCGTCGTGCTCAACTTTGAACCTGTTTGACTTTGCTAACACTCTAAATCAATCGACATGAATAACAAAACTCCCTGCCCATCTCGCAGTTGAGTGAGCTACATTGAACTTCAATGAAGGCCAAAACAATAAAGTCGTCCGTGCTCACTAGAGTTGCTTAGTGCATTCAACCCTATTATTTTTAGTTTCTCATAACCTTGAGTGCAGCTCTTCCGACTTTCCCGGTCACTTCATGGGCGACCGATTCATTTTAGCAATAAATTTGCATCAAATTAGACAATAAAATTACCTCGTGCTTTGTTTACTCTTGTTATCACTCAGAGAATATTCGTATACAGACGAGGTGAGTTCTTATTTTGAGTTTCGAAACTTACGACGCCGTATATCGTATAAGAGGAGTCTGAGACGAGTCTGAGACAACTTCGCACGTATCGTGGGAATTTTCTTATGATCACATTCACTTGATTTATTTTGCATAGGAGAACATATAGCAAATCGAATATCCTTCTCAATCTTCTGTCGCTCTGGCATCACCTGCTGATTCTATGCTTTTTCAGAATAAGTAATGTTTTTGGATTAGAGGATTCGAAGAAAACAGAAAGGATGGAGAGGAATCTTCTCCTCTGATTAACAATTTTTAAACCCAACACTTACCCCACCACGTACAGAGAACGGTGTAAGTCATGCATTTCCCTTTCTAAATGTTTTCTAAATTTCCACTGATAGACGAGTATACGAATAAAGAAAAATTTCTGGACTAGGGAATCAAGTTTGGAACCTCTTGAGTGTGGCATTACTTTTTATTAAAAAGTCTATGTTATGTGCGGGTGTATCGTACGTAATTCAATTAATTAAAGGATCCTTCAGTCATTGTGTTATATTTATCCTTTTGGCTGCTGAAATTTCCTTGCGTGAAAATGTGCGCGACTGTTGATCAGCCTAGGCAGTAATTTATTATCCTTTGATTCAAGCTGTCATCGTTGTCCTTCCGGGCATCTAACCGAATTTTTAGTCGCCCATTCTTACGATTCTTCATTAGGTTTGTATTAGTATTCTTCATTAGTATTGTTTCATGAAATCAATTCGCGTACACTTTTTATTCGGTCGATTCAATAAACTCATTCGAATAATTCGATAGTTTTAATACAGTAATATAAGTTTAAATATTTCCCACCAGTTTATTCTCCCTGTGTTGGGTATTTTCTAAACAAAAAGAAAATGGTGGAATGATACACAATTTTCAAGTCATGCTGCAGATCGTCAGTAATGTAATTACGTCGTACATTTAATGTGTGAAGACACTTGAAGATGAATGAAGAATATTAAATGTGAAAGCATTCAATGAACGATTCGAATTTTCTTATGTAACTATTTAACATTTCATACTTAATGAATCCTTTTAGGAAAATGACTTTATTTATTACTGTTACATCTTCTCGCGGGACGTCCCTAAAAGTTCAAAATTAATGTATGTATTATTCTGCAAGCCTCTGACTAAGGCTGTTTCATTCTTATAAACGTTATGGCTTTTGAAATGTGAGTGTGTAGAAGAATGGAGAAGGTGAAATGGGCCGAAAGGAAAACAAATGAGGTAGTACTGGAGATGGTGGGTGAGGAGAAGGGTTTGTTGAGAGAAATCCTATGGAGGCAGGAAAAATGGATGAAAGGCGTATTGAGCGGTAGTGGAATGTTGAAGAGGGTAAGAGGGTTGAGGGGAGAATGTTAGACGAACGAGGAAAGCGCAGGAACAGGATAGGGATGTTGGATGGGATGAAGGGAGGAAAGAAGTGCACAGAGATGAAGAGGGACCTGATGTCGAGTAGGTTGCTGGATTGGGTTTTGTTTGGAGTTACAAAATGTTTATTTGATAGTCGTGTCCATCCAAAAACCTACCTCAACCGGTAGATTACCTAATAATAATATACACTACTAATACACGTGATAACACCAATAAAATACGTGAATGCCTTGGGAATTGAGTTAAATCTGTCCTTTACTAATGGCATTTTATCTACTGTTGGATATTTTATGGCCTCTTGTTTGGGCAATACCAATTGCAATTGAAATAGTTGAGGATGTACGGTTCCACAAATACTATTGAATACCGTCAATGTCATATTCTAAGTAACCGCAAGACATGCCGGAACAGTAAATTTAAATTAGCCATCCGACAATATGCATTAAAATGCAAACATTTCCAAGTGTAAAAATCATTCGCCTTTACCGCTATTAATTTCCTTAACTGTTTCCATCATCAGGCAAATAGAGGTCTAAGAATAGTTCCCTTAGATACCTAATTTAGTAATAACCAAGAAAAATATCTTTTATCAATTGATATCTCAATATTTTCCCAATTCATAAGAATAATAAATTGTGGATCGTCTGAAATGTCTAGCCCTCTAAAACTTCCCTTCGACTTCAATAGTATTGCGCCTATTATTTGTTATTTCTTGGTGTAAATTATGATAAACTTCTGCCAATTATTTGAGTAGGTCGCACGCGTCATCCACTGTGGGTGAAGAAATCGGTTAAACAGCCGGCATTTGGATTTGCATCGAACGATTATGGGGAATGTGACGATTCTCGCTCTCCTCTTGACACCGTTTCATCAAATTGGCGTTTTAGCAAGCCGATAGTTGGTCATCGTTTTGACCGTGGCAACGGATAAAAAGCTCTCGAGCAACCAGACCTTCTCGTTTCATCGTTAAGCGGCATGAGGGATTCGATTGACGCTTTCCTATTTCCTTCTTCAGGAGACCACGCGTCGTTGGCCACGAGCTAACTGTAACGAGAGAGCTTTTGTGCACCGACGTGGAAAGGTGAGAGTGTTTTCGGATCCATGAAATGCAGGGCGCAGAGGTTATAGCTCTCCAATGGTTACTCCTGCACCTGCTCGTAATATAACGACTAGTCACTCCTCGCTTTATGGAAGAATGGGACATAAACAGACGCCCGATAAGGTTTTGCGACATAAAGAAGCCAGATGAGGTGACAGTAGCGAGATGGCGGCTTAGTTGAGAATTAGATCGAGAGCTTGTAAATTGAAATTGAATTTAAAGAAGTTATTCAATTGTTAAATGTGAAATAAGACCTGTAGTCTGCCGTTAAAATATTAAATTTCACATATAAATTATGGTACAACCCATATATACCTATATAATTAATACTTTTTGAAACTCTTATCAATTAAAATTCGAAAAATTAATTTAGAGACATAACTCGGGCTAAAATAACGCCTAATTGTCTGAAGATTCTTATTTTATTATATTTACCACGTCCCATTCGATATTCTGCAGAATTTGTTCAGACATAGAGCGCTCGATCGCCATGGAGGTCAAATTGCCATTCCATGATTATTCACTCGTAATGCAAACGGTTATGTCATTTTGGAAGACGAAATGTAGGAGTTTTACTGCATTCTTTGCAATTATTACCTGTAAACTAAATGTATAAATAATTGTGCTACTTATACTGTTTTGGTCAGGTTTAGAGATGGATGAGAGTCGAATCACACCAATATATATATGAGAGATCAGTAAAAGTGTTTTAAGAGGAAGGGGTAGACCACGAAAGTCACATAGGTAATGAACAAGGTTAAATAAATCCTCAAGAAGAGGAATATTAGACATTTCAGGAGCAAAAGAGCATGGGAGAGTACGAAGGTGGAAGGTAAATGAATTATGAAAGAAGTGATCACTGTGAAAGAGTAAATTTACATTCAATGAAAAGAGCATAATTGACAAAATTCCTGAAATTCATGAGAAACGTCCTTTTCAAACTTTCCGTTCACCAAAAGGGAACAGTTTGCACAGCGTGTAGATTGAACACGACGGAAAACATATGCTACAATATTTTACAACCTGTAAGCTAAAACCCTAGCGGGAAGAGTTTTAAAAATACTCCGGCGGGCGAACATAGATTTGGTCAGCCTTCAGTCAACCTTCAGTCATTCTTTGCTCTGTGCAAACCGTGCACTTACGTAGGATTTATTGTTCAAAGTTTAAACGGTTTTAATATTCTAATTAAAAACATTGTGACGTGGCAGTAAAAAATTTGGGGGAGATATTCTTTGTGACTGAAATTTTTAAGCATTCTCACACCGAGCATCTTCAATGCGATGTTCGGAGGTAACGGACTAAAGTAAAGTTTTGGTAAAATTTCGAAGATGACGAAGGAGGATGATAGTGAAAAGAGAAGCTATCCATCGGCCGACTCATGTTTTATAATTGAAGACCGCGGAGTCGCCAGGCGACGGACAAAGCATCGCAGACAGCAAAGACGGAAACAAAGCATCACCCGATTGAGAAATCATTTAAGAAATTCACTCTGGCGCAGATGTTTTCCATAAATTTGATAGATAGACATAAAATATGACTAAAATAATGAGTATCAAAACTAAATTTCAGATTTCAAGGAAAGGGTGTGAGTGGAGGGAGACTTTAAGTTGAATTGGTGCATTTGCGAGTGAGCGAGATATAAGGGAATTTTATGACGGACTAGAGAGTCCACTGAAGGCAGGGTTGAGGAGAGAGACTGACGTGAAGGCTGATGTGGATGGTTTGGGGTGCAGGCTGGATAGAATACCGGCGAAGTTAATAGGATTCAAGGGGCGGGGTGAAAACCTCTAGGGAGGGACTTGGGAGTTAGCTAGGGTGAAGTATTCGATGGGGAAAATTGTAATTTTGGGGAAATTTAGACTACTATCGAGTTCGGTAACTTGAAGATAATTGACAGATAAATAAATTACTCACTGCAGAAATGAACGTTCTCATAACAATTCGTATGTGTTTATAAGTTTCACTTACAATGTTTCATAATCCTTTTTTGGTGTTATGAGAGTCGATTAATATGGATTAAAACAATCATCGCGCAGTGTTCAACTAGTTTTACTCTGTAATGAGACTATATACGCACGATCATTGAATATCGCCGTCTATTATTAGCTTTCCAAACCAATGGAGTCCTATTTTCTACGCAGTTAGAACTAATATTTCTTCATACTGCCGCTATCGAGACGCGAGCTTTGTATGTAGCATACGTCACTCTCCAGGATAATGTCTCCCATCTGTCCCTCGGAAACCTCTCCTCTCAGCTACCCAGGGAATCTCTCCCCTCCATCCCCCAGGAAAAGTCTCCATATGATGTCACTCCATGGGATAATAATATATCATGTCCTTTAAGAGGGGTTAAGGTGATGAATAACATATTCAAGGTTAGATGAAGGACCCATTATTTGTGTTAACGAATCAAGTTGGACAGGAATTGATTCATTGTAGCTGGTATTGCGCTATTAAAATGTGCCACCGACTTGGTAGTCTTGGTATAAGGGAAAGAAAAAAGCCTCGATATAGCCTGAATCTCCCTCAAACGGCGGGTCATTCAAGATGAGAGAAATTCTCTCTCGTGATAAGATTTATATTGAAACGTTTTACGATAACCAGAATATTTTATTCGCATGGAATATGGGGAATTTTTTTTATACGCTGCCTGCCAATTTCAACTTAAAAAACAAACTTCAACATTTTTGGAGAGAACAGTTATAATTCGTTTAATAAGATATGTACATTGATTGCAGTGCTCGCGAAAGATTAAAGACATTAGTGGAAAGTTTGTATAAGTTTACGACGCCAGCAAAGACTTATTCTACAGTTTATTCATAGGCATAAGACGTATATACATGTAGCTTTAAATGAGAGATTTATTCATCTGATAGCAAACTAAGAACCCATAATACACGATTTTACTACGATCTTACTTACATTCAGAGGTTGCTAAGCAAGATACAATGGCCATTTTGTCGAATTTGGTTTCAGAAAATGGAAAGGAACCTATGAAAATATTTCTGATATTTTCCATCCTTAGCCTTGTATTTTTTCCAATACAAAATTGCGAGAGTATTAAGTACGTCTCATATTTCTTTTTTGTTATTAATTATATTCTAACTCCCAAGAGACTAATCTGAAGTAAGTCAACGAACACATATTAGCTATCGACTGTTTAAAACATATTTCATGGTTTTTGCGTGCAATGTAAACTGAAATATCATTTTTGAACCATTTAGGTACGAATTTCATAACCAAATTGATCATAACGGGAATTCTGAATGGTATTTTACAAATCTTATCATTAACATTGATAAAAAAGCAATGTTGATGTAATACTACATATTTACCCAAGCAATAACATACTTTGATAAATAGACTCGTTGCCTAAAACAACATAATATAATCTGTGCTCGTGCTGAATACCTTTTGGGCTTACACGTTTCATATTCCCAGAAAGAATAATCAAATACGCGAATAACGAGCAGGGACTGAGTCCACCACTAGATCAAGTTAAAATATTGCTCCCAATAAGACTGGGTAAAAAATAAATATTTTCTCGTTCAAACAATACCTTTGTTGATATTATTAACCTCTGCATTTAGATATGACATATTCATTAACTTACGCAAACTAAAATAAACATGCATTCAATTAGAGCGTCTTTTTAAAAAAATACGAACAACACTCTGATTTCTACGTAATTATCAGGTGTGTAATACGAGAACCAAATTCGCTTAAGTTAATTATAATTAAATCTGTTTATAATGTTTCAAATGATAAATGATATGTTTATAAGTACTATTTTTATACAATTTACCGTTGAATCTGGTAAAGTACTAATTCAAATATCGGCTCTGGGCTTGGAAGTGGCAGGGAGTCCTTGGGGGTGGCAGGGAGATTAAGTAAAGTCTGATAAACGGCCACAAGTTAAAGAGAGATCAAAATATATGGGACGCCATACGAAAGGAACTCGAATTTTACATATCAGGCACGATATAAGAGATAGTAACATCGTCAGCTGTCCCAGTAACTTGAAAGATCATACAGACCTGTATACAGGAAGGCCCTAGTACAGGCAAAGGGAAAAAATCAATCTTTTCAAGTAAGATGCTGAGGAATGGTGGTGTTATGATAAAAATGTGAATTAGCTTACACTGCCCAAATTCAAACATTATTTGTCAACGCTACGAATTTCAAAATGTATTACGTCAGATTTCTATTTACAAACTTATTCCATTAAATAAGTCAATAACTGTCATAATTTCGTTAAAACCGTGTTATGTTAGTAAAAAAAAGTTTTAACGTAGGCGGCGCAAAGCTGCTTAAATTTTAGATACTATGACAGCTGGGCGAGAGGAAATTGATTAAAGAGTGAGGAGGGAGGAGAGAGAGAGAGTGATGGAGGAGGAGAGAAAGAGATGATAGGGAAGTGAAGTGTGCCCCGTTCCGCTAGCCACACCTGGCCAGCCGTTGGGACACGACGCATTCCTGATAGCGCACGGCTCTTCATCAAAGGATGTGGCCCGGGGATGTAAACTAGTTTTCCCGCCGCTACACGAACGGGCAAAAGGCATTGTTATGAGGGTACCGCTCGCTGGCCCGCGGTGATAAATCTATTTCGGAGGGGCGGGCATCGGACGAGAGCCAAAAAGAGATAAATTATTCTCCTTTCACACTCTGTTCACGAAATGGGGATCGCTTGGTCGAAATAATGTCGAGAATTTTTCAAATACCTATCAAGTGTGTGTGCTTTTACTTTGAGCGCTATAGAACTCCATCTCTCGTTATAGTGTGTCATTGAGATGATAACAGTGTAAATCTCCAAACAATATAGTGTTGTGTGTCTTGTTTCTTTGTGTCTATTTTGAAGGATGAAATGCAAGCAATGAAAAAAATACGATTTTGCGGAACTCCCCGACTATCGACAAAAAAAAATAGATTGAGAAATTCTGCTTACACACCTACCCATTAGTTTCAACCAATGTTTTACAAAGTTGCCAAATTTATTATGACTTATTATCATATGAATATACAGGTATATACATGTGTCAATCGCTTTCAAAATTATTATTTTGCTCTGTATTTTGAGAAAAAAGAAATTATCAAAGCTAAATTAATGAGTTTTCAAGAAAAATTCACGTTACAATCCTCCGGGAAAATGTGTCGTAGCTATGCATCTACATCCACACAATACCCCGCTAGACACCGCAAGGGAGTGTGGCGGGAGGTGTTAGGTGAAAAACCCGTAAAAAAAGAATAAAACCACGTATAAAATCAACTAATCCATGCTTATCTAGACTCACCTAGATGAATACGATAGTTATACAAAAACCTTTTCGGCTTGTGCATATGCATATACTATCAACTAACATACAGGTGCACCTACGGATACCTTATGTCTGTGCAGCCTTTAATCTTGTCCTCACTTGTTAATCGAATGTCTTTAATATGTTTATGGTGACTTTGGTTTCTTACTAATATGATAAATAATGGTCCGAGGGGAAAAAAGGAATATTTATATCTGTTTGTACTGGAATCTATCTCCCTTATCATTTAAAATTCCAGCAAGTAATAATAATTAAATGATATGATGCTCTACGATGTGCAAATGAATTTCCATAAGTGAAGCATACTAAATTGCAACTTATGCTACTTCGCACACCACATCAAAAGTAATGACGGAAGTTAAAATACGAATTCAATCAAGGAAATCATTTTTAATCTTCATTTACATGTACCTGCATGTGCTCAGAAATTAGCAGCGCATGCGTTTATATGAAGGAAGTCCAATTTTCTCTCTATCAAAACGACTTCCGAGTACCGACTTTCCGTTAAAATGTGCCCTCCTGAGCGCCTCGGTTTTGCTTCGAGGAGATATAACGCGGTAGGAGTGGACTGGACGCCGATTCTTTTACTGCCCCTCCTCGCCTCTCTGCCGGGAATTAATCTCGTGGAAAAGAATGGATGACCGCGCGCTAAAAGGGCTCAGGGTGTTGGTAGACAAATGAGGGCAATGGCAAAATAAACTCCTCCCCCTATTTCTTTTTCCCTTCAATTCCTTCCTTCCGTCTGTGCACTTTTCCTTAGTAGCCCGCCCTACCCCCTCCTCCTCCTACCAACCCTTTATCCAAACCCCCCCCCCCCCCATTTCAAAACCTCTTAGAATTCATCCCCCTCCAGTTCCATTGTTTCCCACTTCGGCCTACCCCCGATGACCTTAACGCCCGAAACTATTCCCGAGGCGGAGCCACAATCGATTTTCCCTTCTCCGACTTCACTGCTACCTACATTCCCTCGCTCTCCTACTCTCCCACGGGAAAGGAGCGTAAAACCCAGCTCGTGCGACGGCTCCGCCATCGCGCGTCCTACCCACACACTTTCTCCTCTCTCTCGGCAATTCGGCGGCGCTTACGGCTTTATTATTTACAGCTTTTCCACGGCAGTCACACGATTGCGATAAACAATGTAGTTTTATTATTGGGTTGGGACCCAGTGAACGTCATCGCCTTGACTTCCTTGGATAAAGAGGGGCTGCTAAAGTGATATTCAAGCATGGCTCTCTGTGGTTATGTAAAACAGGCATGATTAATAACCAAAATCAGTTCAAGTCGTAGTTTTGGAAATGTTAATTTGTATTGCTTAAAAAAAAACTTAAGTTGACATCAGACGAAGAAAAATTCGTTTAATGCAGTATAAATGAACATTAAGTTGTTTTCGACATGACTGCTTTGTTGTGGCAGGCTTAATGACAATTTCCTATTTTTATTGTGTCTACATTGGTATCCATTTTTTTTAATCAGTCACAAATCATTGTATTCCAGAGTTGAGAAGATTAGAATTTTCGTAGCTCATCACCAAATCGTTTTTAGTGTTTGTCTTTAAATGTGGATAATCGTTAATTTTCGAGGATGATTAAATAGCATACCGTAACTCGTCCTGGATTAATGGAGTTTAGAACAAAGGAGCCATTAATGTTACAGTTCTGTGAGAAAGGTAGAATAGATGAGTGATGAGTTATTTTTAGTGGTAGCCTATCTAGAAGTAGGCCGCTAAATAATACGTTTACAAGTATTTTAATGCAAATAATAAATACTTGTATGTTGTAATAAATACATGTGTGTTGTAATAGTAAGTACTTGTATATTAATACCTTCAGAAGAATTACGCATTTTGTTTCACTGAAACTTAGGCCACCACTCAGAAATAATTTCATCATTGTCGAGACTTTTCATCTGAAACCAATATTTGAGTAATTGCAGTCTGTGTCCAGTTTGTCATTCAAGCCAATGAGGAATGGAGAAAAACGATAAAATTTTCGGAATTTATACCTATTTTTTAAGCAGATGAAGAGCAATTTTAAAAAGTTTTAATTTGTTAACATGTAGCCTTCATTTTATTTTATATATAGTATATCTGACCATTTTATGTCAGTTGCTTGTTCATTAACATGCAGTGTTTCTCGCAATTCCCAAGTAGGGAATAGAACAGGCTCAAATACGTTTCAAGGAACATTTTTTTAAGAGCTCTTTAAGTTTAAGCATAGTATATACTTGCTTTCAAATGCTAAGAGAGTATATTTTGTATTGACATAAAGAATAACATATTCTCTAAAAGAAATCATTGTGGACCATCATTGTTGATTGGCAACCAAGAGAGCATATTTTAATGGAGTTAATTCGCCGAATTTCGACGCACATTCAAACAGTATCGCAGTCAATTTAGTGAAGAAATATTTTTATTCAGAGTAAAATTTACATTTTATATTTTAACAAAATCATTTTTTTAATCGTTTAATATGAAAGTGTAATGAAACTATCATTGGTGGACAATGGAAATAAATTAAGAATGTCATTAATGAAGTAGCAGATAAGCAATTCGTGAGTCAGGTGGTGAAATGTGTCCATGGATAACATCTCGAATAAGAGATCTCATGTAGCCAAGAAAAAACACCAGAATCTAAGGAATGAAGCAGAGGAAACCTTTATAAGAAGTTGCGGAACCATGTCATATGAGATTGAAAGAAGTTGCGGAACCATGTCATATGAGAGTGCAAGAAGGGTAGGGGAGAGTGGACAGAAACCTACAGCGAGGAAATCAATGATAGCATAAAGAAAGGAGTCAGCGAAGTGGTTTACTAACTGGTGAAGAGACAATTCGGAGGAAAAAGAAAAATCCCACAAAGACTGAAATGCTCATGAAAATATAATAATAGAAGATGAATACATTCAAAATAGAAATAAGAAATGCATTGAGCCATCCTATAAAGTGCCCTATCCTTAATTAAAGAAGAAATGGTGATAGAAGAAGACGAATGAAACCCGAAGACACTCGGAGGATAATTCAACTGAACCATGAAAGACCTGAAGAAAAGCAAGGCACTAGAAGTTGACGAAATGGACGGAAAAGTAACCAAGGCACTCGATTTCAAAGTACAGGATACCGAAATTGTAATAATCAAAGAGAAACCGAAGAAACCAAGACCAGATTAATGCGAAGAACACAAAAAATTGAGCCTGATATCTCACCCATCGGAGATACTTACTCGGATAATAATTCCTTGAAAGAATAAAATATAAAAGAAACCCTCACGGAAAACCAATTCAGATCTGGAGGAAACCCACGAGGAAGAGAGGCAATACGCAAATCGAGGTTACTGGCAGAAAAAATTAATCACGCAAACAAGCCATTATGCGTGCCATTCATGGACTTGGAGGAGGCCTTCGAAAACATCGAATGGAAAAAGGTGTTCAAGACACTAAAAGCGTTTGGAATGGACTACAATAACAGGAGACTAATCCATCACTTATAGAAGAACCAGGCATAACCATGCAAATTCAAAACGGAAGCCAAATAAAAGCCAAACTAATATAAAATAATTAGGAAAGACTGCAGAAATCTCTCGCCAATAGTATGACAACAGACAACGTTTACCTAGAAGAAGCATTAAGAAGGCGCAATAATTGCCCATAAAAGGAGCCATGGTGAATGTCGAAGAAATTATCATATTCCTGTTTGCAGATGACATCACAGTGACGGCAGAAACGCGAAAGGATCTGCAAGCAATTCCGAATGATATGGAACAAGAATTTTGGAAATATAATAAAGTCATCAATAAGATTAAAATAAAATCATTGGTGCATGCGGAAGGGAGAAGCTGAAGGGAGGGAACATCATAATTCTAGAATTGAAACATAGAGCAAGCGGAATCCTTCTTCTATCCATGTGGCAGCATAACTTGGGATGGAAGAAGTTCGACCGACGTCAAGCGTAGAATTATTCAAGCTGAGAAGGCGTTCATGAAGAACAGGTAACAGCTATGCTCGAAGAAACTGAGATTGCAATCAATGAACCAGGTCGTCAAAATGTCCGTACGAAGCATGGTACTCCACGGATCAGAGGCATGAAACTTTGAAAAAATGAACTAGCGAAGAACAGAAGCCTTTGAGATATGGTACTGGAGAAGAATGTTGAAGATTAAATTGACAGAGAAAGTGACAAACGAAGACGTTTATATGGTTTTTACAAAGAGTAACGGGAAAAGTTTCGTAAAAATAGATTTATTTCTGTTGTTTCTTTAATCCCTCAAAATTCTTCAAAGTATATCCCTTGAGCGTCAACACACATTTGCCAGCGGCTTTTTCACGACTGGAAGGCTCCCTGGCATACGGATTCCGGAAGGTCCTTAAGGATACGCGTGCAAGCTTCTTCGACGGCACTAAGGGACCCATGACGGTATCCTTTAAGGGAGGACCTCACCTTTGGAAATAGTCTAGTGGCGCCATATTGGGGCTGTAAAGGGGTTGGGAAATCGTCGGGATGCCGTTGTAGGTCTTCGCTAGCAGACACTCGACTTTGCTTTTGGTTGTCCATCAAGACCTTTGGGGCAAGTTTAGCGCAGATATTTCGCATCGCTAAATTTTCAGTGACAATGGTATGCACTGTTATCCTATCAATTCCAATACGAAGTACAATCATGCGCTCACTTAACCGACGGTTTTAATTCAGCACTTCACGCACACGCCAGGGAAAAATTATTACTGATACTTTGTATACAAACCTTGTGTAGAAGAGCAGTATGGAAATGACTATGGAGAACTCGATGGAAAAAAAGAACCATATGGATTGGGCAGACATTGAGACATTATGAATTAATTAGGAACTTAATATTGCGGAAATTGAAGGGAATATCCCACGAGAAAGACTAAGAGAAGGTACATAGGCCACTTATGAAAGACTATAGCAGGAAAACTATCAGAGAGTGAGAGAATAAATGCTGAAGAAAGATGAATGGACCGCTACAGTAATCCAAACGAAGTTTAGGAATGTCGATAAATATGATGAAGGGAATTCATGCATGGGAAGCAGAACTCTTCTCAGTAATAGCCTTTGGCAGAGAAAAAAGAACGACCACCATGTGCAGGAAATGTAAATAATCAATTAAAAAATTAATATAATTAACTATTTATTGGAAGTTTTTTGTCGGTACATTATACGCACCTATCAGTTGTCTCGTAGCATGCCTACATCCAAATGCTGAGCACAAGGAATTCTTTAGCCACACAAGTCCTGACAAAGTTGTTGCACGAAGTAAGAAATATTAATTAGTTAACATGAATGGCAGAAGGTTAACACCATTAAATGGCTGGGGAAACCGGCAATCGAGCAAACTATACCCCGTATTTCTACGAGGAATATAGTTAAACCATGAAAATGGATACATAAATACGGGTATCATATCATCCCTTAAAATTTATATTCAGAGTAATAATAAAATACATTTTCCGCAACTGCATGGCGACTCGTTTACATTCCTCCCGTGACTCACATACGATTTATACTTTTATGTACGGTGGGCCGCGGTAGTCCAGGGGGGAGAGGGTTGGAGTACTGGCCAGAGGGTTCCGGGTTCGATTCCCGGGCAAGCCTTTCTGAGCACCTGCAGCTCTACCCAAGTTATGTGATTTTTCGGGTAGCAGATCTTCCTGGGAAACCATAACCGGCAGGGGAAAGGAACTGGCCCCCCTACCCTGACGTGTGAATTTCACTCGCCGTCGGGCTTAGTACTGGGTGAACTCTACCACCACTTACCCAACCGACCTTTGGGTTGAATACTGTGTTATATGATATACGTACGTAGGCATGTGGACACTGCATGACGATGAAAATCTGATCCTTAATTTATCCTTGAGTTTAGGCAACGGTCCGTTCTTGTATTTAAGTGTTGGCTGGCTGGTACGGACGGCACTCTGGATGCCTCGGAGTTCATTGTGAGATCGGTATACCCTCTTAGGGATCTTGAACAAGAGCAGGCAATTAAATGAATATTTCTAATAAATTTCCCATACAATTCCCCTCATTTGTGTATTATGTATTTATCCTTGTAAAACGAAGTAAAAAGGGCATAGCAGTGGGAATAAAATACGACTTAAGCGCAGCTTCGATCTACGGGAACGGAGGCCCAAATGAGTTTCTTAGAAATTTATTTCGAAGAAATTCATTTCGGAAGGCTAAAAAAAATGTATTAATACCTATACACTTGAATGTATAAATCGTTCTTGAAGTTTCCGCGATAAATATTTAGTTAAAATCAATGACATGAGCTTACGTTCGCAGATATTTATAATATGCATTATTTGTTAAAAGCATGTCCAACAGTCAAATTTTGTCTAATTGATGCTGAATGTTAAACAGGTAAATGCCGCTGGTGAAACTCTCCGGAAAAATTCAATTCAAATGGGAAAGAATTCAAATAATCGGTCTTGTTCCATATATCGCATATCATTTTGGGTTTATCATTCTTGATGAATACTTAAATATCAAGAGAAAGTTACTCTATACATTTTCTGAATTTTGAACCCAAGATCCCGATTCTACAAATTTACAAACTAAAATTCAATGAATCGGTCGAACACAATAATTATTTCATGATGTATATAGGTACGCATGCGCAGGAGTGTTGTTGTTTTTTAGCTAACATACTCGTGTATTCAAGTAAACGTTTAAACCAAAAATTTCATTTTGCACGAATGGTTGATGCGCTAACATCCACCGTAACAAACCCTTGACGCGGCTTGTGGGGGTATTGTGAAATGCAGAATACGCTCCCAAACGTATCAACAGTTGGCGGTAGGTTTCTCATTAAGGTTATGAATGGTTTTCAGAGTGGACCATCTCCGATGATTGACACTTATAAATGACTGCTTGGAATTGAAATCCTTGTTTTGTCTCTCATTAGAATTTATCTTGGTGGATAACCATGATTAGTACTAAAAAGAATTGTTGTTCATATCAAGACATAGATCAAGTAAAACCTTGCCAAAAACGAGTAAACGGTTACTACTTAAATGTTATGGAATTTTAATAATGATAAACGTCCATAATTATCTAAAGGGTATGGTATCAGTTTAATTGAAATAAAGTCTCTTTTACGTATATTGCGTTATCCATGGATTAAGGAGGATACATTTTTATTAATAGATGACTATCTATCCTAGAGATATACGCATATTTAATATTAAATCGGCAAAATTGCGGTGACTGGTCTCGTTTCTGAGGCAGTTGCATTTAGTTAGAAAACAAAATTGGACGCAGTGGGTCGCATTCGAGACGACATCACTCGCTCTTCGACCAACCTTCAAAGTATAGTATATGTAAGAATTTAAGATGCCGGCAAATGAAACCTTCTGAATATGTATGGCCTCGATCTCTAGGCTAAGTGTGCAATTTGACTTGATCAAAAAGGCTTCATGGTTTTCCTTCAATTCAATATCCAACTTGACGATCACTTAAATCATTGAAAGCAACGAGATTAGAAATATTTTTGCCGTACTTTAAGAGGCAGTTAGTTTCAAGAAGCAATTATGTGCTCAAATATATTTAGTTAGGAGAAGTAATTGGAGAATTAAAACGGTAACTCAAGGAATATACTTTAAAATTTTGTCATGAGAAAACTTTCTTGACAAAGGATACTTAGGTTTTTACTTGTGCATTACTTATTCAACAATTCGTCAAGACTTTCGGGTGGAGCATGGCATTCTATGGTTTTCGAGACTTGGAACATTGGAAAAGTGGACCAGCGAAGAATAAAAGCCTTTGAAACATGGTGCTGGAGGAGATTGCTGAAGATTAAATGAACAGACAAAGTAAGAAACGAGGAAATATATGGAAGAGCAGAAGAGGATAGAACCATATGGAGAGCTCTACGGCAAAGATGAAATAGATGGATTGGATACATATTGTGTTCAATCCATCTATGCACAATCTAGGCACAATGGATTGATTAGAAATATAATAGAAGGAAAGATCACACGAGAAAGACCAAGAGGCATGTACATTGGACAAATTAAGAAAGACGTAAAACAGAAAAGGTATCAGGGATTGAGGGAATTGACATTAAATACTATACAGGCGAATGGAGGGCTTCAATAAACCAATCCTAGGATTGAAAATACTGATTGAATGAATTACTTATTCACTCGACCCAAAAATTGCTCTTTAGTTATTTCAGGAATAAGATGTAAAATGATGATTCATACAGGTTAAGAAGGTCGAATTCCCTATTTTCAACTACTGTACGTCATTTAAGGGAACGAGCGCAAAATTATGCGACAACCGAGTAATGTAAGATATAAATTTGAGATCATATTAAAAGATCTCTTGCGACGTGTGGTAGTATGGTCTGTTTACTGACGTTGACTTGCAATAAGAGTATAAAAACATTCATCCAAACGTGAATGCACGACCAATGAAAGATATCGTCATTATTTATGTTTAAAAAGTTGTATCGAGTCGTCCCAAGTCAACTCTCGGTGCTTGGAAATGGGATGTTTTCTAATGGTACCAATTATCGTCTCGTATTATGATAGCCTATTACATTTTATTTTATACGGATCCCTCTTGTGCCAGATATTTGTTTTCTCTCGTTATTGATTCCAGAATTCGATAATTTTGTTTTCAAATCAAGTATTCAGTTTGACTTCCCCGAAATTCACTCGGGGTAAAATATTCCCGACTGTTGATTTATCTTTCCAAAATCTTGACACTTGTAGCAACAAGCTGTCGTCGAGGCTAACATTATTCATTTTACAAGCTTAAAACGCGTCCCTATCATCTGATCAAATTAATGACAACATGTGCGTATCTCACAAAGTAAAATTCTTAAAAATTTTGATAACCCGGTCCACCCTTCGTGTTTCCCATTTCATTTTAGGCAATTTAATCTCAAATGGAACAGTGAACTTAGGAGTTCCGAAAGAAGTCAGGAGTTTTCTCAACTCGTGTTTCTTTACCTTTGAAAACGAAAACGTTTCAATCAGTTTTCATACCGTTTATGCAAATCACGGGCAGTGCCGCGTAAATTACATGCTTGGGTCACCAAACAACATGAAGTTGTTTCCACAATCCACCTTTGTGCAACAAAGTTGACTCTCTAGATTTCTTCAGTGCCACCAACAATGTTTATTAACTTATACATGCCCTTAACATCATGGTATTAATTAATTGCTTCAGCAATTAAATAAATTGAGTGCAGTCAATAGATAATAGCATGATAGCTAGTCAATAGATAATAGCTGTGAGGCATTGCGCGAGGTTAGAGCGAGAAATGGAATCAGTCTGTTGATTTTCCTGCAATACCCCGCCGGTCATGACAGCCTGGGGGAAAGTGCGGCAACAGTAGTCCCACCTGGTTCGCTGGCTACACGTGACCACAGCCGCCCATTGCCCTGGAAGGGGGAGCTCCAGGTGCAGCACGGGCGGGGGGAAAGAGGATCCCCCCGCCCGACAGACAGACACAGAATGGCCAGGAGGAGGTGAGCGAGCAAGAGGGAGGGAGAACGGGGGGAAGTTGGTGAAAGGGACCGCGAGGGGGGGGTGGCAAAAAGGGGAGGGGTAAATTGTGTCGAGGGGGAAGTGGCATCCCGTTCTCCCTCCACGCCTCTCCCCAAACTTACCCGTGCTCATCCTGTTTGTTGTTCCATTGCAAGGAAGTACGAGCGTGCGACAGATGGTGGTCATCCCATGCCAATGGCAAGGGCACGAAAGTATTGCTTACACACGCAAGAGCTGTGGAGCCAAGTGGGCGCAATCAGCAACTGTTTTTTGCTGTGTCGCGGCCACATAGAATTAACTTGACACTTATAGGCGAGAAATTGTAAAATAATACTCAGTAGAGTCTAATTTGGACAGCGAGGGAAGATAAAACACTCCTCTGCAGTTTGTGAGGGAGGTCGTTGTCATGAGTAAGTTAAGGGAAATTTCGAAAAACTCACGGCTAGGTATTTTTTCCCATTCCGGAATGCCGGCCACAACATTTTGCAAATGTTTTTAAAGGCACTGTATTTTACAGTGTAGAGTTTTAGTTCATCATTGCTAAATCTTTCACAGATTTCATGGGCATTTAATGTAAATACATTCTTGCGCATGATTTGGAAAGGTATTTTTTTATATTTATATCCACATTTTGTTATAATCATCCTCATAAAGTGAAGCGAAATAGTTTACAAATATTTCATAAATTCTGGTCAACTCTCCAGATCGAGCTAAATATAAATTTATTTATTTTGCATTAGTCCGAAAACAGCACTTCGGTCTTTACATCGGACTTTAAACAATGACATAACAATATTACAATTATATACGTACACCAAAGTCCTTGGTAGAGGAAAAACCACCTAGACGGGAATCGAGCCCGCGACCTGTGGGTTGGCAGGCGAAGACTTCACCATGCCACCACCAGGGTCGGATATTGAACAGGAAAACTAATCATTAGAGTAAATCTCCAGTTGTCGGAGCTGACAATTCTCTTTCAATGAGTGTAATGTTAAAATTATTTCACTTTTTGTGGCTATTATTGAGTTTCTGGTTTCACTTTTTATAATTTTCCTAATAATTCATTTAATTAAATTCGTATTGATGCTTTTTAATAAGGTTAAATTATCTTGCATTGCTTATATATTTTTTCCTGAATAGTGGTTTTCAAAACGCCTGGCCACCCATCAGTAGTTTAGGCGGTAATTTTTACCCATCTGACTGAGATAGAGGGTACGGCAACATTACTTCCTTTTTTGAAAGCGTTTTGCGTTTGAAAAATGGAATTTATAATGCCACACCTTGTATTATAAGGCTTATAAAAACATCAAGGTAGATAGAGCTCTTTGTAGTAAAAATTTAAAAAATTAATCTACAGAATGTCTATTGTCGATGAAGTCCATCTGTAGCATTCTGAGTTTATGCTTCCACTATTTTATACCCCGGGATAGCCATGCAACGCTTTCACTAGCATCGTAATGATGTCCTGAATGTCTCGTTTATTACTGCAGATGCATATTTTCCTCCCACGATTACGGCAACCTACAGAAAAAAATGGTATTTCTTTAACTATCTCAGTACTTGTGTTGACTTTCTCTACCTGGCATTCGGCCAAGGTGAAACATTTTTGGATCACGCAGATTTTTCACGAACAGAGGGTGGAGAGGTAGTCAGTGTCGGCATTAGTCTGCTGTGAAAGATGGGTGCAAATGGGTCGGCCATGTTCCGTGTACGAAGTACTTCACTTAAAGTAATATTCATGGGGTGCCAAAGCAAGGATCCAGGGAAAGTGAAGTAACCTTTGATAGAAAATCATGATTTTCACCTAGCGTAGGCCATGATGTAGAGCGAATACCCTTGTAATGCATGCGACCCTTCCTTCGATCCACTCATCCGAATTTTATCCAACAAATTTCTCCCTGATTCTCTCATATTTTAAGCTTCGTCGTTCATTTTGCTCTCGGTCCAACTCTTTCATCAATTCTTCTGCATACCTCCATATCTCAAAAGCCCCCAAACCTACAGGTAAGTCGTTTCTCTTAGCTCTCTCTAAGATCAGATTTCCGAACCATACAGCGATACACTCCATATTTAAAATTTTACATATCTTTCCTTTACTTCTGTACTTAGCGCAACTGGAATCAGTTGCCACCTTTTTGCCAATGGATTTTTCCACGGCGCGATTTTTCTTCTAATGTGCCTTCTACTACTACGTCCTTTGTGCTCCGTAGTATTGCCCAAATACCTTCTCCAGTTTTAGCCCTTCTTACTTCAATTTTTAACTGAGCTGACCAACTTTTGAAAATACAATTATTTCGTTCTCATTTTAATTAAACATTTTTACTTCCCGCATTGAAATGTATTGTAATTAACTTCGCAATAACCGCGATTCCTTGGCGATCTGAAAACCTATTGTTGATCATCTGGAAGCCCTACTGACTTGATAACCTTGTGCACTTGTATTTATAGCCCTATCCTCTAGCATGCCAACTTTAGCTAAAAATCAACAGCTCCAACGGAAAATTCTTCATCCACTCCCCATACCCATCCGATAACTTTGGTTGTGCCACCTAGATTACATTTAGTAGCGTCTTATATTATTTCGTTAATTTTTATCATTACCACAATGGCATCACGTGTTCCCCTCCTCCCCTTTCTGTACTAAGACTGATGTTTACCAAGGCAGTTGTTGCGGGCTATTATGTCACCTTTCATTTGTGATTTATAAATGCCATATAAACCATAGTTATCAATTTTGTTTTAATGAAATGTAATCAGAATAATGATACGAAGTTTCTATTGCCGCATTTAAAATAGTTAAGGATAAAATGCAAGTAACTAAAGAAGATCAATCACATAAGTAAATTAACTCGAAGTTATATCGCAAAGAAAAGCGTACCAAGGTATTTAGCTTAGAATTAAGCGCTGCATGGATTTAAAAGAAGCGTGGGCCTTGGGCAAAATACCTGGCTTCCAGGTTTAGACCGCAGATTAGAAGTATTTGATAGGTAGTGGAATATTTGGGGTCGCATATATAGGAGAACGTTGAGTAAAGGGGTAGAAGGAGGAAGAAGAAGAAGGCTTCTAGGATGGCATGAAAACAGATAGAAATCACGAAGAACCCAAGAAAGAAATATAGTAAGACACCAAACAGCAAGAAATTCACTTTTTACATAAGTTTATGGGAGATGTCAAAGACCTACCTTTGGTAATTATATTAACTATGGAAATGAATTTTTTAGCGATTACTATAGTTTTGAGAATCACGAAAATTCACATTCTTTAAAATAAAGATAGAAAAATGTTATATTTGGTGTTTGGTTTTATTTTATATTTTTCTGCCGTACCCAAAAAGAAATAAGAATGAACTAGAATTTGGCTTTTTTCCTGATACATGACAACTAAGGTCCTGCAGCTCCTAACAATAACTTAAATGCTTACTCGTACAATGGGATAACAGTAGCCTAAGGCGACCTACTAACCTACTCTCGGACTCGGCTGGTGCCTTGCTTCACTTCCTAAAGCAATCGATAGCCACATACAAGTGGGATAATGGGTGTACGTTATGCTACAATATAATGAAAGCCATGTGATGAAGCTTTGGCACGATTTTCAGATTAATAATGTACTCCAATATGGACCCGAGACTTGTAACTCAATGGAATTGGTCCAAGGGTTCAAAAATTTTCGGAAAATCAATAATATTCTTCACTACCCTTGGCTATTGTGGAAAAAGGTCCCCCGAACCAAGGCCTAATTCCTAAAAAATATTTTCCATTTTAATTTTGCAGTTTTGAAGTTTGCAAAGGAAATTAGTATTATTGATGTTCATGTCATCCTAAATTGTTGCAGGTGTATCATGAAGATTATTTTTTTGCAACTCTGGCATCTACGAGGCGACTTTGTAAAAGGAGACGCGATGTCGTAACGTGGTACTATTTAGCCACAGTTCGAAGAATACAGGGTTGAAATCCAGTTGAAACCTTGGAAATCTCCAGCTAAACAAGATGATTGTTTTCTTGATACTAAATTTTCCTGGCAGATCACCAGGAAAAGGAATCCACCCTCTCCCGCTGCATATGAATAGGTGGTATGTTGTTGAATGTAGGTTTGTTCGACCCTCTCTTTCAAACTGTCCTTAGAAGATCTTTGAAAACTGCTGTTTGGTGTAGACCATTTTGGTGGCCCAGGCATATCTTTAAGCCACTTTTGCCTTGCAAACGAGTTTATCAGATTCTACATGGACAGACGAATGAAAAAGGTTTACATGACGCTCTTGACCTATCCGAACCCGAAACTTGGACCTTATTTGCGCGTCATCATTTTTGTGCATTTACAACGGATAATACGAGTCCTTAGTAATACGTTCTATGAATCCTCTAATGGGACGTAGAATGGATTTCAAATCCTTGTATTATCACTACGAGCTTCGGAAGGAAAATAGTCTACGATTGCTTATATTTGCAAACAAACCTACTTCTTGAGGCTTCTTTTTGGCTACGGAATAAAAAAAATGCTTCAGTCTACAGGGTTTTCCTTCAATTAAAAAGACTTTCGACAAAGTATCTCATAAGAAGCTATTCAGGAAACTATTAAAAGCCTATGGCGTAGATAAAAATATACTAGATTGGATTAAAGACCTATTAAATAGTCGTGCACAAAGGCTAGTCATAGGCGGTGTTAGTTTTAATGCAGTCGAAATCACATCAGATCCCCAAGGGAGTGTCATTGGACCGCTTTATTGCTTCTTTATGTCGACAGCCTTAACACCATGGTTAAAGGTAAAATTCATTGAGGCAAGGATTACAGAGATATCGTTGCTTAGGCACACAGCGTTGATTAGACACTTTGCAATTAGAATCAAACTTAAATAAGTGCGTAATAATGAATTTTTGGAATAGATGTAGTTCTCTCTCTAACGTCCACTGCATCAAATATACCAAAATAGTAATTACAGACTCGATTAAATGCCTCGCTAGCCTTCCGACCTTTCTTGGGTGAAAAATAAACGAGATATTTATAGAAAATCTGGCCCTTACATTTGAAATTAAGATTTATTAGAAGAGTAATGGAGAAATGTGACGAGAGAATTTAAAGATTAATTGTCAGTTAGGCCTCGCTAAGAATATTGGGCTTCTAAATCGGGTCTTCACAAAATTCGTGTGATTGTCGAATTAGTTCGTTATCATCGAAGAGGAGAGAGATTTAAAACATTTTTGCTATACAATCTTAATAGAGCTTAATAGATTATTAAAGGAACTGGGTTGGGAATCATTACTGGAGTGAAGGTGAAATTACAGAATAAATCTCTTGCATTAATTGGAAATGAGCCTCATTCTGGAACTGTATCACTAGCCCTATCGTGCCGCGGTGGAGATCACGAAAATGAAATTCATCTAGTTCAAGGGCGGAAGCGACAGATTTAACATGTAATTTTTCCCGAGAATGATTAGGGATCAGAATAGTTACAAGTGATCGCGCCAGGAGGAAAAAGTAGTAGTTTGTTTTTAGTAGCCTAGTGTGTCGTCATTATTTCATTCAACCCTCGTTTTATTTTCCTTCTGTTTACTAAAAGCCCGCGCTGACTGCTCAATGCTCGCGTGTAATTGTATTTTATACTTGGATACCGAGGTGAATTAAACTTTGATCAACATTAACCTCATCAATTGAACTGTTTCGCAAATTTATTGGTAACTAACACTTGAGCCAAACTCAATTTTTGATACTGCATTATGGTGTTGAATCTGAATTTTGATTGAATTGAACTGGCACCCTGGTATTGAATCACCCCTGGCCACACACCCTAGCCGTTGAAGTGCAGGCTTTCTTGTAAATGTAGATGTAAACGTTTGGTCTTTAGCACATTAATTTTTATATGTATAAAACGTGTAACGAAAAAGATACCTTTCGGATCAATTATTGTTACCTGTTTATGCGGTAAGCTTCATATTTAGCAAACTGTTGTTTGAACCAAATTCTTTTGATCCCTTGTGATATTTTTTTCCTGGATGCTTTCCTGCACAGGTGAAGATATAGAATTATACGAGTACGTAACACAAACCCTATTTTTCTTAGGAAAAGTACAAGCAAAGAAGCTGATATATAATAATCTCCGTAGGCCGAGTAATAATTAGTTCCACCGTTAACAACGCATGCCATTTTTTGGGGTTTTGCCATTTTGCAACGGATGATAAGCGCCAGGGAATCCCAAAGGCCACGTACTAACTGTCACCGATATGTCTACCGCGTTGTTTTTGCTGTCCAACCAGAAATCACGGAATTCACATACACAAACCAACAACTATCAAACTATGAGAGGTGCAAATAATATACGAATAACAAGACACTTCGGGAGATACCGCGACAGTAACTTTTAACGGAGTCATCCGTAATATGCGTATTACAATCCAACAATTTCAAAGTGTAAAAATCATTCCCCTAGAACGATAAATACGCCACTCAAGAAGTTTTCCTAAAATTGTATGTTTTTTTTCAATTTTGATTACGTTGTATCTGCAAATGTTTCTTACCAAGAAAGAGAGGAAAAATATTTTTTTTTAATTCAGATGTCTCAACATAACCTCTTGTAATATTTCGTTGATTTCGATTGTCTACTATTGTTTCAGTCAGTCACATCAGACACATCATTGAGGTTGAAACTACATAAATATGTTCTTCTTGAACCTTTCCATATAATATTACGTCATAGATCTAAGAGAACATTAAGTCAAGGTATCACATTAATGATATTTTTACCAAGAGCCCAAGAAATTATTTTTGTTATTACACTATGGTGAACGCAGAAGCATTGACGGGCTAGGAGAGAGCTAGGTGTTTTTTCATCTTTAATCTGCGTATCTCAGTAAATTTTGATTTCAACCTTCGAAACCAGATTTGATGACAGGGCGGCTATTTGTTCTTGCCTCACTTGCGTGCCTGAGATTTTTTTGCTGGATAATATATATTTATATATATAGTTTATATCATGCCTTTATATTTTTAACATTTTGTAAATTTCAAGCGACCTACTTGTTTTTTTTACTGAATTATGTCTCGCTATGGGAGGGTAGGATATGGATATTGGACGGGATGAAGGGAGGAAAGAAGTACACAGTGATGAAGAGAGAGAGACCTGATGTAGATTAGGTTGCTGGATTGAGTTTTGTTTGGAGTTACAAAATATTTATTTGATAGTTGTGTCCATCCAAAAACCTACCTTAACCGGTAGATTACCTAATAATAATAATAATAAATGAGAGTGTCTTACCCCGAATCGAAATCTTATATCATATTTCATGCATCTCCAAATCGTAACCCCTCCAAAATTTGAAAACTTTGCAGTTTTTTTCCTCGAAATGTAATAATGTAACTTATGAAGATATTTATATTCGGGATTTAATCCTCGTGTAATGCTTATGAAAAGACGATAGTTTTGCCGGATTTCGTACAAGCTACTTCAGAAGTACATTGCGTTCTTTTATTTCATCTTATATAGAAGTTTCGGAACAACGGCTCCTTATTGATCCGTTAGTATTTCCTCCCCAATCGCTGACCATCATCAACGTACTGTTTTCAGACGGTTCCTGGAATAAAACAAATGATTAAATTCCACCTGAATAAGCCAAAAGGAAACCCAGCGAAACTGTTTAAAACGTTTTATAAACATAATAGGTTGGTGAAATCATAAAATATATTCATCAAAGTCATTCCGAAGAAGAATTTGCAAAAGTACTTTGGCTTAATTTTGTCTCAAAAGAACAAAAGCTACTATTTTACGTATCTGTATTGAATATCATCTTATCAGCGCATTAGAAGGCACATGCGTCCCATGTGAATGGCAGCTTGGCCAAAAGTCGTATTTTGTATATTGTTTAGAAGATCCCTGCAAAAAAAATAGTTTATTTTCATGAAATTGAACATATGAAGTGTTCATTTCCGCTAAGACCTTTTCCAGACATTTTCTGTCGTTTTGCAGGAAGAGAAATGTCAAATGCCCTCTATATTTCAATCATTCAACGATATCAGCCCATCAAGTTAGATCGATGAGTCTTCCGTGTCCTTTCTTGGGTAATAATGGAATTAGAGAACGTTTCGGAAGATAAAATAGGACGACACTAGAGAAAAAAGAGAGAGCTATGACGTCCACCAGTTTTCCGTTTTAGGGGAATACGGTCGGTTTTCAAACGACCGCCTGCCTTTTACCATCCACGGAGGAGGCGTTTTTTTTACTTTTTTCAGCAGCCTCGCCCCGACCTCGGTAGCAAGGGGCAGCTTGCAAATGGTTGGGCAACGGAGGGACGGAAAGGGATTGAGGGGACTGAGCTGTTGGGGTAGGCGTGGAGGGGGGGAGGGGGGTGGCAGAGGGTGGTACATTACAGTGAAAGATGGTGAGCGTGAAAACTCCTTTAAAATGGGGGGCACGGTCGAGCGGTGCGGTGCATATGTCAAAGTTGAAGCCTCTCGGGGGTGGAGTGAATGCGGAGAGGGTAACGGAAAGTGTTGCTCGTCAACGGCTTTGTAAATCCGAAGATTGGTTTGTCGAGGCTCTCCATTCATTTCTCATCATTCTCTTCATTTCTCCATAGCCCCTTCACATCCCTCATTATCGGAGGGATGCTCCTATTCCGTTATTGAAATCTCTTTCTCTCTCTCTCTCCACTCTTGCCATTTCCATATATTTATCCGTTCCTGAATCTCTTAATGTGTTACTGACGGGTCCAATAAAAAGAGCCATCATCCCATTTGCATTCCCAGTCCATTTCATTCAGTGCTTGCCTCCCATCTGGCAGGTACCACTGGTTTGATTGGTGACTATACAAGTAATTTCAGTCCGTGGAAATGAGTGGCCTTCTGTTCAGAAAGTGAGGATCATTGTTTTGATCATTGATACATCCATTTCGGGAAAATTTCGGCGCCTATGCTTCGACCTGAGGTAATTTTAAACGTTTCTGTTAATGCTCATTTTCAGGAACATGTTTAGTCAGCTCAAATCTCTAACCCAAGTTCCTTGTTCCATTTAAACACCTTCGGTTTGATAAAAGTATGATAAAGCATTCGTTTGTCTCACTATCCTATTGCCTTTTACTCTCGGAAGGTAAGAAAGTGAGCTGCTCGCAAATTTAACATTTAATTGTTATATTTTTTGCGCGATACTAAGCGCTTTGTGACCTGTAGAAGTGATGTCTAAACCGGATACATTGTTTTAACGCGGCATCAATCTCCAATTGAGAACTGGACACAACGGCTTTAAAGATTTTCCTCGGTAAACAATGTTTTATAAGTCCATGTAATTGTACGTGGAAAGAAAGAAATTACCACTTCCATCACCTTTTACGAAGTGTATGCGCCGTATTTAGCTCATCGTCCTGGTTATAAATAAAATGTGTATTTTTTTAAGCTTAAGTTTCACGGATGCCAAGTTGAAAGGACATACTGTTTACGCGGGAAAATTAAATTCACGAAAAAAGATTTTTTCATGGCGCCAAAATAAGGGAGTCAATACTCTGAAACCGCATCAATATGTGAGCCGGCGGGTGCCAAGATAAGAATACGAAGATGCCTGGAAGTATGGGAAAATTGGCAATACTATTGATAAACAGTCAGCCAATCACCCTAAAGTCGTTTGCTTTCGTCAGAAACACGCACTCAGTGGAGTAAAATAGGTATAGCGTTCCAAAAGAAAGCTCTTTAAGCGGAGCACAGTGCCGCGGTTTGGAAAAGGCCGCATCCCGTGCGGACGCCACCAATAAATAAATTACGGGATGGTCCAGAAGTATGCGCGGCGAAGGAACGGAAAATGAAAGCGCACGAACGCGTTACCACTGCCGCGTAAATATATACTCACAGCCACCCGGGTCGGAATTAACATTCCTCACACTGCAGGGAGGAGGGATAGGGGGATGTGGCCTCGGGTGTCGCACGCGTTCGGCCCTCGAGGTGTAGGAGAGAGGGTGGAGCTGGGTGGAGAAAGTAAAGATTGCAGTAGGAGAGACGTAAAGTGAGTGAATGTGTGTGGGTTAGTGAAATGGGCGTGGGGTGGAGGTCGGGAGGGGATTGATGCGAAGGGGGAGGGACGGGAGAGGGGATGGCGATGGGTTTGCGGGGATATAGAGGGTGGGAAAAAGGACCGTCGGGGACGTGGGGCAGCAGGACCCGGAATAAATCTAGACTTGGCGAGCGATTCGGGTTGGATGGAGTCGCGGACGGGAGGAGGGAGACGGGCGAGGAGGGAAGAGGCGACGGTGGGGAGGGAGACCGATACCGAACCGGGTCGCGGCTTCGTGACTTGGAACGTGCAACGAGGGTGAATGTAACATTGTTTTTCTTTCCCTTGCCCAGCGGGGGATATGATGAGGCGTTTCCTTTGTGACCCATTTGAGCCCACCCGAGGAATTCTCCAAAATAAAAATAAGAGAAGTGCCTTTCCACAATTGGCGCTCCTTAATCCACTTAATTGAATGAATCACGAAAAACTTCCATTTATCAAAGCTAGGTTTTCGATTACCGGTGATTACGATTTGTGGTTACATGTAGATAATGGACTGGATACACCTCCCAAAAGCATTCCTGTCATTACTTATTCCAGGATGTAATTGGGTGGAATTCTATCCAATTAGCAGAGGTATTCTGATTTTCAATGTCTTTCATAGACTTCTATCTTCACTAGTTCTTTGAAGGGCTTTGCTAAATATAATTAGTAATATGCCGTATCCATATTTCATCATTCTTCTGCGGTACCGAATTCCCGTTTCTTTAAAAACCTATCTTCTGTGTGCTTAGTATTATGATCTGGCTATGGGTATGTGTTATTAGGGGTAGTATCCTCTATGAGCCTTCAAGGCTTCTTAAATGAATACATACATTCCTAATACTGCTTCAATTGTTGGTAGTGTTTCTACGGTCTCGTGTATGGTAAAATCCAGTCACTTCCCCAAGCGTGTCTTTTCTTAATTTTATCGGAAAAATATTAACCTTCGGCACCATGTACTACCTTCGTTTTGCATTTATTTTCAAATACTTCCCCTCTCACTTTTCCATACATACCAGACTTACTGCCAAGTATCCTTTCTTTTCTTCAAGAATAGCTATATGATCCAAAGTCCTTTCAGCATTACGACCAGTTCGTAGGTAGAATTTAGAGAGAGCAATTTTTTTTAAATTGTAAACATACTGCTAATAATTCTTTGAAATATTTTGAAAGTTCTTCCAAGTCCCCTGGACATCCTCCAACGACATTTCCTTATCCAAGAGTGAAGGATTTGAGAAAGGAAAGCCGTGGGAACTTTTCCGTGGTTTGGAGCAGAGGAGCGCTTCCTCAGCATCCCTCCCTTGGCTCACTCGCGGCCCGTGCGATCTTCGGAGACAGATAGAACATATCCCCGTCACTAGAAAGGCTGAGAGCTCAGAGTCCAACACATGGCCACAAAAATCGGACTTGGTTTTGCGTAATTTAGTCAATTTTAGGCAGCGTGACCTTTTGAGGGGGGTGTGGGGTCCGTCCATTTCTTCACCCGAAATGAGTGGTCGCATAATATCAATCGTCTCATTCCTCCGTGAGTGAATCTTCCAGAAATAGATGAAGTGTTTGTGAAAGAAAATGCTCGAGATTCATTTTCCATCCTGAGCTTTGGTCCAAAATTACCTAATTGCGTGTTACCATGCGGCTAAAATTGGTCGGATGAGAGACTTTTCTTCGAATCTCAGGGAGATACTTAATGGAAAGTGGTCCTTCTTCGCCACTAAAACCCTCGTTCTTCAATGACGCCTATGTCATTTAATTCCTCACATTTAGCTTTGGCAAAAACATTTTCCTCCAATGTGTCACATTTTCTTTTCAGCAAATTTATTTTTTGCTATAACCTTAACTCACGTATCGTGATTTTCAACCGAAATCATACGTTTCACACTGTCTACGATACGATATTCGATACAATTTGTCTCTTGGTAGAAAATAGTTACATTTTTAACCGGATCAATTACTACTGTTTTTGTTTTCAGAGAGTAACCATTGAATGACTTTGAATCTTATTCTTATGAAAGTCCTTTTTAAGTATGTAGGAAACGGCAGGAACAGGATAGGGATGTTGGACGGGATGAAGGGAGGAAGGAAGTACACAGAGATGAAGAGGGACCTGATGTAGATTAGGTTGCTGGATTGGGTTTTGTTTGGAGTTAAAAAATATTTATTTGATAGTTGCGTCCATCCAAAGACCTTTTAATACCCCTTTGATTACCTAATAATAATAATAATCTATTAGAGGCATATGAGATGAACTGTTCCATATATATACAAGATATGGAGATAGATGTTCCTGGACAGGGCAGCCATATTCGTTGAATTTCCTACGACAAAGTGATAATTATCACTTTAATATTTTCAAAAATATATGGAATCAGGTGAGAGAACAAGGTTATTAAAATTATTAGGAATAATTTATGAATTACACTTCATTAAAATTATTTTAAAATAAAAAGACTGAAGGATTCAATTTTAAAGTGCGTATGATCAACAATGCGCTGGGCATGCTGGATTGGATGATTCTGACCACAGAACACAAATCAGATATACTATATAGATGGTCAAATCAACGAATTAAGGAAGCCCCTCTATCCGCAGGCAATAAGTCATCAACAAACCAAAGTAATCAATCCGATAGCAATATTTAACAAGGTTGATTTTTGAATGAGGGGCCAGACATAATCAAGGCAGGCTTTCTTTAGTTTAAGGTTTAATGTGGGTGCTATTCATTCATTACGATTAATGGGGATTGACCACTTCCATCGGCTAACTGCAGTTTTCAATGAAGTATTAGTATCCAGATAAACGCACCACTTGGATTTCAGCATCGGACATGAAGGAGAATCATCTGGATATGAATTCGTGATCCTCCGGTCAAGAGCTTCCCTAATACTTTATCCTCAATTATGCTACATCATCAAATAATTGGTAGTGTAATTATGGTTGCCTACTTTTTTAATTCCTTTCCTGTTTCCTACTCACTTTGCATTGTACGTACAGGTATCCTCTATCTTGCATCTCCTGCTATACACCGCTAAGTGCGCGCCGAACAGAAATTGACATGTCGACTTCGGAGTCGACACTTCTCCCACACTTAAGATGCCTCTTGGATTCTCTTGGCTCACATCAATATGGAGTGTCATATGATTTGAAATGCATCCCATATTTTATTTTGGATACATCATTCTACCTGTGTTTGATAACAGTAATTTAAGATCCCTTCATGCTTTTCCAAAGACATTTGCGAGGATAGTGGCCCGTGGCCAAAGCTCATTCTCAGGTGACTATGCGGGAAAAATGAATGCCAAATATGAAATTTCACTCTGTTCATCATTTCTTGGTACTAAATCTTTCCAAAGGAGGTTTATCCAAATTTCGCAATTAACGCCCTTCATTGACCTGAAGTGTCTTCTTCATCTACAACTTTTCAGAGACAATCTAATTGCATCACTTTGCAAACAATATTAATGCTTTGGAATACGACCAGTACATGAGTAAATGTACGATTTTTTCCACTAAAAAAAGAATTCACACGTCGAAAGATATTCTTCACGATGGAAATTGTCTACGTATCTATGTATATGGCCCCATGCAAGACACCACTGGGGTCGTTATCGTTCATTAATCGTTCATCGTCATCGTTAAAACTATGGAAAACTTTTAACGAACACCTTTACTTCTACAAAAGTATCTAAGTTTCAACTACTTATATTTACATGCGAGACGAGCAGCTAGTAATTGCTACAGTACAATGAGAGTTCGAAATATGGTTACAAATTAGGTCACTTAGTACAAATAATTATTTCCAGGGTAATAATGACGGCAATAATTCTGATTACTTTTCGTTCGTGAAGAAAATCACATTGAAACCTGGAAAATTCACAATTTATTTCCCTAAACGTATTTGTATATTCTCATCATCGAAGGTTTTTTTAGTCAGATGGGTAGCGCATTACACTCCAAAGGTGGCCGGTTCGAGTCCCGTAGCAGATCACACCTGTGTAAACATTGGTAGTTTGCCCTCAAGGTGAAGGTGATGGCGAACAGAAAAGATTGGTTGATTGAGGTCACAGAAATGCATGGAACACCAGAGGTGTCGGAAGAGTAAGAAATCAATGACTTCTTAATCTTAAAAACACTCAATTTTGTAATAATGTTCTAGAATAACTATTAAATACTGATATGATGAACATCGCAGGCCTAACAAAAATTATGGTGGAATACTAATGTTTATTAGCAGCCATTATTACAAACTTTATACCGCTTCACGCAATGCCCTCTTCTAGAAGGTGTAATTTATTGTAGAGAACAAATATTCTTTGCAACACAAACGAAGTACGGATTTTGAAAATCGTAAAAAAATAACGGAGATCCTGGAATGATTTGTTTGAAGAATTATTGGTCAAAGAAATTAAAATTGCCCGTAATGTTCATAAACACGTCCGTCTATGTGCAGCTCCACGATCCGTTACACCACGACAAGCGTCCACGTAGAAGTTATTGATCCCATGTCATTTCTCTCACTTTGAGAAGGAAAACACGCCTTGAAGGTAATTTTCTATAGCAGCGGCATGAACTTTCGTTTGTCCTCGTAAAGTCGTAAATCATGTTTCCTATTTCATGAGGTGTTTCAGTGTAAGAGAGGTTGCAATTTATACGGAAGGGTAAACACATTTCATTGTCATAGAGATCGATAAGTATACGTGGCACGAGTCTTAATCGACCTGAAAATCTACATCGGAGGTCATCCCACTCAATTACTCAAAACACTAGAGTTAGCTGCCATGGAAACCGGTTACGTAACCATACCGTGATAGTTCTGTCCCAAGGCTTACCTATTTTCTTGGAGTTGCGTTGTTTTTAATTATGATTAATTGAAATCGATGTTATAAATAACTTGCGAAAGGTATCAGGAACGATATTTGGTATGTTTAAAATTATTTAATGCATATAATGTAACTTAAGGCTAATATTCTACATTGTATCAAGAAATTACTTCGTTTCAAAGATTAATTAACGACATCCAGAAAGTTTGTGGAACCTAAAGGTCACTATTTATATAATGGCAACGGTGAGCCAAGTTCACGGATTATTTTAAGATACTATAATTCTAAAACAGCAATTGAAACACCTAAATCCAACTGGAATTCATTGTAATTCTTTAGAGAAAGTATTTGTTTTATTTTTGTATTAATTTGATAAATACGAGCATTAACTCGATGCCCTATCTATAATTGTCTTAACATAATTATTTTACCTTGGTCACAATTTAACCCAAGGTAAATTAGTTGATGTATATTTTTGCTATCAACTAGTTTAATTTGATTTGTAATCCTTTGATTAGTTCTTTAAGTAAACGAAGTTCGTCCAATTAAGATAATTCCTTTCTCATATTCTCCAAAATAGTAACTGGGATAATGCTAAAGATAAATGAAAGGATAGGGGCTTTGACGATTTAAACGTCTTTCATTTTAGTGCCACCAGGTCCTTGAGAGGACTAATGGTGCTTGCGTGGGCACTGGTGCGACTCGTGCAGGAAGCTAGTGAAGATTCATCGACGATCGTCGTAATTAAAAATAATTCCATCGTAATAATTCATGAATATTGCGCAACATTTCACTAAAAAAGTATAGTTGTAGCCGCTTTCACTGCCACGTCTCAAAGATACGAGTCAATTTACAAGTCCTCTAGATGCATCCATAGATGTTTAATACAAAGTTTAACTACATATCTGAAAGGAAGTTGTAATGAATTTTATAAATGATATTTACAAGGTCTCTCCAAAAAGCAGTAGGAATGAGTCGATTAAAAAAATGTATTTCCAGATTATGTATACATTTGCATGCATTCATACATGAAGCAAGAAAGATGTCAAATATTGCATACATTAAAAAAAAACCTAATGACGTACAAAAATGAAAATGAAGACAAACGCTATTTACACCAAACATGTATCAATGACCTTTTATTTTTTATCTGTTGACATATGTATCCCGAGAGCGAAAAATAGTTGGCAAACAAACATGAAATATGAAAATATCACATGATAATATAAAAATATTTATTCATTAAAATTTACGGCTATTGCGCACGTTGGATGTTGGACCCTTTGTCACATCTCATACATGCCTTACCTTACTTTTCTTTTTTTATATCGCTCTATATATCCTTCTTAATATTTTATTTTTGTTTTTATGTACTCCACGCAAGGTTAAATGGAAAAAGGGACCTAATGGTCTCAATTCAACGAATTAAAAAGTTTATCTGTCTACCTATCTGTACATGCTTTTCGTGACCTAATTTTTCTTTTCAGTATTGAGTAACTCCCTGAACAATCTAAGTTTTCTTTCTGAATTCGTCATTACACCGTATACGTAAGAGGGACCTGGTGGGTTTCTTCTGTGAAAAGTGTCTCTAACCTCGTGCGATGATCTTCTGTCTCCTCGTGTCTCTGAAAAGCTCTTCTATTATAGAGTACTACCTGTGTGTTGAAGTTCAATTGAAACATTGGTATGTCCCCAACTAAAAGATTTTCTTTACAGATCTGTTCACCAATCTGGTCGATCGCTTCCACAACTACTTTAGAGTTACTCAACAGACCTCTTAATTTCTTTATTGCCATTTCCCGTTATCGCATCCCTTCCCTCAAAAATACAACTCGGGTCTTTACTCTCTCATCCCTTGGTATTTCCCTATTCTACCGCCGTCGATTGCTACAGGGTTTGTCCGGAAAATAAGTGTACTGAGCTCAGGAAAAAAAATGTATTACACTTTTACATATCTTAAGCTAATATTCCTCAAAATAGGACCCTTGTGAGTCGATACACTTGTTCCAGTGACGTTCCCATTCTTGGAACGCTCCCGCGAAGGCATCATCGGGAACCTCTCGAAGACACGTCGTCACGGCCTCTTTGACGGCGTCCAAAGTCCGTATCGCTTTCCTTTCAAACTCCTCTTTATCTTCGGGAACAGAAAGAAGTCCGGTGGTGCCAAGTCCGGGCTGTAGGGCGGGTGCGGCAGCGTTGCCACGCCGTGCTTGGCCAAGAAGTCTGACACGACAAGCGCGGTGTGAGACGGCGCATTTCCGTGATGCAGCCGCCAGATGTTTTTGATCGCTGGCCGGACGCGGGCGACTCGTTTTCGAAGCCTGTCGAGCACTTGGACGTAAAATGCAGCATTTACAGTTTGTCGTTCAGGTACAAATTCGTAGTGGACGACTCCCCTTTTGTCAAAAAAGACAATGAGCATCATAAACTTATTTTCCGGACGAACCCTGTATGTGATATGAAATTCTTGCATAGCATCTTCAACGGAACTCTCCGTACCAATGACCTTCTTCCTCTATTCTCAATTAGTGTTCCCCCTCGGTCAACACGTAACTTGAGTCTGATGCAGATTCCAAATTTCCGTCTCTCGATCTCTCAACGTTCCCTATTCCATCGACTTCTCACTACATTGAATTCCCTAACCATTCAGTGTCCTTCCCTGGACCTCTCTTCCTCAATCACCCCTTTCACCTCCTTCCTTAAACGCCAGATAGTAACTTAGCTCTCTCTGGTTGCATATGTGCTCTCCTGCCATCTTATAGCTGTTCTTGACATTCATTTTGTTGATTTTTCATTGTTTTTTATGGCTTTTCCCCTTTCTTTTTCTTAACGTATTTTATATGTATTGCCTGTCAGCCAATTCAAAAGCATTTTTGCCGTTTTTGGCTGCTTTGTTAAATAAATATAATGTATGAATTAGGCGACATTTTCGATAGTACATTGAATACCACCATCTTCCAGTACTTCAGTGTACTTCTTTCATTCAAATACACGTTAGGAACCAGGTTGGTCCTTATCTCCCATTTTTCGGTTGTATTCCACTTCGATATCTGGCTTGGAAACTGGTGACGTATTTCTTTTTGATGGTATGTTCGACACTGCTGGCCCTGATAAAGTGTTAAGGAGTGCTAATACCTACTTCATGGATTTATTTTATGATACCCGCACTGTAACAGAAAGACATTTCTAAAAAAATCTTATCTCTCCTACATTGAACCTTTGCAGAAAGTGATGATGGAGAAATGTTCGATTTCTACATCTCTTTCTCTCTCTCCCTTTCTAAGTGTTCCTGTAGTAAAAAGAGACGTTTCAGGCGTGATATGGTGGAATATGATGATTAATTAAAATTGGCAATTTTCCACAAAATAAAATTTTTTAATACGACTGGTGTCGATGTAACTACATCATCTTCTGGTGATGAAGATGATGAAGTGATGAAGAATGATGCTGTTACATCGGAACCGGTCGTATTAAAAAATTTTATCTTGTGAAAAATTGACAATTTTAGTTAAAAATGTTCCTGTAATGTATGTCTCGACCGAGTTTAGTTACCTAGACAGGAAAATTAATATAAAAAACTGTCGCCAAAAATGTGATAACCTTTATTTACATAATTTCCTGTGGTAAGCAATTTAGTTAGTAAAGGCCAAGCCATATTTGTCTCATAGTGCTCTGATGGATAGAGTGATTTAACTTTCGTAGTGATTAGAACCCACAAGGCGGATACCCTCAGGGCCGATACAGCACTCGGCAATTCCTCAGTAAACAACGTCCCTCCCATTCGCAAACTATGACATTTTCTGAGGATATCACGTCCTTATCTCTCCATACGAGGGGGTCAATTGTTTCAAGGACGCTCCGTGATTCCGTCCCCGAAACGTGGGACCTAAGATTCAGCACTTCGCATTTCTGCAGTAAACAACGCCACTCATGGGAAAGACTTAAGTCACTGTAAGATGATACAAGGTCCTCCACTCTATATTATATCCGTAATAGGTTTCAATCTTTCCAGATATGGGGTCAAAGATGCTCCGCGCTTCCGTTGCCGGGGCAAAACGGCCTATTCTGCTGAGGATGGAAAACATTCTTACGCTATACCAGGCAATTATGAAACCATCCATTAGCTAAGGCTGTCCGTTATCATTCAAACTGCGGAGAGTGTCAACGATTATTTTAATGGTAATGAAATAAAAGAGTGGTCGTAAATGAAAGAAAAAATTATCGCCGAATTACTTGGGCAGAATAAGAATAAGAGTATTAATTCTAAAACTGGATCCCTGTGAGACAGGGTATATTAAAAGTATGACATGACGTACAGAAAAAGGGAATTACGCATAAAAATACGAATTATTCAGATGTTATTTACGGTTATAGACATCGCGGAAAGAGTCGCTCAGAGCGACGCTGGCGCTTTTGTGAAAATTCGACAGCTTCGTTCAACAGAGACTTGGGCAGTTGAAGAGGGTGAAGCATTGGCCCTGGCATTGGCAGTGGCATTGGCCCATTGCCAACGAAAGCCCACCAGGGGCCCATCCTCTGCAGTTTGTCATAGCGTACCCATTCGAATACTATTGAAATATCTGTGTCCGAAACCAAAGCGGAATGATTGGCGGGAATAGCCATTAATGCCAATTTGATACCTGCTAATGGTTATAGATTATTCCTTACCGCATAGCTTTTATTCGAGGTAGGAAAATTGGGAATAGATTGTGTAATAGATAGGTTTTGTAATAGAGTTTTTGAAGAAACTTAATAAAACGTCGATAGTGCCTATCATACGAAGAAAAACACATACAAATGAGACTCACCCATATTCCGAATTTTGGGTGGTCAAACCACCTTCCTCTAGGGAAAAGAAGGAGCACCTGCATCTGCTTTTTTTTTAAATTACTCAAACGTTATAACCTGAAACTTCATTAAATAAAGAAACACAATGTATACATCCACTGTTCTTTATTATTGTACGACTAGTTTCAACACTTAGGCGTCGTCATCGGGTACCTGATGATGGCGCCTAAGCGTTGAAACTAGTCGTACAATAATAAAGAACAGTGGATGTAAACATTGTGTTTCTTTATTTAATGAACATGAACTTCCACAAAGTTGAGCTTAAAACAATAGAAAGCTGAAACTTCATTTTTAACATATCCCATTTTCTTTCTGCGTATTTTCTTGTGCATTTATTCAATGTTTCTTATGTTAGGTATTGACATGATTGACTGATTGATTTAATTACCCAACATATTGAAAGAATTATCAAGTAAGAATGTGTACGCGCACGAGTAAGCAGGTGACGATCCGAAAATATAAATTTCGTAACGTGAAAGAAGGGAAAAAAATATCAGCGCTCAAATCATTTACGCATTTAACATTGACTAGCAGTTGGTTCTCTCTGAAATGAAGTACGGTTACGATATGACCATTCTTCTCACAGTTAACAAGAGTGCAGTTTGCTTGAATTATTCAGCAGTTGAAGTCTATTTCATTTACTTGGAATATTCATAATCATAGAACCACATCAGTGACATTGTTGTCACAGGAATTTTTATATCAACAAAATACATGCTTCATTATCGTATATATAAGTCACTGTGTCCACATATTCCATACAATTAGTAATTTTAGTACCTTGCAAGCCACTGCTAGGGTGAGTGACAGGGGGTGAATACACGCCAGACTAATTTTGACCCAAACATGACGCTACTGCGGTCGAAAAATATTATCTGATCCCTTATCGTTCGTGGAATAAATGACATCTTAAATCTATTTGTTCTACACTTAATCTCTCTAATTTTATTGGCACGATCCCTCCTACCGTAGTGCGATGGAGGTAACAATACATTTTCAGCATCACTGCTAAATACACGTCCAATAATAACCGTAGATCAATATTATGGGTCATATGAAATCATATCTTTAGGGAATATGTAAATCGCATTTTAAGTCGAACAGAAAGCGAAATCGTCCCAAGATGCAAGTATGTGCTTCTAATATATTGAATATACTTTCCTCAGATTTTGGGTTCATGTTATTGGTTCCACTACTAATTATCTTCAATATAAGAAATACAGACGGATCAACCCCTATCTACGACGAGAAATAAAATTATGGTAAAAAATAAATGGATACAGTACTTTAGAGGTATCACACTAATTTTAAAAAAAATCTGTATTATTTATCCATCCCTATTATCCCGTCTCCACTCTCTTGTGCGATGCAATTGGTCGATGTGGACCTCAACATCTAGACGGCACGTATTACACTGGCTCGTAGACATGTATTTTCTTTTGCAAAAGCAAAACAAGTAGCTGCAACATCGCGTGCTACGCCAAGTAATTTGGCGCCCGAATGAGACAACGTGGCGTAAATGGGTACATCCAAGTGCCGTCCCGTGTCTAGTTTTTTTGGTCGAATTTCGCACTGTGTCGTACGCCTGCGCACTTAGTGACGTCGTCAGCAGGAGCGAATCCCTCGACTCCACCGGGCGTCTCGTAGTTCGCTCTCTATGGGGTGATTGGTGGAGGGAGGACTAGGTCAGGCGTCGGTCACACGTGATCTCCGATTTTTCATGTCCGTCTCTATGCAGATAATAATTTTCACATTTACGGGAAACTTCAGATTGGTGCATATTTTACGTCCGAAAAGATCGCAGGCAAAAATCCAACTTTTGCCATATTAAATATTTATTTCGTAGCTTTCTTGCCCGGGTTGGAGAAACCCGAGAAATATACACGGAGGAAGTACGTATGCATTGACGAAGTTGAATTTAAGCCGAATGGATTAAGATTAACGTATCCTGGGTGACGTCGGAGGGGAATGTTAGCTATGAATTTATTTTTGATGATTTAATCTATGGATAAAGCTGTGAAAAATTTCCACCTGGTTATTTCTTAATTCTTATTTAGAATAGATTAGGCCAGCCAGAGTTCGGTACAGCACATGCTCTCTTGAGCTTCCTAGTTTCGAATTTTTGGAGTTCTTTCAACTCTGCAGACAGCGCGTGGAAGGCTTTGTTTTGCGTCAGCGATGGCGTAAGCTCAGAGGGTTTAACTAGTGTTTTTAGTCTAATTCCGTCCCTCGAGCTTGCATCACGCATTGTTCGGTCTCAAAATATTTCTTCTTTAGTATTATTGGGCATTCTTCACTTTAACTGTGATCATAAATTGTTCTTGGAAATGGCGAGCAGGCGGCCCTTCACCAATTCAGAATGTAGCAATTGAGTTGGGTTCGAGGTTTTGAAAGGTCAGGTTTTCCCTGGTTCATTTAATTCCGATTGAATTTTCTTGTTGATTGATTTTCCTCAAGAGTTACATTATGGAGGTTATTGCGGATGGTAGGCTTAAGAGAACTAAAAAAAAGCTTAAGGAATGCACGCATAAGGGGATGCAGAGCATTTTGATTGGCAATGGGATGTTGAAGGTTATAATACGTAGAGGGGAGAACATTTGGCCAGGGAGAAAGGGGTAGGATAAGGATAGACGGAATGAAAGGAGGTAGAATTTATGTGAAAATGAAGAACAGTACGATGCAATGTCTCGGATGCCAGGTTGTGTTTTGTTTGTAGCGGCAAAGAAGTTACAGTTGTCCGGCTGTTTCCATTAAAAACTTACATTTAACATTAGAATACCAATGAAAATGAATGGAAAAAAACATTATGCGCGTTAAATATGCACGTTACTTATGCGAAAGAATTTATAAGTTTATTGTGAATCAAAATTTCACAGATACCAACTACGACGAATTGTAAACATTAA